>OY804592.1:7888825-8488825 GCA_963680895.1 Fragum sueziense
TCTGTAACTGCCATTTTTGCCCATCAGAAAAATTGACAACCTTTTTCTTCCGCGATTTTTTCGGGGAAAGGCTGGGTGTTTGGAGGACATGAATTATTTTTATATGTCAGTTATTGCCCCGACATAAGTTGTTTGATATTAGAATGCTATTAATACGATTTGTGTGTCAAATATTGTAATTAAATATTATAGAAGAGTGTCGAATTTGGACGACTGTCGAAATTACCCGACTTTACTCTACACAATATGACAGAGAAAATATTGAGGCAAAGGAAGAAAATGCTGATTATCAGCAGTTTCTTCTTTTGCTTCAATGTTTTAATAAGCCCTCTCTATCAGGGTTGTCAAATCTTGGTCTGGTCTTGTTTGGGAATGGGTTTAAACTTACATGCCACTTCTATAATAGCTTCCAGACTGAGCAACGACCCTTTTGAGTTCCCTTTTTCATTATTAGCTTCACACCGATAACTTCCGCCGTCTGTTCTTGCGATGTCCATTAACTTGAACGAGTAAAGATCCTCGCTCGCGTTTGTGATGTACAGTCCGTCTTTCAGCCATCGATATGTTGGGGACGGAGAACTACTTGATTGGCACAAGAATATTTTATTGGAACCTTCTCGTATCAAACTTCCGGTTGGACTTCGGAAAAATTGTTTTGGTGGATAATAATCTGTCTCTGAAAAGAGAAATTACAATGTGCATTTATCAAAGAGCTTACTTATTTACAAATTGGTTCAATTCTTAAAACTTCAGAAAAATGGCACAGCATAGTGAATTAGGATTCTGCCTTATCCATTACCACAACAACAACATGGTGTATAATAACGTGACTTAGAATTTCCGATAATCTTCAATAACTTTGTCAATACTTGACCAATTTGAATTCGGTTTGAAGCAGCGAATATGGAAAAATCTCAGAAATAACATGGACGTGGTAGATTTTTAAAAAATCAATTGATAAAAAAGTTATTGAAGATAAAACAAAATTTTGGTTTATCTTCAATAACTTTTTTATCGGTTGATTTTTCAAAATTTCAACCACGTCTATCTGATGTGAGACGTCTGTCCATATTCTCTGCTTCAAACCGAATTCAAATCGGTCCCGTATTAACAAAGTTATTGAAGATATTCTGTAATTATTGCATCGCGTGATTATCCACCTTGAACAATACTACTTTGAAAGCTGCAAAATTTAATGTACAACATCATGCATGTAAATGAAGATTACATTTGTGCACAATAGAGTACAGAAAATCTTGTCATTACAGGAGAAAAGACTGGTTCTTCATTTTCTTTCTGTCTTTGCCTGGATGTTTTCAAATGCAATTCCTAATGAATGATGATATGGTTTTTGTATAAGACTTAAGGTTTACGAACTGAGAATGAAATGCAGAGCCAGAGGCGAAATTTGAAAAGTGCCAGTAATTCCTAAACTGTGTTAAATTTCTATTCCAAATACAAACATAAGCATTTTGTATGGTTTAGAATTTTGAATTAATGCATACTTATGGAAATATTTGGCAAAAATGTTCAAAATTACCTCCCTTGCATATGAATATAGAGTAAAATAAAATTTGTAAATTATTTTCTTCTTGGAGCATAATCTTGAAATCCGGCCTGGTGAATCAACTTATGTGAAGTGTATTTACATGTGTATGTAATTTGATGCATTTCGTATGGCTAGAAATTGGTGTTTTCATTCTCAGTTCGTATACCTTAACAATCATTGTACAAAATAGGAAATTTTTATCTAAACAGAGAACCTAGGTTTCCATTTCACTTCAATTTAACCCTTTCCAAAACGACAAAAATTTTAGGGTAACCAAAATGTGAAAGCTGCTGATGATGACAAAGAAGATGTTGTTAAAGATAAAATTTTATTATAATACAACACGGAAAATATTGAGGCAAAAGGAGAAACTACTGGTTATCAGCAGTTTCTTCTTTAGTCTCAATGTTTTCCCAGGCCATATCTTTTTAGGGACGTCAAAACCAGGTCTTGTTTGGGAAAGGGTTAAGAAGAATCAAACCAAATAAGGGTGAATTTCAGTAGCATTTTGTTATGCAATGCAGTGCACGTAACAGTATTGTTCTTTTCACATGTCAAACAATGAATTGTAGCTGTCAGGAAAAGTAAACAAATCCAAATCTACTTGTCAACAATATTTTACAACCTAGGCATGTTGCTTTAATCCTTTCCCAAACAAGACCTGGTTTTGACGTCCCTAATAGATATAGCTTTGGAAAACATTGAGACAAAAGAAGAAACTGCTGATAACCAGCAGTTTCTACTTTTGTCTTAATATTTTCTGTGCTGTATTATACTCAAATTCTGTCTTTACCAACATCTTTTTTGTCGCCAGAAGCATCTTTCAAATGGAACCACCCAAAGTTTTTGTCGTTTGGGAAAGGGTTAAGCTTGCAATCTTATGCAAGAGACCAAAATTTAATTTTTATAGCTATAATACTCATGTGCATGTTTGAATGTTACAGGATCTTAGACCTTTCCCAAACAGGGAGAATTCAGGGTGGTTCTGTTCAAAAGCTACTGTAGATGATATGGCCGATGACGTTGATTAAGAATGAATTTGTGTACAATATAGCCAAAAAAAAGATTGAGGCAAAAGGAGGAAATGTTGATTATCTTTTGCTTAAACTTATTGGACGTTAGAACCAGGTCTTGTTTGGGAAAGGATGTTAAGGCACAAATTACACCTTTACAAAGCTATGGGGTCTTATTTCACTTAACAATGTGAAAAGTATTTGAGAGTAGCCATAATTCATGCCATTAAGCTATCAAATACTGTAAAAGTAGACATTCTTTATGAATTTCTTTATCAAGATAAACATTGAACACATTGAAAAATGTAACATTTTACTCAACGATAAAATGCTTTCATATCGTTATGTTCCTACAAAAGTTAATAAGAAAAAGTTTATCCATTGAATATTTTAACAAGAGCTTCGCAGAGCGGCGCATATACGCTCGAGAGGGGCTTGTCTGTAAAATGGGCATTTATTTTAATTCAAGGGCAGATAATTCAAGAATGAAAAGAGTTCTGAATTCCGTAAGCGGTGTGCACAACTAGACACCATGGAGATTCATTGTGGCAAGTTTGATCAAATTCCGATCAAAACTCTAGGAGGAGTTGCGCACACAAGAAATTGCTAACAGACGGACAGACAGACAGACGGACGGACGACCGGGGTCATAACATAATACGACCCTTCGGGCGTATAAAAATGTTTATCCATTGAATATTTTAAAAAAGTTTCAAATTTGTTGCAAATTGAATAGGATCAGGATGCTAGATATGGCAGGGAGTTACATGATCTTACATTTCGATAATTTCTATAATTCTGTTCATATTTCATTGACAAGAAAAAGTTTTGAAGCAGAGAAGGTGGAAAAATGTCATGGATTTGATGAAAGTGGTAGATCTTTTGAACAACACCTGATAAAAATGTTATTGAAAAAACAAAATTTGACCTGCTTGCCAATAACTTTAAGACAGAATTTTTCAGATGATCCATCACATCCAGCCAATCCAATAAGTTCATTTCTTCTCTGCTCCAAACTTTTTTTTAAATCATTCAAGTAAAAGAATTATTGAAAATCATCAAAATGACAATTTACTTTTAAAAATGAGCTTTGGTAAGTGACTTTTGATGTGGACCAATCAGAGATTTGCCATCCATGGCAAAATAATCTTGTCACTTTTCTACCAAAACCTTGTTACTGCAGCTTAACCCATTCCCAAACATATACACCTTTTGATGTTATACAAGATAAAGGCTTTTGAAAACATTGTGGGAAATGAAGAAATTGCTTGTGACAAGCAATTTCTTCCTTTTCCAAAATGTTTTCTACACAAAAACACATAAAAATTTAAGATTCCATACACTTGATATTGTCGTCTCTAACACCTTTCAAATTGGACGAGTCCAAAATTTTGTTGTTTGGGAAAGGGTTAAAACAAGCTGCAGTTACGAGGTTTTTGACTAAAAGCTACATCTTGTTTTCTCCTCAACCTTCAAGATGTTTACAAAATGACAAGTAATCTGGGACTTGTGCTAAATTTAACCTTTCCCAAACGTCAGAATTTTAGGGCGATCCACTTTAAAAACTGCCGCAAATGACAAAATGGATGTAATTTAAGATAGAATTTGTGTTAAATATGACATAGAAAATATTGAGACAAAAGGAGAAACTGCTGGTTATCAGCAGTTTCTTCTTTTGTTTTAATGTTTTCCCAAGCCTTTTCTAATAGGCAAGTCAAAACCAGGTCTTGTTTGGGAATGGGTTAAGTGAGTTTATTATCTCATTATTCCAGGAGAGAACATTTTCATGACAATTTAACCCTCTCCCAAACAAGACCTGGTTTTGACGACTCTAATAGAAAAGGCTTGGGAAAACATTGAAACAAAAGAAGAAACTGCTGATAACCAGCAGTTTCTCCTTCTGTCTCAATATTTTCTGTGCCATATTTTGCACAAATCCTATTTTTAATAACATCCATTTTGTGTTTTGTGGCAGGTTTGAAGTGGATTACCCTAAAATTTTGACGTTTGGGAAAGGGTTAAGCACTTCCATTGATTGTTTCATTGATTGTTATGTCGTTGTTGGGTAATTAGCACCAACGGCATGTTTGACATGGAATCAAAATAATTAACACAATTTGAGTGGGTACCACAGAATGAAACATTTTAAATTTCTTCAATTGTGTCTTGTGTGTATATCCATCAGTTTATTTGCCGTTTCTGTCGGACAATTTTTTAAGTCATAAGATAAATGTCACCATTAATTCATATCCATTCTGCTTTCAATTGGGTACCACCAGGCCAGTACATTCACTTGGCTAAGTCTAATGCCCTTATTTACATTAATATCAGATCATTACCAATATGACCAGTGACCTCTAGAGACTAGATTTCTCTCAATGTCAAGGTCAAGTCCATTGACCTAACGGGTGAGTCATAACACACAAGTGCCCCAAGCGAAAGTAGTTCAAAAAAATTAACCCCGGACAACTTAATTTTCAAGGCTGAAGTCCATTATTTGAGCATCTTAAAAAACATTGCCGAATATGGGTCATATGCAGATCCGGGTTAATCTTGGTGGACTATACCTTCAATGCTTTTATTTTAATATTTTGTATATTTTAATCAGATAGCAGATAGACAATTATACCTTGTAAAGTATAAAGACAGGTGGTTGAATTAGCGATTATAAACACAAAGAACCACTAAAAAGTAGCTTGACATGATACAGGGCCTTCATTAACATGTCAGAGAGAAGTGTTTAATCTGACCAGACATAGAGTAGATAAGCTTATTATTATAGACATCCTTAACCTACAAAACATATAACCCATATATTTTTGTTTGCTAGAGGTTTTACTTGTATGTTCAAGATATATAGATATGGAAAAATGATCCATTTAAATGATTTGATTTAGATCTAGACTATAGATGGCATTTGAGCCAAACATGGATCAAGATCAGCCTGTGCACAATTACAAACCAATACATGCCCATGCAATAGCTTCATTGTTCACATTCATGGGCTATTAATATTAATTCTGATTTCAGCTTACCAAACGCAATGCAGCAGTTTCAATGAGAACTCCTGTAATGACTAACACCCCAGTTACACATACGATGAGAATTAAATCGGTCCTTAATCGGTGAATTATTTCACTTGTGTGATCGGTTGTCATCGGTGTCAGCATTTCAGACTTAATGTGTAACAGGGTATCGGCGATAAATGGCTTATTGATTGGTAAAATACAAAGTAGATCGGTTGTCCGTAGGCGACAAATAGCTGGCCAGTAGGAGCTTGGTCGGTGATGATCGCTTATTTGCGTAATTTACCATAGGCTGTCGTCGCTTTTACAACGGTTGTCAATCGGGCAGTCGGTGATTGATCGGTGTTCGACCAGAGGTTTATCGCTGTTCATCGGATACAACCGGTGATCCGTATGTGTTCACCGGTCAAAGATCGGTGATGTCGGCGTTGAATAGCTGGCAAACCTTTGTTCAGCAGACTGCCGTCGGTTTTTTCATTAAAATGATACATAAGCGATGAAAACCGATAAATTTTAGTTCAGTGTATGATATAATGAATGTTGGAAGGGCAATCCAGCAGTTTGGTCTATTGCTGCAACAGCAAGCTTTCTTAAACCTCGGACATGGCATTCACTTGGGGCCCCGAGGCGGAAATGGTTGCCGCCACAGGAGACAAAGAAGATGGTGGATGAAGCAATGGCTAACGCCAAAAAAAGACTTTAGTTTGGGCAATACAGCACTTTCCTAGCCGAACTCAGAGAGTGTGACATCAGTGCGTTCCAAAACTATCTGAGGTAGAATCCCCATAATGCGCCATTTTGAAATCTAAGACACCAAAAGGACATGTAATAATTTTTCAGTTAAGATTTTTATATATTCGTTATCTTAGACTGCAGCACAAACTCAGCTTGCAGAACAAGGGCGAAAAGCACTTCATTTTATAAGACAGCTCCAAAAGTCATTCGATTATTTTTCGCATTCTGATGCTTTTAAACTGTTTGACAGCATGATTAGCTCCTATTCTAACTTTCGGGGCTGAAATTTGGGGTACAACCTATAGCGAAGCTACGGAAATTTTTAGCGCAATTAGAATTGTGTAGATAGTTTATGGGTATTTATTCTACAAGTAATAATACATTGTAGTATGATTCTTGGCGATTGTGGGCGTATTCCGATGTATGTTATACGCTCGTATATCATATTACATGAAATGTATTAAATTTTGGTGTCATTTACTGCATATGCCGAACAATATAAATGCTTTATATTGTTATAAAATGATTAAGTCATTTGATGAAACAAATAGATATACATGGGCAACCAAAGTAAAAAATATTTTGTTTATGTATGGCTTTAGATACGTTTGGATCGCACAAATTATAGGGGACGAAAACCAATTTTTACGTATGTTTAAACGAGTGACGGACTGCGAGACAAGACTGACACAACGACATTAACAATTCTACACGATGTGACACCTGCAAGCATTTTAAATCTGTTTTAGAGCCTGAAAAATATTTAATGTTTGACATACCGTTTAAGCACAGAAAAGCATTAGCGCGTTTCCGTTGTCCTCTAATCATAAATTAAACATTGAACTGGGAAGACATTTTGGTTTAAATAGAGAGGATTGAATTAGCATGCATTGTTCCGTATCAAGCGACGTTGTTAAAACAGAAGATGAATATCATGCAGTCTTTGAGTGTGAACAATTTAAAGACACGAGGCTTAAGGACAGATCCTCCAGTTGTTACTGCGCAACTTACTGCGCATATTCTAAATAACGAAATAAAGCTGTTTCAGTACTTTGTCTTTTCAGCAAATGTATTTTTTACATTTAGTTAATGTTTGGTTGATAAACGACAAGACCATTTTCGGTTATTTCAATTTTCTCTGTTTGGTCAATTAAAGTGTAATAGTACTCGGATGGTACATTTCGCTTTCTGTTACGCGTTCAACATGTGGCGTTAGCGATAGGAAACGGAGCAACAAAAGCAAAGTCGTGTCTTTATGAGCTAGTCCGCTTCAGATGGACACAAAAGATGACACTTTCTATTATCTAAAGCTGGTAATAAGGAAGAAAATGGATAAAAGTAGCGAAACAATTTCGGACAGAGCTGCAAAAAGTAAACCATTTTTTAGTAATAACTAAGAAAAATGCTTGGTTTGCTATATTTTTCTTTTTTTGTTTTTGTAGGTATGACCAAGCACTTTGTCTATACCAAAAAAGAAAAAATTCTTACCGCTGAAATATTTTTTATTATCAGAAACGTTGCGAAAAAAGAGCAATTTCAGCTACTTTTGAAAGAATGTTTTACTAAAAATTTCAAAATCATCACTAAATTTTCCCAAATTGATACTCATTTAGACAGAATAAAACATATTGAACACAATAAAGACTTATTTATGTAATCCTAGTCATTTCGAACACCTTTTTTGTGGGTATTAAAGTGACACCTCATTTTTGCAATTTTAGACAAGAGTAGCCTCCCTTGAAATCCAATAACTTTTTAATTCGCTTGGTGACCTATAGTTTTTAAGTCATTTTTTTACTTCTCATATATTTAAATATCAGTATAGAAAAAATAAAAAAAATCTTACCGTAGGAAATAAATGGAGGATCTGTCCTTAATTATTTATACAGTTGTTATAATGAAACTGATAGAGAAGATTGATTGTCGTTAAGGGGCAGTTGATTATATATAATATAATGTATCTGTTTGTTGTACTGTTGTAGGCCTACAAAATGTTGTATTTTGGGCCAGTAGCCTTTTTCTACAATAAAATGTATTGTAATCACTTTTTATTCCCTTTTCTGTTAATGATTATTGACTTATTATTGAAAATGCTACTTTAATGAATATGATGGTGTACTATGAATTAATCTTCAGTGATTTATTATGCACAAAACAGCTCAGTTAATTAAACTGTCATATGAAAGTGTCTCATCAATTGACAAGCTATAGTAACTAAAGGCAATATATTGTATCTGGTTAAAAATATGCATCTTCTTCACATACTTAATAGGAAAGAAGAAAATGCTGATTATCCACAGTTTGTCATTGAGACAAACATGGTTGCAAATCAGCCTGCACATTATACAAGCTAGGGTCAGAGCAAGAGCCATGTCCTTCTCTTATAGCTTCTTCATGACCTGTAGCAACCATGAGAGAATGGTATGGAGCATACTTTGGATCCCAATGTACCGGTATACTCATTTTCAAATGCTATAAAGGGCCATTTAAACAACAGAAAGCTGATATGCTCCAGCCTCCGTGTACCCTGCAAATCCAGAATTGGTCTCTACAGTCACACAAGAAGATGCTCCTCTGTGACCTTTTCACAACTCCATCATCGTTTTCGACTCTTAGATGCCAGCAAAGGGTTCTTTTTCCAGATTGAGGCTCATTTGTTTTGTGGTCTGCAACTCCTTTTAATTTGAACAGAACGTAAACATTTTTTTTGTGAAATGGTTATTGTCCAGCAAGATTAACCCGGGACATCTGCATATGTAATGACCCCACTTCGGCTTTGTTTTGTTAAGACGCTCCACTAACGGACTTTGCGCACGAAAATTAAGTTGTCCCGGGTTAACCTTGTTGGACAATATCATAGACACCTAATGTATCATGACATTATTCAGGTTGTTAACCCTTTCACAAACACCAAAATTTTAGGGTGATCCACTTCAAACACTGACACAAATGACAAAATGGAAATTATTAAAGATAGAATTTGTGTAAAATATGGCATAGAAAATATTGAGACAAAAGGAGAAACTGCTGGTTATCAGTAGTTTCTTCTTTTGTTTCAATGTTTTCCTAAGCCTTTTCTAATAGGGACGTCAAAACCAGGTCTTGTTTGGTAATTGGTTAATTACCAGTAAACCTGTCTTGGTCATAAATAAACAGCTTATCAAGACACTGGCAGATTAGCTCATTGCACGGCCCCTCAGGCCGTGCATAATAAGGTGATTTTGGGGATGTCAGTGGTGTCGGATATAAGCTAATATAATCCTTTCTGTTCTCAATGAATTGTTATCTCCATAATCAATGGCTATGTTCATTTGAGAGGCAAGGATATTTATATAAGTAAGAGTAAAGAAAGGATGTTTATCACAAAAGTTCGTTAAAGGATCTTTCTGTTGAGTTTATTCTGTGTTTCGAAAATGAAAACTCCCTTCTATTTCTAGCCTATCGCATAAATTCCGTTTTATCTTTTAACCATTAATCACATTAACAGCTTTGAGGGGCGTTCAGAATGTATCCCGTTTGTGCTGTAATGCATAGTACGCAATTATTTTTTTATTTAACCTTTGCCCTACTGATCTTATTGTTTGTCTCAAGTTTTCATCATATAATCAAGCAGAAAGCAGCCAATATGTAGACTAGGATCAGATTGCATTGCTGACTAGACTGATCTTAATCTATATTGTCTACCGTAGCTTTGGTCACATCAGGAATATCATGTAAATAATAGGAAGGTTTAAAGCTTTAATTATTTTGTTGTCTGCAACAGTTTTGGAATTAGAGCAGTAAACAAAGGTTCGCTTTTTGGAAAAGGATTGCACAGTGGGAGTGGTGAGCTATGTAGGACAATGAGGTGACCGAGCGTGACTGGGTCAATCCAGAGCTCCAGAGATAATTTTTTAACTCTTTCTCAAACATAACATTGTGTCTATGTCTTTGTTAATCCTTTGACAAACAATGAAACTTCAGTTTGAAATGTGCTGCAGATAACAAATGGATATTAAAAAAGAAAGGATTGGTGTAAAATGTAGCACTGTAAATATTGAGGCAAAGAGATGTAACACTGTAAATATTGAGGCAAAGAGGGAAATAATGATATTGTGCATTTACTTCTTTTGCCGCAATGTTTCGTCAACTCCGTTCCTATAAGGAACGTCAACATCAGGTATTGTTCGTGATAGGAATTTTTTAGATAAGATTGAGAGAGAAGAAGATTTAGTTATTTCGATAGTCACGTCAACTAGGCCTACCAGTCTAAAATATTCGTAAATTCTTTTACAAATTTTCATCAACACTATACGGGAAGTAACAAACAAAAAGGGGGTAAAGAATATACCCCTGCAAAAGAAGTTCAAGAACTGTTCTAGAATGTTCTAAAACATCAGCTTTAGAACCTTCTAGAACCAGTTCTAGAATCAGTTCTTGAACCCAAGTTCCTGAACTGAAGTTCTAGAACTGTCACTTAATGTTCTACAACTTAGTTTTTAACTAGTTCTAGGACCAGTTCTTGAACGTTAAATGGCATTTCTAAAACTCAAAAGTTCTAGAACTGATTCAATAATTAGTTCAAGAACCAGTTCTTGAACGTTAAATGCAGTTTTAGAACTTACTGTTCTAGTACTGGTTCTATAACCAGTTTACTTCACAATATGTGGGTGGGAAAAGGTGAAAATAAACATTTAAAGGGGGGTCCTGGGACCTAAGTTTTCCAATAATATTCGTAGTATAAATAGATAAACTGACACGATTTAAAAACGCAAAAGGGTACTTTTACAGGTGGTATCTACTACAGTCTACAAAACCGATGTATAGCCATGTATAATTGTAAATGTTACAATTGTTAACATAACAGGGCAGAATATAACCTTTACAGCCACAAATAATGAATGAAAGGACGTCAGATTATGCCAAAATGCATGTTGAGTCAAGAGCCTGAATCGAACAGGACAACGACAACAAACTCAGTGTTTTCACATGCGATTCTTCACCGTGTCACGATGTATAGGCCGCCCGCGATTACCAACCATGGAATTTGCTGTACACTGGGCCGTCAAAAATCTGTTGCGTTAGTGACGTTGACGTATACAATTGTGTTGACGTACAGTTTTTACATGCGACTGACCGGGACATGGGCGGTCTCTAAATGTTCCCATGTCGTTTACACGTCTCACTAATCGTGGAACTATCGATTCGGCTACATTAAAGCGTCTAGCTATCTTCATTTGCGAAACACGGCCGAAAAAAGCCCCAAAACTCGGTCTCTTTTTCCAAAAATAAGCCTGAGCATTTTGTACACAAACTTTTTTCGTAGTTCTCGTATGTTTTCAATAAGTAAATCAAAGTGACAAATTGTACACAAAAAATCTGAATGATTAAACACGTGGTCTGAATGCAGGAGCCACACGAGCATTTAGTGATGGGCGGTTCGGATGTCCGGACATGCTAAAGAAAACAAGACAAAATTGCCAGGGCGTGAAGTGTTTACATTACTGTATACGTCTCCCAAAATATGAGGCCGATCGAGGCAATAGAAAGGGAATGGTTAATGAAAACGTGCTTTGCGTTTTTAAATCGTGTCAGTTTACATAAAGGGGACATCTTTTGCCGAAAATTCTGAATCAAACGGACATTTGGTTTGGTGTATATTGTACATGTTTATTGAAAGTTGGTGGGTAATTCTATTCCGGAGCTACCCAAGGTTCTTATTCATTAATTTTCTAGCTATATGCAAATAATTGGCGATTTTTTTTTAAAACAAAATGCTTTGTATATGAGCCCATGTTAACACGACACGAGGTCCATTTGCTTGCTTAAGAGCAATTTCAAAATAATAAGCATTTTATGCAATCTTTCAATTTTTTGTATATTTTCATATCCCAGCTTTGGGGAAAATTGATTTTATTGGGGGTTTACGCCGTTTTCAACTTCTATGGTCATATTGCGGCGGCTGGAGCACCTAACCGTGGGTTCCTGGTATTTCTCGCACCAGTACAACCACAATATCCAAACCGAGACTCCAGCTGCTCTCTCACATAGATGATTCACACCCATTGGTGAGAGACAAATGACTTTTTGTCAAATGTCAGAATGGATATTGGCCGGGCCGGGGTTCAAACTAGAGACCCCTGGATTGTTAGACTCCGATGTAACCGACTGGGGAAAACATCAACACGTTTCTATATTAAAGCGACATATTGGAATAATATTTTAGGCCAGTACTAAAATAATTTGTCAGCGCAAAGTTATTAGGAATTTTGATAGCTAGTCGGGAAAACGAGTCATGGGCCCTTTAATACACGACAAGAGGACCGTGATGGTTCTACATCGCTCACCTGAACCAATATGATATGAGACACAGTTTTTGTTTGAATCAATGGATATTTGTGATTGTAAGACTGAAAACAAACTTATGGACATCAACTGTAATTCATCCACTTAGGTCAATATATCTGGTTGTGAAGAGTGAAAACAAAGTAAAAAACGAGAATTTTGTTAAATTCAAAGGCAGATAACTCAGCAACTGTTTGTCTAATTTTGCTGAATTTCAAACTCATCCATCATCTTATGGTAATCAACCATTATATCCAAGATCCAAGTTTTGTCTTGATTGGTCACCATTTGTGATTGCTAGAGTAAAAACAAAGTCGAAAACAGCAATTTCGTCAAATTCAAGTATTATTATAACTCACTACTTTTTCATCCAATCAGACTGAAATTCAAAGTCATCTAAGATCTTATGGTCACCAACATAATGTTTAAGTCTTGATTGGTCGATAATTGTAAAGGCCAGAGAGTAAACAAAGTCGAAAAACAGTCAATAACAACAATTTTGTCAAATTCAAGGGCATATAACTCACGACTTTCTCATCCAATCACACTAACATTCAATGTCATGCAGGATCTAATGGTCATCAACATTATGTACAAATTTTATCTTAATTGGTCACTTAATTGGAAGATGCTACAGTGTAAACAAAGTCAAAAACAGTCGAAACGGCAATTTTGTCAAATTCAACGGCATATAAATCATGATTTTTTAACCGATTAAGCTGAAAATCAAACCCATCTGACATC
Source organism: Fragum sueziense (assembly GCA_963680895.1). NCBI lineage: Eukaryota > Metazoa > Mollusca > Bivalvia > Cardiida > Cardiidae > Fragum > Fragum sueziense. The sequence continues at coordinate 7,902,217 of OY804592.1, forward strand.
TTATGGTCCTTAACATTGTGGCAAAGTTTTGTCTTGATTGGCCATTAATTCTAGATGCTAGAGAGTAAACAATGTCAAAAACAGCAATTTTGTCAAATTCGAGAGCAGATAACTCCAGACTTTCTAGTCCGATCAAACCAAAATACAAGATCTAATAGTCACTAACGTTGCGTCCAAGTTTTGTTTTGATTGGTCAATAATTGTAGATGCTATAGTGTAAACAAAGTCGAAAACAGTAAAAAAACCCGACAATTTTGTCAAATTCAAGGGCAGATAACTCAATACGTTTTGGTCCAATCAAACCAAAAATCACTCTCATTTGAGATCTTATGGTCCCCAACATTGTGTCCAGCTTTTGTATTGGTTGGTCATTCAAGGGCAGAAAACTCCAGACTTTCTGGTCCGATCTGACCCAAAATCAAACTCATCTGAGAGCGAATGGTCATACATATTTTGACCAGGTTTGGTCAAGATTGCCTAATATTTGTAGATGCTAGAGTGTAAACACCAAATTGTTGACAGATGGATGGACAGACAGACATACGGACGACAGAAAAAAGTGATCACAATAGCTCACCTTGAGCACTTTGTGCTTAGTTGAGCTAAAAACCCATGACAAATTGTGGAATAAACTACAAAATACATTTTTTCTGGATTTCCTTCGCACAGAAAGGCATAAATGATTACTTAGCTTAAAATTTAGCTGGCCTCAGAAGAAAGTACTAGCGACCAGGTTTGTCTGTTTTCTGCCCGTCTCTCTGCTCGTCTATAATATCCAGGTTTACACTCTAGAATCCACAAATATCATTAGATCTTCTCCATACTTTGTCAAAATGTGTATGGTCAAAAGCCCTTGTGTAAGATTGATTTTGTAGAAATCTGTAGAAAGTGCTGCGTTATATGCCCTTGAATGTCATAAAATGCCATTTTTGACAATTTTGGCGTAATACATACAAATATTGCACAATCAAATGTAAAGCCAAAGACAAATGTTTGCATGTACGTCTTGGGTGAGTTAGATTTTATCCAGATTGAAAATGCAAATTCTGAGTTATCTGCCCTTGAATTTGGCAAAATTGCCTTTTTCGGCTTAAAGTGTTCAGTGGAACCTACTATGGTCACCTATCGTAAAACGGTCTGTCCTTTCACAATTTAAATAAGCGCTTAATGTTTTTAGGACTGGTGAAGACACATGATGCTGGTTGAAAGTGGATAAAGTAAAGTAGTACTGTTGATAGTCTAAAACTCTCTTACCATTACTGTAGAGTAGAGTACCAGCAGGGTCAATTTGTAAAACTATACATGTACTTCAAAGTAAAAAAATGCTTCTCATGTCAATTCACCCTACCAACTTTGTTAGCCATTATCTCCAAAAACAAGCCCTCACTATTTTTACACCTAGATAATAGAGATATGATTGTAACCCTACCAGTTCACAGACATTAAAGAAATTAGACAGTCCTGGCGGCCTGGAAGCGCTCCACAGGCCTGATTGTTTGTCTTGTTGAATGCAATTTCAAAGGTTCAGGCTGCGCAAACAACCAAATGCATGCATGACCAAGCTAAAAATTACACACAAGTAAGATCGTACGGTCAGTAAGATTTCTGTGAAAGTTCTGTATTGATTAATTAATACTAATGGTTGTAAAAGTGAAAATGAAAGTGAAAATAAAGCCGAAAATAGCAATTTTGTCAATAGCAAGGGCACATAACTCATATAAAATTGAGATCAAGCGGAAAATTATACCAAGGCAAGATCTTATAGTCACCAACATTCTGTACAAATTTTGTCTTGATTGGTCAATATTTGTAGTTGCTAGAGTGAAAACAAAGTCAAAATAGAGTCGAAAATGACAATTTTGTCAATTTCAAGGGCACATAACTCATGATGTAAAATTCAGATTAAACTGAAAATTAATCCAAGGCAAGATCTTATAGTCACCAACATTCTGGTTCAGTTTTGTCTTGATTGGTCAATATTTGTAGTTGCTAGAGTGAAATCAATGTCAAAATAGAGCCGAAAATGTGATTTTGTCAATATCAAGGGCACAAAACTCATGATGTTGAGTTCATCTAGCTTAAAATTATACCAAAGCAAGATCTTATGGTCATCAACATTCTGTTCAAGTATTGTCTAGATCGGTCAATATTTGTATTAGCTAGAGTGAAAACAAAGTTAAAATAGAGCCGAAAGTGGCAATTTTGTCAATTTCAAGGGCACATAACTCATGATGTAAAATTCAGATCAAGCTGAAAATTATACCAAGGCAAGATCTTATAGTCACCAACATTCTGTTCTAGTTTTGTCTTGATTAATTAATATTTGTGGATTTTAGAGTAAAATTAAAGTCAAAACCAGCTATTTTTGACATTCAAGGGCAGATAACTCATGTTATTCTGATTAAATCCAAATTCTTTGAAAGAATCTGAGAGAGGGTCACCCAAGAATCATTCTTGTGAAGTTTGATTGAAATCCATCTGGTAGTTTCTGAGAAGAAGACTTTTAAAGAAAAAGTTTACGGACGGACGGACGGACAGACGCACGCACGGACGCACGACGGACACACCGCCATGACAATAGCCCGCTGGCCTGTCGGCCAGTGGAGCTAAAAACTATTGTTTGATCCCTTGGAATTTAACCATAATGCGGAAAAGTTCGGGGCACACATTTATTTAGGCCGTGCTTCATCTTATGCTGCATCATGCAGCAATTTTGTACTTGTTATACATAGAGGAAATGTATGTCATGAACAGTATCTTACGATTGCAACTTGTATTTTTTGTCATTGCTCATTGGTAAAATAAATATTGACATTTATTCTCCCAAATCCTTCTTTGAACAAGCCAGTCAAATGGGCCAGTTCCCAGTGCCAAAAAGGGTCTTTTGATTTATTACCAAAATATGAAAAAAGCAAATTTGGCAACCAAAATAATATTGTTTCTTTGTTTTGGAAAGAAAATTGTATCATTCCCTTTTGTGCATTGACCTGAAATAAGTGCCTGAATATGTTTAATACAAAAATGGACTTGGTAAATATAGAAATTCATTGATTGGACATCATTATAATAAGGTGAGATAAGAGATATTTAGATTTTGGTATCAGAATTTCTTTAAATCCACAGCTTCAATATGGAGTTAGGAATTACTCAAGTCAAATTTGGCAAAGTGATAATTGACAAAAGACTGAAATACCATTTAGTGATGAAATTTCTTCATTGGAAACACTGGGACTGGAAATTTCTCTTTACCGGTACTTTTGAAAGTGGTTTTTGTTTATAAATGAATGATAAATTTTCCAGAATCAGGGGATACTAGGCTCTTACAGGAATGGTTGATTTTGACATCAAACTATTATGTCTCTGCTTTTTATGCTCCCCGAAGGGAGAGCATATAGTCGCCGCTTCGTCTGTCCGTCCGTCCGTCCTGTCCGTCTGTCATTCCGTCATTCCGTCCGTCCGTCCGTCCGAAGCAATATCTCCATAACCCTTGGGCCAAATCAAATGAAACTTACCATGTGAACTCCCTGTGACAAAATGCCGATGTACTTTTCCCCGTTTTTGGATTTGAGGCCTTGTCATGGGAAAAGGGGACTTATGGTGAAATATAGTTTTTCTCTAATTTCTCCTAGTCTAATGGTCAGAATTTGATGAAATTTCATATTTGAGTACCAAATCAGATGCCCTTGACAATAAAGTGCTCTCTATGGCATACATTTATTGTGACAATGCCTTATTCGGGGAGCATTGTCCGTCTCTGACGGCCCTTGTATTTAATTATAATTAAAAGATTCTCAAACATTTAATTCATTTTGTAGGTAAATCATATTATAAAGAAAGATCATTCAAGAGTAAAGATTGTTTTTATCTTCAACATCTTTTACCGGTATATCAAAATAATTTAATATGAAAAGATGAGTCATGACCCATAAATAGGAAGATAGTCAATTTCTTCCATTCACCTTGTGTCGGGTTTTATGTCTAGTTTTATGGGCTTTCTCAATGTGATTGGGGACAATTCAATTACTGGTTTATTGCTGACAGTAAATTTATGCAAGTTGGTGCAGAAACAATCTCATTAAACTGACATACATCGATCTATATGCACAAAAAGATTTAATCAATTTTTGCTTTCAGAGTAACAAAAAAAAACCATCTTTTTGTTAAATATTCCTTATCTTAATGACTAGTTAACCCTTTCCCAAACAGCAAAATTTTAGGGTGATCCACTTCAAAAACTGTAAAAAATGACAAAATAGATATTATTAATTAAAGATAGAATTTGTGTAAAATATGGCACAGAAAATATTGAAACAAAAGGAGAAACTGCTGGTTATCAGCAGTTTCTTCTTTTGTTTCAATGTTTTCCCAAGCCATTTCTATTGGGGACATCAAAACCAGGTCTTGTTTGGGAAAGGGTTAATGAATTTTAGCTACTCAGTCCCTGGACTGGGCTCCATTTGACTGAAACCGACTGATATGTGGGACTGATAACACAGAGCACCGTGAAGGTGCTAGTTGGGGAGCCTAGTCTCCTATCTGTACTGCTTGTGATTCAAAACTGTTGATAGCAGTAAGTTCTTCTGATAATGACAGGATTGACTAGCCCAGCAACACTTACAGTGCAAAATTATCAGTTCTTTATATTTGTACAGAAGTGAAACCATTATCATTTATTTTTACATAGATCTGTTTTCTCCACTGTAGCTAGTCTTCAAATTTCAAGAGATTGAGTGGATCATTTTCTTCCTTTGTCAACAAAAAAATAGAAAATCCAGATTAAAATCAGTGCATTGCTGGAAATTCATACCATTCAAGGCTTATTTTAATGATCTTATAAGTTATAAACATTTCCAAAACAAGACCTTGTTCTGACATCCCTAGAATAAATGACTTGGAAACATTGACACAAAAGAAGAAACTGCTGATAACCAGCACTTTCTCCTTTTGCCTCATTATTTTCAATGCTTTCTTTATCAAAGATCCACATTGTCATCTGCAGCAGCTTTCAAATTGGACCACCCTAAAATTTTGTCATATGTAGCAGGGATGTCATTATTAACTGATTGCTGATCAAAACCATCTTTTGAAATCTTCGAAAAATCATATTTTTTTTTTTTTGGGGGGGGGGGGGGGAGTGGAGGGAGAGCTTCAAAGTTAACATGAGGTACACAGCCAAAATAAGAAAAACTCATCTATTGTTTTCCAAATGAAATCTATTTGCTTCATAACATAATGACATCCCTGGTCATATGGGACTGAGTTAATAGATTTTTCTAACAAAACTTAAGTCCTAGATTGATGTTTCCATTTCTATTTCATGACAGCCTGAGGACCCAATTCTTACAATGTTATAAAGTAGTTTTCCCAATATCGTAAAACAGGATACTGATGACCAAATAAGGCGTATTCAACTCCCAGGTGTTTATGGTCAACTAACAAAGACGACCTACTCAAGTGAACTGAGGGAGGATAATACATGTATCTCTTTAGAAATCAATTAACCTTAAAATCTCATACAAATTCTGGTTTTGATGACCAAACAGATCTTTAAGAAAACTTTGAAGAAAATGCTGATGACGAATATCTCTCCTTTTCTCTTATTGTCTTGTAAAAATATATGATAAAACAAGTTTATAAAACTGATTTACAGGTTATGGAATTGTCAATTTGTCATGATTATAATTTAATAAAATTACATCTGTGATCTACTTATCATCCATTTCAACAAGTTCAAAATTTTGTCATTTGGAAGATCGCTTAACGCAATATTACGAGTAAATGCTCAGTAAATTCATGTGGTATCATAATGATTTTGGATGTTCAAATCTAGATCGTAGGCTAGCAGCAAGAACTTAGAAGCCCAATTGTTTCACCTTCATCATTAAAAGAAAGCCATCATTTGAGTCTCAGCAATAAGCCTGATCAGGATATGATTGAATTCCATCTAACTTAGAGAATTCAAAATTTATAAAATGAGATTATTCAATGTCAGATGAGAGAAAACTGAAAGTTCAAACAGTCAAATTATATGTAAATTTGTGTTAGATCTACTGTTGATATATCAAGCCTTCTTGTTGTGGTTTATTTAGAAATTTATCCAATTCACTTCCAGTTGCATGGCTTTGTTCTCATTCAACCCTTTCCCAAAAAAGACCAGGTTTTGGTGTCCCTTTAGAAGAGAAGAACTATATAATTGGGAAAACATTCAGATGAAAGAAGAAAATCAGCATTTTCTTCCTTTGTCTCAAAAAATTCTGTACTATACATTTAGCACTGCCACAAGTCCTTTCTTTAATTTATTGATATATTCTCTTAATCCCTTACCAAACGACAAAATTTTAGTCTTGTCCAAATTCAAAGATGTTGCAGACGACAATTTAAATTGAATGAGTTTTACACTTTTTTTGGTCTTTTAGTATACAAAATATTGTGGGAAATGAAGAAATTGCTTTCTTCTTTTTATACAATGTTTTCCAAAGCCATTATATTGTAAGTAGCCAAAAAGAGTCATCGTGTGGTAATGGCCATTGGGTTAAATGTTTGAGTCTGAAACAGCTTTCAATTATAGTAGGGTGACTTTCAAGGCTTGGTTGAAGGTGGGGTGGTCACAAAAGTACCACATTTTCTAACCTATACTAAAATGTTTGTCATATCCTGAAGTTTGTCAAACGGTGAATATCAAGTCTTGGATGTTGGTACGAGCTGAGAAATCCAAGATGGCGTCCAAGATGGCCGCCAGAATTGAAAACAAGGGGTTGTTGTATATGATTGCCTGTATTGATTTAATGTATATCTATAAATCATACAAACTAGGTTTAATATCATATGCTATGTTTGAACTTTTTCATGATACATTTTACAATGGTCACAATGTCAAGGTCAAGGTCAAATTCAAGGTCAAATGTGAAAAATACCGAAAAAATATGTTATCTACCAGTTTTCTTTTCTTATTACTCAAAAGTTTGCATAAAAAGCCAGGAATGTTATATACCAAAATAAACTACAATATATAGGCTTTAATAAATTTACATAAAGATTAAGATATCTTGTGTTTCCATGGAGATATCTAAGATGGCGTCTATAGACCCCTCCTGAAAAATAATGGAAAACTGTATTTTCCCCCAATTTTGATATGGATATTGGTCACTTAAATTAATGTCAAAGTGTTATTTTTCATATTAGTGCAATACTCATATTCTAGATGAAGCTGTCATGTAAGACTAGAAATAATCTTACTTGTTGTAAAATCAAAGATGGCATCCAATATGGCCGCCACAATGAAAACTAAATGGGCTATCATATATGATTGCTTGTTCTGACTTAATGTACAGAGTGTCCCAAAAAAAAACGGAACCCTAATTCAAAGTCAAATATTTTAAAGCGTAAGCAGAGAATCTTATTTTTGAATTTGCAGTACTAAAGATACATCATTTTTGCATTTGTGTTCCAAATTTCAGTTAAAAATATGCATCGGTTCAAAAGTTATAAGCAAATTAGTAATGGCACTAAAAAAAACGATCTGACATGATATTGATTTTTGCGTCTTGTTTGTTCGTGAAAGCGCACTAACGGTCAGTTGTTGAATACTGTAACGTTGTACATGTATGTACCGATTTTCTCAAAATTTGACGTGTACACGTGCTGTACGTTCAAATTGAATCCATAGGGTGGTTGTTTGAATTACTTTCATATTATTATGTGATTCTTTTCACATGGCACAGTTTTAACTTTTATATTGTTGAGATGTTTCCTAAAATTAGTCCAGTCATAATTTTCTTGCATAGTATGTACATTTCAGTGGACTATGATTTAATTCTATTTCGCGAATTTTGTGTTATTTGTCATATATGAAAATGTTTTGCATAAAGGTCAGTGTCAGGTCAATTGAATACCCGTAATACTTTTCAATTGAGCGGTAACCGGCATGTTGGTCAGAAATAAAATAAGTACCTATGGTCATTATTCATGAGTCTGTGATGCACATGGATATTTTGTTTGCATTCATTTTAGCTACATCGCAGCTCTTCTTTAACAGTTTATTTATTAGCAAAAAAATGAAATGAAAATGCACTATTATGAATACACTGTTTCAAAATCACTTTTGTAAATTGTATTGAATATATTAACCAATTATAAAGCGTCAATTTATTAAATGAGTGTAGGCGCGCGCTGCAAAACGAAAAGATCGGTATCGTGTTAAAATGGTTTTACGGGTATATTCATTTGAATGCCAATATTTTCAAAACTAATCATTATTTTTCAACCAAATTTTCACTGCTAATAGAAATCTGTCGTTGGTATTGCATATGTAAATTTGGTGAAGAAATATTAATTGATACTTGAGAAATATACTTTCAAAAATGGGTTCCGTTTTTTTGGGACACTCTGTATATCAAATAATCTAGATTTATTTCATGCAGTGTTTTTTGGTCTTTTTAATGATACATTTCAAAATGAAAAAAAAAATAAAATAGTTTCAAGGTCAAGGTCAAATTTAAGGTCAAATGTGAAATAAATCTGTAATTTTACATATTTTTTGTTTTTACAGAAAATCTTGCCCAAAAGATATGAAATGTTATATACCGCAATAAACAACAATATACAGGCTTTTATGATTAAATGTTAAAAGGGCCAATGCCAGGGATCAGAACAACATGGGCACAGTCAGAGTATGCATTGTTATGTGGTGCATTGAATTATCTTGGGCCAAAAGAAAGGAATATACCAAATTTTTCACTCTATCAAGGTCCAGTTTCCCATAGATATCACTATATATATAAATATAAAAGGTGGGTCAGTCAATCATATACAGATTTGATCTATAAGGACTAAATGAACTTCATTTGAAATTTTCTTTGACAGAAATAATCTAGCAACATATGATATGCATGTTGACCATTCCATATTTTAAAGTTTGGTTTAAAGTCTGTTTTATGAACCGAGAAACGCACTCAACCGACTTTAAACTTTAACCCAGGACCACTAAGTCTCAAGTTGGCTGTTATTATTTGTTGCCTTCGGCAGCCACAGCAATTTGGGTTTCAACATTCCTGTGTACCCATTAATATACCTGGGTGAAGAGGAGCAACGTGGGGTAATTCTTTTGCTCAGAAAAAAAATCTGTGGCACCGGCAGAATTTGAACCCAGGACCATTCGATTCCAAAGCCCGAGTCCTACCTCTAGACCAAGGCGCCCCTTGTAATTTCTTGCATACGTTTTTACCTCAGACATCCTAGCATGGCTACATTAAAGATTTGGATATGTCATGTAGCCATGGATATTTTCATGGTGGTGTCTAATCAGAAACCTTGTGAAAATAATTGAAAATCATATTGATTAAACCATGTTTCATATATGATTTGCGATATAGTCACTACAATGATTATGTTAAATGTTAAGTAGGGAGGATACTCGTATTTTAACTATAACAGCTTGAAAAGTAATTACAAAACAACAGTATTTGTGACTTTTATTCAATGTTTTACCACCCGGTTTATGAGCAGTCATAGTTGAACAATTAACCTGTTTAAAACACATACTTGAATGATCGTTCATGGAAAGACTCATGTGACAATACATAGTAGCAAGATTATTTAATCGTCATTTATGTCTGTTGCGCATACATGTATAGTACTCCTTTAAAACTCAAAGATAATCAATAAGAGGCACAGAGGGCCTTAAGGGTCACCTGAATCAAATGAGCAGAAAGGCATGTATTTACAGATAAAGTACACTTATAATATCATTCCCACAAGTATAATGAAAGATATACACAGCATAGTCATTTTTAAACAGATTTTATTTTCTTGTACAAACTTTATAGTCCGAAGACTCTAAAAATCAAATATGAATCCAATCTATCAGCAGGTTCACGAGAAGAAGATTTTTTCAGATTTACCATATTTAGGCTACCGCCTTAGTGGCCCATTATGGGGTCGCAAGGGGAGGTAACTCTGAAGCTACTTCCTATAAGAATGCATCCCACCAAAATAGGTTGAAATCCATCCAATGGTTCAAAATAACACTAATACACTAATTTAATAACACGCCCCATCCCCACCACCTCAGCAGTGCCAATTCTTGACATTTTTTTTTCTTTTGTACAAACTTTGCAGGCCTTGCCCTAAAGACTCTAAATACCAAATGTGAATCCAATCCAACAACCGGTTCATGAGAAGAATATTTAAGATGTTCCCTTTTTAAACACTTTTTGGCCCCTTATGGGCCCCCAATGTGAGATAACACCATAATTTGTACAAATCTGAGGCAGCTTTCCATGGGGAATACTTCCTGCCAAATATGGTTGAAATCCGTCCATCGGTTCTCAAGAAGAAATCGAAAATGTTAAAAGTTAACACACGACGGATGACGCACAGCGCACGACGACGGACGAAAAATGGTGGCAATCGGTCACCGTGACCTTCGGACAGGTGACATAATATGCTGATCAAAATTGGTTGAAATGAAATAACCCAATTAGTTATACAGGTATTGCACAAGGAATCATAACAACTTTGAGTCAAATTCAAACAATAATAAAAGGGTAAACATGACTGTTTTCATATAAACAGGGTTAAATTAAAAAGATGTAAAGTTGTGTAAATCACTAAATCGACATATCATGAAAACTTTTAGAAATCTCCTTTTAAGATTGCGTTTGACATTTTAAATAGATGTAAATATCTGGTTTTGAAATAAAAGTGCTCAGACTCCTAGTTCGGTAAACTGGTGCAAAATGATGTAGCAGGAGTATAAAAGATGTATGTATCTGGACTAAGCAAGAGTACTTGGGATAAACATGTATTGTACAAAATTACAATTGACTTGTACAATATTTTAATCAAATCCACTACTGATGGACATGGATTAATATTCTGTCAGTTAGAGCTTACTTACAGTATTATTTTGTTTAAAGCCTGTTGAGATGTCACCTTAAGGTCTACGTAAAGCTGGTAAAGAACTTTTTTGAGATATATTATGACTTTCACATTTGTTTGTTTATTTGATACCATCAATGACAGGTCTCCAAGCTCTTGGCTTGAGTTTTATTTATGTTCTCAAAATGAGATCGAAGATGACATTATCGGCATTTACACCTCCACTATTGCATTTAATGTAAGTCTAGAACATATTGTTAGGATCACAGAATATAGCTTGGAGTGGTGAAGCAAGAGACTATAACACATCAGCGACTGCCATCTCACCTAAGATGATAGGTCAACCCACATACAATTTCATCAACATACAATTGGAGTTTATCAAACAAGTCTCACATATTTGTTTGTTACCATTTAAGGAATCCCATCACACAAGCTAAGTGATTCTTGTGCATTTTCAAATGATATAACTATATACCTTTTTAAGCTGTGTATTGCTTACAAACTGATAACAATCTTTTTAATCTTGCATTTCAATTTTGGTTTTATGGATCCTATTGCTGCCACTTTACTTTTAAGTAAAGGATCATAGAAGCTTTTCCTTTGTCTATGCATTATTTCACCATCAGAAATCACAATACATTCAAGAACATTACTCCAATCAAGAAGAAGCAGATGCTTGGGACTTGAATGAAACTTCCTACTGACTATATTCGTTGCCAGACTGTGGCCAAAGAAGTCTTGGTTAGTCCATATAAAGGTCATGTGCTAAAACTCCTGATACACATATTTACTGAAAAATAGAGAGAGGCCTTGTGGCTTTCAAGAACATTTCAAAAAATTGGAACTATCAACAACTTACATACAATAGTAAGGGAAGTGTTAATAAAATGTGTTGGTATTTTATATGGTATCAGTATTGGTAGTTCTCTGAACAAACTTTGAACAGAAAAGGTAAAAAAATAAACCCTAAAATTCTGCCAGCAAATGACATAATTTTGCTGTATATGCTACAATGCGAGTATCACTTGCTGGTCTGGAGAGGATGCCATCCTGCAATGTAGAAGCTGACTGACCCACCAAAGTTGGATAAATGATGGACAGTAAGACAGATCAATCAGCTCAATAACTCATGATTCTACCAGTTACTCCACCAGAACTTCTCAGTGACTTTGTTTGTGATAGAATAGACATACATGAGCATCAATGTACACAAAACCTAATGGATATACCATTACCTAAGATCTTTGATTGCACTAATTGTTCATGTAGCTTCTCTCAAGTAACCAGTGTGTATGTATATACGAAACTTGATAATTATCACTAATTCAGATTTAAGTAGGATATCATGATATATTACAAAAAGAAAAATTCCATCATAATTGGTGGTCTTATAAAGTTTTAAATGGGACATGTGATTCTTGTGAATTTAGAAAATAAATGCCTTAACTGGTTAGGACGGCAAAATTGCTCTATACAGTGTATTGTGTGATATAAGACCCACTAAAGAAGTATCGTCATTTTGATTTTTGTTGAAATGAACTGTATCTCAAATTTGTTTTTAAATGAAAAACTAAATTGCATATAAACTGTATTTAAAGCACTTGTTTTATTCTACATATTTCCTGTTGTCGAATTCTGACATTTCAAAGCTCAAAAGGCTACCGTCAACTTAAATTCAGATGGATGTTTTTTTATCATTTTGCATGGCATATTCGATTCTATATCGGATAATATTATGGTGATACTTCAGATAGCTTTGTATAGAAAATGAGTATTGTGCCAATTTAGAATATAAAGATGAACGACTTCGACATTATTTGAATTACCATAACACAAATCAAATTTGAAACATTGTAAAAACAAAAATTTTTATTATTCTCTCAAGGTGTTTGTACACATCATTTTACAATCTCCATGACAATGCAACACATCCTAAGCTTAATATCAAGTTAATGAAGTTCATACACCATTGTTTATTTTAGTATATAGCTTTTTATTCAAGATTTTGTGTACAATAACAAAAAATACGTAAAATAGCAGATACATTCACTATTTTTAGCTATTTTTCACATCTGACCTTGAATTTGACCTTGACCTTCAAAACATTTTAAAAATGAATCATAAAAAGATTAAATACACTGCATGAAATAAAATCTGCTTTATTTGATATACAGATATACATTAAGTCAGTGCATATACAATCATATAAGACAGCCCATTTGGTTTTCATTGCAGCGGCCATATTGGACGCCATCTTGGATTTTGTAACAAATAAGAATATTTTCTAGTCTTACATGACAGCTTTTTCTATAATATGAGCATTGCTAAAAGATAAAGAATTAAGTAACACTTTGACATTAATTTAAATGACCATTATGTATATCAAAATTATGGGAAAACTGGTAAAATACTGTTTTCCATTATTTTTCACTAGGGGTCTTTAGACGCCATCTTTAATATCTCTATGGAAACACAAGATATCTTAATCTTTATGTTAATTTATTAAAGCCTATATATTGTAGTTTATTTTGGTATATAACATTCCTGGCTTTTTATGCAAACTTTTGAATAATAAGAAAAGAAAACTGGTAGATGACATATTTTTTCACTATTTTTCACATTTGACCTTGAATTTGACCTTGACCTTGACATTATGACCATTGTAAAATGTATCACGAGAAAGTTCAAACATAGTATATAATATTAAACCTAGTTTGTATGATGTATAGATATACATTAAATCAGTACAGGCAATCATATACAACAACCCCTTGTTTTCAATTCTGGCGGCCATCTTGGACGCCATCTTGGATTTCTCAGCTCGTACCAACATCCAAGACTTGATATTGACCGTTTTATAAACTTCAGGATATGACAAACATTTTGGTATAGGTTAGAAAATGTGGTACTTTTGTGACCACCTACTCCATGAAATAGGCCACTTTTTCCGGGAAAGTCACTCCACTATTAGGGCCACACAAACATTTTGCTGTTTAAGAAAGGGTTAATACCCAAGGCCTAGAAAGATTGTTGCCTTACAGTATCTATCAGGTCAGACAAATTAATAGTGCTGTTTTTGTGTGAAAATGTCAGATGACAAACAGTATTGTTTCTGCTGCAGCTTCAGAATTTCTGTGAAACTGGGTTCGAGAATACAAATTATGGGTGTTTGTTTTCCTAGTTTTACAATTTTACATGTTTTATTCAGAATTTCTGCATGAAAATGAATTTTACTTTCAGGTTTCTGATGGGATTCGTTTGAATTCCCACCAAAACTGTCCCTCTGCATCCAACACTACTGTTAGTCTGGCGCCTAAGTCACCAACAAACAGCTGAAATGGTCAAAGAAGATTTTGCTTATAAATACCACATCCTATGAAGTGTACAATACATTTATGAAAGTATCTATTAAGGCACTATATAAGGCTATTTAGTACTGTGTTTGTATAACCCTGTTAATCCCCTTCAACTTGTATGTTATTGAATTGAAAGGCTTAATTTACTAGAGACCGGAGGACCAATTAGATAGATATTATAGGGAGATTAGCAACCCTTCTCTTACTTAACCAATATTTTGGTTATAAATTGCTCTTTTTTTCACGCAGGGTGGAACATGATCAGTGTGCACAATAGTGCCTGGTTTCACTGTCCCACTGTTCACTGTCAAAATATTGAGTTAAAAGAAAATTACTGCTTTTAAACAAATACTTTCTACCTGCAACAAGCTGTGAGTAGATCTATGAGGTTTTTGTTGAAAAGCGAAGTCATACTGATAACCAAATTCAGCTTTAGAAGCTTTCCAAATTAATTGATCTTTCGGTACAAAAAATTAGAAAAATAATAAAAATTTTGAATCAAGTATCAAAATTAGCCACAGGGTAAAACTTTAACGTTTCAATCCACAAGCCAGTTATCAGAATGGACAGGTCATTATAGGTTTTGACATTAACTTAATGACATGATGATTCATTTCCTATGTCTAGTTGTCTACACACCTGTCCTGGTGGAATACACACCTGGGTTAATTAGTATACTTACAGTTTAGCAACAAATATTTAGAGACTGTTATTGCAATCTAAAACAGTTACTGCAATTATATAGTTGTACTCGACAAGAAAAGGAAAATATGCTGGTTGTAATGTTATACAGCATACCTGTATTAATTAGTCTACACATATTTAAAGGTACATCACAGCTACCTTACATGTATACATGTATACAATATAAAAGTCAATTGAAACAGCACAATAACATGTGTATTTAAAACAAACTGACAATAATCACATGTATACCTTTGACATTGTGTGAAAAGGAGAAATTGCTAGCCTAGCCACAAACATTTTCTATGTGGTATACTTGCAAATGAATAGATCTGTGGTCCTTAACCCATTACCAGACTACAAAATTTTAGACTAGTCCAAATTCAAAGACGATGCAGACAACAATTTCAAGTGAATATAATTTTATATTTTTTTGTCTTTTAGGTAGAAAATATTGTGGAAAATGAAAACAAGCTTTTATCTTGAAGGGCGTCAAAAAGCGTCGATGAGTAGTACTTAAAAAAGTTAATGGGTTAAGTCCAGGTACAGAAAATCAATTGTTGGTCAGGGACCCTCGAGATCAGACTAAAATTAGGCATGATTGGGTACAGTACATTGATTTTGTCTGCATTTATAGAATCTCCACCTTTGACACACCTGTGTAATCCGACAGGTGTCAACACGAAATTATGTACACGTGACTTACCTTGACTACACACGGGGCATATCAGCGATGACAGCGAAATCAACAGTAAAACCAGGTAACTTGAAAATATCCGAAAATTAAATCCAAAATTTTGCGTGGGCGACATAAAATCCGAAGTTTCTTTCACTTTGGAACACATAACTTCACACTTATCCCGATTAACAAAACGTTCTCATTGTTTATTTTGTTTCAATTTGAACGATATTTGGTTCGAAAATTATTTAATTTGGTGTCTTAATCAACCGATTGCTCACAAAAACATCAAAGGTATTTCTTTATCAGAACCGAAATCTAATGTTTACACTGACGGCCATTTTGACATAGAATGGATGCTGTCCTTTCTAAAATTAAATTTCGCGACACGAAATCCAGGTGATAATCCGATGAAAGTAAACACTCAAAATCGTCGAAGACCTTCAGATTATCCAATTAACTCGTTAATTGGCACTTGCAATCAATTAGAAAGTCAATCCTTAAAGTGTCTTTTGTCGGTCCTTTTGTGTATCCAAAGGTATTTCCTTACACTTTTACGTATGGAGAGTCCCCGTGTTCAAAATAATACATGTCACATGATTAAATGGTGAGCTCTGATTGGTCGTCGGTGTGAGCCATAAATAGGTGCGTCATACAGGTAAGTCAAGGGCGAGCAATCACGGCCTACTTGGGAATTCCGAAGTGGTGACCAAATTTGATAACATTGTGTTGAAAATTAACTGATTTGTTAAATTATCGCTAAATCAATATGTCGCAAGCCTTTGATCTTATCGCACAAATATATATCGATGCCTTAGAAGAATAAGGTCGTAAGTGGTACTTACGACCTTTTATGATGCATACATTTTTGGAAAGGGCATTTCAAGCTCTAAATATGGTGCAAATTTCATAGACATTTGAACTTGTCATGTTGATCAATTTGGCTGTAGAAAAAGGCCGTTTATTCTTTTTTTTCTTTTTGAAATATAACAGTTTTTTCCAGTTTTCTCAAAACTATGTTTTTTCACTTACGACCTTCTTCTTCTAAGGCATCGATATGTTGGCATTGAAATTTAATTGGTGTAGATAGCTTGTAAATATCATCTTAAAAACGCACCGTACCTTTGGCTAGGCCTAGGCTACATCGCCCAGCTAATAGCATTTTTCTATTTATTTATTTAAAAAAAATGTTTCTCGAAAGTATTAGCAATTAGGCTAATTGTCATTAACTTTGGCTATAGGCCTATGCTTCTAGAATGATTTTGGAAAGCATAGAACAAGTAAACAGAAGTGCTGTGCTGGTGCTTGATGCTAAGCACATTCTTCTTTTCCTTCAATGCTAATTCTAATGTTATGTTTTTTGTAACATAAATTTTGTCATATGCAACACCTTCGAAAATGAGGGATGCAGACACCAGTGGTTTGTCCATTGTACAAAATTCGGGCGGGAGTGTTTTTTTTTTTTTTTTTTTTTTTTTTTTTTTTTTATTTGTGTTGTTTGTTTGTTTATTTATTATTATTATTATCATCATCATTGTTGTCGTTGTTGTTATTATTATTATTATTCATTCTTATAGATTTATATATTTATTTGTTTTGTTGCGTTTTTCTGTCTCCGTATACCAGATGCAAGGTTCTATTGAAGCCACCCTGCGAAATACATGTATGGGTAGTCGATTTGACTGACTTCTGTTAACATTGTCTAAGATGGTTAAAATAAAAACTTTTTTTTTTTTCAAGATCTCGACATTGTCTTGGAAGGCCTACATTTAGGCCCTGACCCAGTATGATGGAGACATTGCTGGTTGCCATTCGTTCCCAACTACCCAATGAATGGGCTATTACCTTTATTCATGTATAATTTTCTAGGCAATCGTGTTCTTGTTATGGGGTGGCGAATCGTTGTTTAAGATTAGGAGTAGGTCCTAACATTGTTATTTACAATGGCAAATGCAAGACTGATATTTTTCCACTGCATTATTAAAACGAATAAGACGCCGTTTCTGCCACTTTTCCAGATTAAGCTGACTCAAAAAGTGTAATCACGCGATATAAAATAGCCGATGAAATAAAAGCAACGCGTGTCAAACTCCGAGGTCAAAAGGATCATGTGCACACAGTCATTGTAGTAATGTAAAAATCACGTGATTAAAAGATAATCTTCAGATCAAAGATCAAGATAAAATTCTGGAGAGTGTAGTGGAAGTATAAGTTGACTAAAAAATGAACAAATAAGCTGTTATTACCAGACGGCAAGTTTTTAGAACGCCCAAAATTCAAAGCTGTTGCAGAAGACAATTTCAAAGAATTGAACTCCATATTTTAGTCTTTCTGGGTAGAAAACATTGTGGAAAATGAAGAAATTGCATTTTTACAAGCATTTTCTTCATTTCCAACAATGTTTCCCAAAGCATTTATCTTTTTGGGTGTCAAAAAGCGCCAACATGTGGGATTGGCTTAAGTTTTTCCGAATATTTCTTCGCGTGGACTCATGAAGAAGATAACACTGTAGGCCTACATAGTGGAAATGGAATGAAATGCTTGTTATCAATATTTTATTCATTATGTAGCTTAAAAGATGTCGCAGACGAAAATTAAAAAAAAAAAAAAAAAAAAAAAAAAAAAATAGTGAGTGGACTTTTAACATATTTCCGATCCAAGGGAAACAACTCGAAATACACCACATTACAAGATTTTTATAAGAGTTTTCTAACCTAGATTTTTTCGTGCCCGTATTATAAAATAACAGTAGGCTATTAATGGCACGTATTTCTTCAAACTCGCCTTTCTCTTGGATTTGAATCTTTAAGCTTCCCATAGATAAGGGATTTCAGAGAACCATTCGCTCATTCAAACGTGAGCTTCAAATTGTGGTTGTCTTAAGAAACTGTTGGCTTTTGACGGTACGGACGACCTATGCTGAGCCTAATTCAACTTTCGCATGCTTATCAGGGTCGATAATCTCCGAGTTTCCCATTGATCTGTCTGCTTTTAAAACACAAAGTCGGAAACAGTGGGCGGGAAAGAGAAAATGTTTTACATGTTAATATATCCCTGTTTGACTTTCCCAAAGTATCCATAGTTTTGACGCCCAAAGATGGACCGATAGTCTATGCAAACTAAAGATTTTTTAACAGGACTGTCACAAGAAAGAAAAGGATGCTGATTACAAATTCATATGTTTTACCATTGTTGTTCAATTTTTTCTGTATCATACCATAACACTTTTTTCATATACTAGGACAAAAAAGATACGCAACCCCAATTTTTCGTAATATTTTCGACAAAATATGTTTTTATTGGCTGTTGAGTACATTTTTAATATACCTGCATCCATACGCATTAATACAGTGCCATTTTCTTCAGATGTCGTACATTCATCACGTGATACATGGTAAATTGTTAAAAACTGTTTATCCCCTGCCGTGTTTTCTAGATGACTACTATCAAAACACATTTTCATCAAACACAAGCTAGAACATAGACAAAGAAAACGCCAAAACGTTCACACACTTTTCACTACGCTACGCATAGCAAGGCTAGGCCAAAACCAGCGCCTAACTGCAGGACAGATGTTGTTGGTGGAAAAGATTCAAAATGTTTTCGTAAGACATTGATGGGGCAAAAAATCGACACATTTTTGACTGTATACGTTGTTGGCTCTCAATTGGATCACAACCAATTGAGCACGAGGCGGACGTGCAAGAGATATGACGTCAAGGCAGGACAGAATAATCACGCTAACCCCACCTACGGGATAGGTTAAGACTGCAACGGAGTCCGGTAATAACTCGTATGGACTTCACAACATTCGAATATCGGACCAAATTGAACGAAACAGATTGTTTTTTTCGACCCCCGTCCAATTTTTTTTGTCGTATCGTGTTGACGCTCCGTTTAAACCACAGGGAATTTTAGCGATTTTTATGTAGACTCTTTCTATTAAAGACAAGGGGACCAAGTTTTCATGCATAGAAAATAGTACCCATTCTCGCAAAACACCTGTTACAACGCCAATTGTGAAGATAATTACACGGGATCTTCTTTAATAAGCTCCTTACATATTTATTTAGCTAAATATCCGGTGGTCTGTACAGGTAACGATCAGAGTTTTTCGTGACAGAGGCCGTTTCTCGACAAAAGGTTCGAAATTGCCATGTACGACACAAGCGTGATGTCAGCGTGTTCGGTTGTAACTCTGGTGAGTGTTTATTTCACAATGTTCCGTTTGACTTTCGATCGAAACAGAACGGTTCATTATTCAATTTCACCATAAATGTCAAAAGCAATGCTTTAATTCTCATTTTTCAAGCTTAATTTAGCATAACTGTCGATGATTTTTTTTTAGTTTTCACAATAAAAAAAATTACTTGAGTGAGTGTGCTTAGCAGCGAGATGAACTCGCCCTCCATCAGTCATACGTTCATTATTACTCGAGTAATTCTTTTTCTTGTTAAAAATAAAATCTGTGTTCAATAAGCGTAAGAAGATATGAATTAAAGCATTGCTTTGGACAATTTTGTTGAAATTTGAAACTGAACCGTTCTGTTTCGTTCGAAAGTCAAGGGGAACATTGTGATAAAAACACTCACCAGAGTATCCCAAGCGAACGTGCCTAAAATTGCCGAAATCTAAAATCCGTTGAGTCGGCAAAACATTCAACAAATTAAAGCTGAATTCTTTGTGATATTATTCAACAAGGAAGGTTGGTGAAAGATTTTAATCTATTTTATCGTTTTAATGTATGTTTTGGCCACGATCATGCAGAAACTAGCAGATTTAGTCCTACAAGCGGGGGTCACACGGACACGTCGTAGATGGCACTTTTGAACCTTTCGTCGAGAAACCGGCCTCTGTCACGAAAAACTCTGATCGTTACGCGTACAGACCACCGGATTTTTCGCTAAATAAATATATAAGGAGTTAATTAGTGGAAGATCTCGTGTAATTATCTTCAAAATTGGCGTTATAACAGGTGTTTTGCGAGAATGGGTACTATTTTCTATACATGAAAACTTGGACCCCTTGTCTTTAATAGAAAGAGTCTACATAAAAATCGCTAAAATTCCCTGTGATTTAAACTGGATGTTTTCTTACTAATGAAATTGACTACCAACAAGATTTTGTGAACTTTACAAGGTGAAATGTTATTGCTTTAAATGTATTAAGTTTTGTTTAAATCTGATTTGATGTCTTTGCGTAAGAAGGAATTGAAAATGAAGTTGCCTTTCTTTTTTGTTTCAGTATATATTTGTGACCCATCACGCTAAAGGGGACCTTATAGGAAGTGTGAAAATTATCCACCCAGTCAGTCTGCGCAGTCCGCGCAGCCAGACTAGGGCCGACACTTTTCACTTGTATGTGATTTTCTAAGTCTGGAATGCTTGCCTTAAAATCTTACTATTATGTTCATTTTTCGCATACAGTATCTGGTTGTCCTGTGCTGAGTCTGACAAGATTGCCAAAATGTGGATTTTTAAAATTCTTATATGGTCCCTTTTAGCGTGACCGGTCACATTTACATGTAGGCCTATCTGCTATTACTTTTGCTTTCGCGACATCTTCGACGTTAGACCTACCTTTCTAATTTTATTCTCAAAATTGACAAGCCCCATACCACGGTGGGGATTGTGCATGATGGGATGGATAACGACTACCGACAATAGGGAACGATTTTATCAAGTAAACCGTGACGTAATTTCGGACAATTAAATAGTATTTCGTTGGTGTTGTTATAAAATCTCGTAACTACAGCTTGAATCAAACCGTAGTTACGAGATGTTATAACAACACCGACGGTTTATCAAAACATAACGGTTTAACTCAGTTTATTTTTTGCACAAAATTTGATGCCAACCCGCCTCGCTTCAAGTAAGACATTTTGCAATAACTCTGTTATTTCTGTATCAATTTTCAAGCGGTTTGCTGCATGTATAGCGGACGAGAATTGACCTGGCAGAGCATTCCATTCGATTAGCATTGGCTGCTCTGTCAGGTCATTTATCGTGAGGTATACCCCGCCTTATCGAGCTCTTTCATCGGATGTATGACATATTAGATAACTCGTGATACTTTTTCCGAAATATTTCCCAACCGACCAGAAAGCGAAATGGTAACGACTACGACCAATTTAACCACGTTTCAGGTAAGAATTTGTGCAATAACTTTCTTATTTTTGCGTCAATTTTCATGCGGTTTGTTGCATGTACTCCGTCTTACTGAGTCCTTTTCTCAGATGTATTATTTATCTATAACTTCCCTGTAGTTTTCTCAAAAGCCGATCCCAACCGACTAGGAAAAGGGCCTGAATTTTTTGTCGTTTTTCTGGTCGGTTGGGATCAATTTTTGGACAAAGTACAAAGATTCTACAAACAAGTCGTATATCCGAGGAAAGAGCTCACTAATGCGGGGTACATGCAACAAACCGCTTGAAAATTGGAGCAGAAATAAGAAAATTATTGCACAATTTCTTACCTGAAGCGAGGCAAAATTTGTCCGTATACTCCATATTCGTTATCCATCCCATCATGCACAATCCCCACCGTGCATACGATTTTGGACAAGGTTCGACGAAAAAGATGTGATTTGAATACAGCGTCAATTGATAGACCTGAGGATCACGGTACTACAGAGACAGAGCCATTGGCTCTGCCGCTTAAATCCTCTGGGGCGCTTCCGGCCATGTGTGGCTCTGTCTCTGGGGTTGCGATTTTTTGACAAAAACAGGTGAGTGTTCAACTTTGTTGTTCATTTATTTTCTTCTGGTGCTTAAAATCGAAAAACCGGGAATGTCATGCTCCCCTAAGACCATTTATCTGCCTGTTCTAATTATGTGGGCTTCAAAGTCGGTAGGGTTTTCACAGGATCATTGTCGTCGTGGGTCGACCCTATGTGATTTTTTCTTATTTACATCATGTTTTCATGTACATTTCAACGGTAAATAGCCAATTGCTGCAGCCAAAACTTGTGATATACTAATCAAGGGATAAACTCGATCAGACATTGCTTTCCCATGTAACAAAACTTTAGAAATTATTGGCAAACGTAAAGTTTGAGCAATTTCTATCGGTGGCTCTGTCTCTGGCGGCTGGCTCTGTCTCTGGAGGCTGGCTCCGCTTTGAACTGTCGGTTAATTTTAGTTATTAGCCCGTTGTGCAATATATGATGACTTATATAGGCCTAGGGCGTATCTTTTAAGGAGATTTCGCTTCAAAATCATTACACACGCACTCAAATAAAACCATGTGACGCATTCGCTTTATGTACTGTTAGCCTAGTGACCTCGTCCTCATTTTGAGCAATATTTAGTCTTTAACTTGTACCACCCCACGAAGCAAAGGCTGAAAAATTTGCCAGTCGTTTCGGTTTATGCTTCGCAAATATTCTTTGTCGCTTTCTTAAACATGGTATACATTAGATTGATTGAGGAAATTGTGTCAACATTAGAATAATGATTCACAAAGTGCAAACTTGTAACAAGTTTCAAGTGCAAACTTTTAAATAGAACAGGCATATCAGCCTATTGTTTAGTGCGTTGGAATAGTTGAGAGGTTCTGTGCGAACCAGCACGCCAGATGATGAACGAATCGACGATGATGATGATGGTGGTGGTGGTGTGGCTGGCTGCAGATTAGAAATGTTTTAAGAAATAACCGCGTTTATATAATTGATATGCACTTTCTCACGAAAGCTTGGCATTAAGTATGCAAAAGAAGCAAGTGAAACTATATATCGGATCCGGGATTTCTATGATGGGGTTCGAACATACAAAATGTGTATTCGTTTTCCTCTATTACGCGGTTTTTTACTGAAATGCTTTATCATCCCAACCCCATGCCCCCCGTTTAGATCTTATTCAGGACTGCCCCAATTCGAAATGATGTCCAGACATGCAAGGATGCAGATGGGCGCCCCCCCCCCCCCTCATGAGAGAGAAATGTATGTATCTGCGCATAGCTCCGAAGTATCAAATATCGCTGGATTATGCGATTGTTGTTTTAACCGATATTTAAGACATCGTTAAGTCAAAATTACTTCTTAAATGTTTTGATGAAACAGGCCCCTGACTTTTCGGAAGCGTTCACACCGAAAAATCGACTGCTTCAAGTCTGTTTTGTGTATTTTCTCAGCTAATACTCGACGGATTTTGACGAGATAAAGTGCACCGCAAGCGCGTCATTGAGAGGGACATTCCCCGGTTCTAACTCACTCCGCATCAAATCCCATGGTTTCTCCAAACATTAAAAATGAATGTTTTTGGCTGCATTTTAATGAAACTATGGAATTCTATGCATAAAGAGGTTCAGGAATGACCCTCTCAAAGGCGCGTATGGTGCAATTTCTCGTCAAAATACGTACAGTTTAAACTGAGATATAGAACAAAATATACTTGAAACAGACAATTTTTCGGTGTGGACCCTTCTCCAAATCACGTGGATTACCCATCGTGTAATTGTTTCTTTGTCAACACCCTGTTTGTCACCTTAAGTACAGTACTACATAGAATCATGAGCCGTGGCGAAAGGTTAGTGTATATTCCAATACATGTAAATTGGAAGAGAAGCATGTTTCCCACTGAATAAAAGAGAATAATGCGCGGTGGCCGTGAGAGTTCAGTAGCTGTCTCCAGATAGTACTATGTCTTTATCACAGGATGTTCGGTTCCGAGTCACATATTTACATAAATAGAAATCCATCTTCCCCCGTCAATTTAGACTCGCTGATCTTTGATCATTCAAAGGACATTGTTTAATTGTAGCTTTGAAATTGAACAACGCTGAATGTTCGATGTTTTGCAAAGGGTTTAATCGGTGACTGAACCATTCGCCATACACAATTATGATCTATTCAGTGTGTGAGTAAATTAATTCGACACGAATTCTGTGATAGATTAATTTTTTTCACCAAGCACGCAGAGACAGAGCCAGCCACCAGAGACAGAGCCAGCCGCCAGAGACAGAGCCACCGATAGAAATTGCTCAAACTTTACGTTTGCCAACCATTTCTAAGGTTTTGTTAATGGGAAAGCAATGTCTGATCGAGATTATCCCTCGATTAGTATATCACATGTTTTGGCTGCAGCAATTGGCTATTTACCGTTGAAATGTACATGAAAACATGATGTAAACAAGAAAAAATCACATAGGGTCGACCCACGACGACAATGATCCTGTGAAAACCCTGCCGACTTTGAAGCCCACATAATTAGAACAGGCAGATAAATGGTCTTAGTGGAGCATGACATTCCCGGTTTTTCGATTTTAAGCACCAGAAGAAAATAAATGAACAACAAAGTTGAACACTCACCTGTTTTTGTCAAAAATCGCGACCCCAGAGACAGAGCCACACATGGCCGGAAGCGCCCCAGAGGATTTAAGCGGCAGAGCCAATGGCTCTGTCTCTGTAGTTTCCGTACCGTGAGGATGGGTCATTTAAATGAGATCGTAAACTAGATATGCGTGTGAATTACTAGTAAATAGGCCTACCCGTCCTATTTAGGGTTTCCCTTTCTTTTTTTTAACCCTTTTCATCATATTTACTCCATTTTTACTTCTTTAAATGGACAAGCCCTGTATAATTTTGGACACGGTTCGACGAAAAAGATGTGATTTGAATACAGCATCAAATGGTAGACCTGAGGATGGGTCATTTAACTAGATATGCGTGTGAATATTTATATAGGCTACCCGTCCTATTTAGGATTTCTATTTCTTTTTCTTTTCTCCCTTTATCATCATATTTACTCCATTTTCCTTAAAAATATCTTAAACTCCATGGACGATAACGCTGATCATAATCGGTGGTTATTCCATGGATATAAGTGTAATGGTTCCTTTCGGAGTGACCGGTCACATAGATGAGAAAGAACAACAGAAACAAAATTTCATTAAGGTAGTCCACCCCTAATGAGATTCGCACGACGTCGGTATTATTCGGGCGACGGCGAAAACATTCGGCGGTGGAACTTTCCCACCGCCGAATGTTCATTCATGAGCGAATAGGTTCGGATGCTCAACGACGCCGGACGAAAAAAAGCCGATGTTTTTTTAATCTCAAAATGGCCATAGTACGAGTATTCTACCATAATGTTACCTGGCCATTGGCCATTTCCTGTACAGCAATTACGAATGTGATGATTTTTACAAATTTTGAGAGGGTCAGTAGTATTTGCGCTTCCAAATTGTAGCTTTTTTATACAAAATACCGCGTGCGTATCGTCTGTTTTCAACAAAAATCTCGTAACTGCAGCTTGTTTTAAGCTGCAGTTACGAGGTTTTTGTTGAAAAGTAGCGATATTTTCCGTGAGTGTAAATCAAAATGCCTAATTCACCATGAAATGGCGAAACATTTCCATAAATATCGTCATATTAGATATCCAATCTTGAAGACTTACAAACGATGAATTTAATTCTACCATAATCGTAACATATAATGAGTCCTAGACGGAAACGGAGAAAATGCTGAGTATGTCATAGCAGCATTTTTTTCTTTTTCATTAAAGATTCCTAAACTAAAAGCCCATTGAATCGTCAAAATCCATTGTTAGTTAAGGAAAGGGTCAAATTTTTATTTAAGATTGCGAACTGATAAGATAGGAAATTTTGATGACTGGATAGGTTTTCCGAAATTATAGTTTATCTAGTGATCATTTCCTTGTACAGATTATTTTCTTCAAAAATAGCAATCGGACAGTGACCATTATACATGGATTATTTCTAAATTTTGTTATCAAAATATAATAGATTTCTAATTTCAAAAGACATAATTTTTTGTTTGATATGGACGCATTTGGATAGCACAGTGGAAAATTAGTTGGTAAGGCAGCATTTATTTTCTGTTAAAATGCGTTTCTAGAATTAGTCCAGTCAAATTAGCCGATTTTTTTGCCCAACCCCAAACAAATTCCAACAGAAATGAAATTGTTTCCAGCATCAAGTATGAATCTTGGGCCATCCCAGAAAAAAAGTCCCAAAAAATCCGATGATCGGAAATTGGTGAAATCGACCGATGAACCAAGGCCCTGTTGAAAAAAGGTTTTGGCAAAAATATCAAAGTAATATGTAGAGTTCACACATTTTAATGAATAAAACACATCGTATTCCATGTATATCACAAGCACTGATGATTAATATGATTTTACTATCTTAATTACAGATATTTCGAACAAAAAATCCCAACATGAGTATTTTGTTATCTACAAATCATAGCTATTTACCCCACCCACTTTTTATATACATGGATATTTAATATTTTCAGATTTCGATTTTGCCTTTAAATGATTTTGGCACTGAGTCATATGGTAACGTATTCTAGACTTGTCACAGTATATATTCGAAAAATATTTGCCATGTCATGCAAAAAGGGGCCATCTAAAGTTGTAGAAAATATCGACCACCGTAAGAATATGTGGATTTAAAAACCGATCGCGTCTTCACGCAGCACATTAGCCGATTTTTGCACCCAACCTCAAACAAATTCCAACAGAATAAAAAAAAGTGTTACCAGCATTATGTATGACCCTTGGGCCATTCAAAAAAAAAGAGTTCCAAAACTTCCGAAGAGGGGCAATTCGTTTAATCGGCCGATGAGTATATATATAGGCCTTTTGTAATAGAATTTTAGCGAAAAATGGTAACCTCATATAAAAAGATGATATATAAATTTACAAAAGCAAAATACATTTACAACTCATAAAAAATATTGAAATAAAGGATTTTGCTGTCTGATGAAAGAAAATTAAATCCCCCAAAATATGTTAATCATAAAAGAAATTGAAACTTACCCCACCCACTTTTTCATAATTATACAGGTGTAGATCTATGAAATTTTATTTTTTTCAATGATGCTTTTTGATAAAAATCTTAAGTTTATTTTGATCTTATGTTGTCATATAATTTATTCTAGGCTTTCCGCTGCCGAAATTTAAAAAATAATGTTTTGTCACGAAAAAAGGAACCATTGAAAATTGCAAAAAGTACCGGTTGTGGTGATGGTCCGATTGACGCTACTCTATGTCCTAAAAGACAACCTTGCAATGTCGAGTACAATGTAGTTTTATGTTTTCTATTGTAAGGATGATGTAGAGCAGATCTAGCTTTGTTGCCAGAATGGCAACCTGGGACAACGTCCACAATCCGTAAACATCCAAGATGGCCACCAAACGCTACTGGAGAAATCGACTTTGTTGTCAAATTGTCCTAAATTTCGTGAAAAATCTCTATCTATTGGTTTTTTTGGTATGCTGAATCAGAATCTGATGCTACATGCAGTATACGAATACCAGAAAAGTACAAAAATAGAGATGACTGCCGGAAACCATCTAAAAATCACAATTTTATAAGAAAACTTGAACTTCAAACGGATCGTGCAATTTTTGATAGACTTACTGTTGAGTTATATTTGAGATAAATGTACTTACACTTTAGCTGTTTACATAATTCTGGGTCTCTTGTTTGCTTTAGATCAGCCAAAAGCCTTGTCTTATATATAAATAATATGTCTTATCCATAAATTGATATTGTCATCAACATAATTTGTATGTATACCACCGGGTTTCCCCTAAAGGTCTGTGTTTTATTTAATGAAAGTGCATGTTACAGAGGCACAATTCTGTTTACAGGCACATGGAACCGTCTTCAAAAAGGCTCCAGGACAATGGTGTATTCAACTGCTACACATTTATTTGATAATTTTTCCCCGCACCATTCAAATGAAGTTGAGAAATAAGGTTTAAACCTGATGAATAAATATACTGTCGCGTTAGAGGAAGTTCTGCTATGCATGTTATTGTTTATGTCGTTACAATATAAAATTTGTTACTTGCATTTAAAAGGTAACAAGAGTTGTCGGAGAACAGACTTATAAGAGCGAAAAATTCTAAGTCCAGAAGGTTAAAATTTCACTGAATTAAACGCTAGACTAATTGATATTTGCCTAAAAGCTGATATTATGGTAACAGAAGCATTATGCAAAGTTTGAAAGTAAATGTTGTACAGAAAACAATAACACAGGATATATGAAAGCTGCACGTACAAACTTAACCAAGAATTTCTAAGTCCGAAAAGGGTAGAATTCCATTAAATTGGATGCCAGAGTAACATGTCCTTGTCTAGGGGCTGATATTATGGTCACAGACGCATTTGCAAAGTTTGAGAGTAATAGTTGTTCAGAAAACAATAGCACAGATATATGAAAGCTACACGTACAAACTTAACCAAGAATTTCTAAGTCCCAAAAGGGTAAAAAGATCCATTAAATTTAATATCAATGTGACAAGTCCTTGCCTAGAGACTGATATTATTGTCACAGACGCATGTGCAAATTTTAATGCAAAAGACGAACTTAGAGAAAAAAAAGTTATCACAGATAAATGAAAGTTGCACGCAAAGACTTAAACAAGAATTTCTATGCCCAAAGGGGTAAAAAAAATCAACTGAAAATTACATGTTAGAGTAATGCATCTTTGTATAGAGGCTGATATCACGATCACATATGCATGTGTAAAGATTCAGAGCAATAGCGTTAATAGAAACAGAGATTTGACAAACTTTCGCATAGAAACTTAACCAAAGCATTACGCCGACTCTGATGCCTGGGTGACTATAATAGCCAACCCATATTCTTCTAATAGTCGCACTAAAAAGGTAAGAAAATATATTACAAGACTAATTGGTGATGCAAGTATTATGCTCGACGCCGAATTAATTTGCCAGAATGTAGGCTTTTGATCTGGTTGATAATCAAATCAATTTAAAATGTTTTACGAAGTGAAAAAAGTACTAGATTTAGCAATAAAGTTGAAAAGTTTGAAAAGCCCACCAGTTCCTCGAGCAATTCACCAGCCCGATCAGTTTGAGACGACCTCTTGAAATCATGCAAGTTAATCAACCCAAATCGTACGTGTAATA
Organism: Fragum sueziense; assembly: GCA_963680895.1. Lineage (NCBI taxonomy): Eukaryota > Metazoa > Mollusca > Bivalvia > Cardiida > Cardiidae > Fragum > Fragum sueziense. The sequence continues at coordinate 7,931,724 of OY804592.1, forward strand.
AGGTACTAGCCATACTTTGGTGTATAAAGTATAAAGACGACAACGATTCCTACTAATAAATTATACTATAAATTATACTATACCAACGGTTTGTAAACGATAAATGCTTTAGCAGACACTCATTGAATAAATATACGTCATTACTAATCTTTTTTTACATAATGAATTTTTATATTTTACCTTTCTTCGTGTAATATATTATGTTGAATTTTGACTGTACATCTATTCTATCCAAAAACAACGTTTGGTGTCGCATGCATAGACATTTACATAAATCTGAGACATTTTAATTATATGCATGAAACTGTTCATTACCACCTGTGCACATGAAACTATTCATTACCCCTTTTACATTTACAAACTGACTCTCCAGTAGCTAACTTGAATTCGTATGCCATAATTGCTCGACGCTGCAGCGTCGAGCAATGAGTCAATGTTTACAGGTATTCTGCACTAATACATCTGTTTAGGATGTTTTAATCAAAGCGCTGAAAGCGCTGAAGGCCTTGAAGAATTTGAACACATGCAGATTATTGGTATGAGAAAGTTTAAATATTCTTTAACTTCAGCAATAATCAAAGTGCTGAAAGTGCTGAAGGCCTGGAAAGTGTACGAAAAATAACAAGAGTAATATTTTAATCTTTTAATTTTTTTTAAGAAGTTTCGAACAAATTTGAACACATGCAGATTTTTGGTATAAAACAAAAGTAAGATGAACAGAAATCATCTGTATGGTATGAAACAAAAGTAAAATGAACAGAAATCATCTGTACTGGATGGCCACTAGAATCATGGGGGCCAAATTATCAAGGATCAGGTAAGAAGGATTTCGATTATTAAATGAAGTTAAATCATTGCCCACAAATCGTGATGTTATTTCTATATATCTTCACAATATATCATTTAGAACCTTATTAAATCATGAATCTGCCTATTAAAACATAACTATCTAACACATGTATACAAATACATAGATATATAAATAACAAAGTTTTAAAACAGATTAAAGAATAACAAATCGTTACTATTACCTACGGTATTGGAAAACCAAATATTTCAAGTGTGTATCGGTAATCACTGACGCGTTCCGTGTGTTCCGGTAATTACTATGCGTTCCATGGTGTTCCGGTATTTCTATGGACCCAATAGTTCTTTCGCGGTGGAAAAAACGAACATTTACGGAAAATTTTGCAATGAACAAGTTTCTTTAAATATTAGAGGAACGTCGGGTACTTTCGGACAGTTAAGCGATCGTCAGCCATTATTTAGATAGGTGAAGACAAAAACTGTATCTTATGTCACAATCAGAAAATTCTAAGCCTTTTCCCCGGCATCGGTAATGAGAAGTATGTATTAAGCGTATAAAACCGGGTACCATAAGGAAAACAAAATGAGTCATCAACGACAGGTTATTTCGGACACATCGGGTCTGATCGGACAGGCCGATAATCGAGCTAGATTTATTTCAAATAATTATGTTTGCACTTTTACGTAATTAATTTGGAACAATCTAAAATTTTGTTTGGAAAGGTTTTAGGTAAGATAAAATACAAATGAACGATCTAAGATATTTATTTGCATCGAGTATTTCATAAAAAAAAAAAAAATACGCTGATAGCTGGAATTGAACGTCGGTTCCCCGAATTCTGAGACTTCGACATTACCACTTGACCACTGAACTTGCTGTTCCAAGAGTGACATAATTAATATATAAAATCATTATTTGTCCGGTTAGACCCGACGTATCAATTTTCCTTCGGGTCAGATCGGACACCATTTTATTTCCGAAAATAACTAAAATTTCTATCATCGACAGGTAAAACCCTCTCGAAAACCTTTTAATCTTCTTTTTAAACCAGACTAAAAAAGATTTAATCGCAATAATACATCGTCATAATCTTGCGTCTGCAGGGTATCTATATTTAGATATTGCTTACGATATTGATTCGGGGGAAAACCCACTAAACGTTGAGTATTGGCGGCGAATGGATCCGCGCATAATATATGTTGCAATCGATTTCTTGATTGTAAATATTTTACGATTTTTAATGCCTTTACTACTATCAACGTATGTATTTACTTCTTTTGTAATGTACATGGGTCAAAAATCTGCATAAAGTAGTATAGATCTAATCCAGTTCCGATTTACTTTTCATCGCGCAAGAACACTATCTATCTGCGTTCAACGTTTTCACAAGATAACGATTCAGCACGCCCTGGGAAAAATGACATGCTAAATTTGGCCTTCTTCAAGGCCAAAAACGAAGTAGAATATCTTTATAAGATGAATCAAAGTCTGTCTAGATCTCAAAAACGAAAGGCTAAGTCTTAATCATTTTCATTGATAGTAACGGTATTTTGGGACGCTAATGATATTTTTTTTAAATCTTTCACCAAAGAAAAGTACAATAACCTGACAGGAGCATACTAAGATGTATTCTAAATAGATACACTAACTGAAACAGATCGTCATCCATGGAAAACTCTCTGTTTTGCTATCGACCAAAATGGATAGAATTACTAATAAAAGAACCTGGATTATAGTGACTTCTTCACGTTTGCAAAATGTGAACGGGGACATGCATGGTAACCATTTCAAGCACGACCAGGACGTCGTCAGACCGTTTTGGGATTATTACTTCTGGACTGATGGCATTTGAGCACTGTTTGTCCAAGGGCTCAGCCCTGGATGGAAATTATATTGAATAGGAATAAGTAAAACTCAAACCGAAATAAGTTAGGTCAACTATTAATTTCTCATCCTCGAAGCTTCCATTAAATATGCGACAATCGTTTTGGTCTATCTTTATCAAATAATGTTGATAATGTTCAGCCAGACATGGCCCCATTGATACCCCTTTCTCAGTTTTCCGGCATATATTTTTGAGGTCAGAAACTGTCATCTTGTCCTTATCAAATGAAAAAAAAAATCTGTATGTGTGAGTCATGTATAAAAAGAAAAACCGTGAATCGTGATATATGGTTATCATTGCATAATATAGATTTGTGTTTTTTAAGTATTGAGCTAATGGCATTTGGCCATGAGTTCAATATGATCTCTGCATCTCCCTTGCACTTAATTGTTAATTTACAATACAAAGAGCATGCATTGCTTAAGTTTTCTTGCTTCGAATCATTTTTTAATGCATTGAAGATATTGTCAACCCCGATCTGTCACGACGCAGCGTTGAATATGTGACCAAAACTACAACACAGTGTGAATGTTTTGTGTAATTACCCTAGTTTACATATTTTTACGTTTTACGTCACTAATAGGCTTCCGTAGTTTAAAAATTCACAGAAAATGACCAGACCGAAGATTCTTCAATTTTATGTAATGCTGTTTTTCCTGGGTTAATTAAATGTATTGCACTTCATTGTGAAATAAAAGAAGTCTATTAGGGACGCTTTGATGAAAAAAATATTTTAAAAATGACATGTCGTGCAAAACAGAGCCACAAAAACGGAGATCATGTGTTGTTATTTCGAAGAATTTCTTAATAAACTTTATGCTATCGGTAAATATAATGTATACCTGCCATGTTCATAATAGCTACAAAATACAACAAATGCTTACATGTAAGTTGAGGCTAAAATTTCCAACGTTTTAACACGTTGATTTCGCCATCCGTAGTAGAAACTATCCGAATAATATGATACTTTTTGACATTTGTGACGTCATCCTTCTCTGTCATAGCAAAATATCTAAGTACGGTGAACAGAAGGGCCATCTTCAATTTATTGAAATTTCGAAATTTAAATTTCCATTTATGACCATTTGGCAAAGTATTTCCTTCGGGACTTTTTATGTGTTCATCAGGAGGTTACTTACTACGTAAATGTCGCAAAAAAGTTTCTGTTGGAATTAGTTTGACCTTTCATGCTATTTTGACTGGACTAAATGTTTAATGTCATTTGCTGTAGTAATATTCTCACAGTGTAGGAGCGGAAGTGTGTGAACGCTTCTCTTTGAGTGATAACTTGTGTGTCTGTACATCGAGGAAATGCAACTTGACTTCTGAGGAGTCGTCTATCTGCTTAAGTCGAAGTGAGAATCTGGTTCCGTCATCATCAATATATATCAAAACTGGTAAGCATTTTTTTTTAAGAAAATATAGCCATTCAAATTAAGGTATACGACCCATCAATAGAATCATAAAGATACATAAGTATCTATATATATTTAAAATCAGCATGGTATCCCGCATCTAATGGCCAATTTTTATCAACTTTGATCGTTTCGTTAGTGAAATTTTGATAATTTTATATCTTGCATCAGGGTCATACAAAATCATGAAATGCCAAACACCCCAAGTGAGCTTTTAAACACGAAAACTGCATGATTAAAAGCAATATACACAAGTGTTTGCATCTAATAAATAGCTTATATTATCCCCAACAATGGACTAACAAGTAAATAAATAATAACCGGCAACAAAATATTTTTTTTTATTTTGTAATACATGGCTACCATACTTTCGACAGGCTTTTCGGGCGAATCTGAAATAATAGTCAATTTTAAATAACATTAATTCCAATGATATATCAAAATGCATGGCAAAAAAGGAGGATCATAATTTTCCTATGTGTATATTCTTTCAAATAAAGTTAAAATTAAACAGTTTCGCCGTACACAAATTTAAAAAAGTCGCTTTGACTAATACACCCCCTTTTTTTACCACCGCCCAATTTCTTAAGGAAAATGGCACTCTTTGTTCATTATACTTAAATAAATTATTCCATACGAATTTTACAGTTCTTTTATTGTTTGTATTGGAATATTTATATAATAGTAAATGTTACTTTAAAAAAAAACATATATATAAACAAAAATGTTTATAGAACAAGAGTTGTCAGTGGACAGGATAGCCCAACGAAAAAGTGTTGGATTGTGAAATTTTATAAGATGAAAAGAATAAAAAGTCTACCCAAGTAGAAATTTGAAAGGGTAATGAATCTTTACCCAATCTTTATCCTTAATAAGGAATATGTACATGTCTGACCACAAGCATGTGTGCAAAGTTTCAATACTTTAACAATGGTAGAAATAAAAATGTTACAAGTACATAATATCTGCATGTAAATCTTTAGCCAAACATGTCTATGTCGAAAATTGTTAAAATGTCCCAGAAATTTGTGTGTCTGAGTGTGAGTTGAGGACGGTATTATCATCACAAGAAACATTTTGAAAGAAAATAAAGCCAGGAATGTTGTAGAAAGATAGGTCTCTGCCAAAACTAGGTTTTGTTTGGGAAAAGGTTAGGTGAACAATCAAATTTTGAATATCAGTTTTCTGATGTCATGTTTGAACCATGTTTGCTGCCTTATTAGTAGCTAAAGAGATGGAAAAGACGAGACAGAAACACAAAAATATATAATCAAACAGAAATTCTACAGAGAAAATGAATACAACTGCTTGTATCAGTATTTGCTTCTTTTCTCTCATTGGTTTCTTTTTTTCGCGCAAACCTAGCGTAGAGAAAGCATCAGTTGGTCTTATCTTGTGTCTAGTTGTTTGGGAAAGGGTTAAACAGAAAGAAATGGCAAAGGTCAAGCTTACCTTTTCCCAAAGAAAAAGACCAAATTACGGTAAACAAAGTGACCAGTTACGGAACGAAATATTTATGGTGCGAATCAACCTCCAAACAGTGACATATTACGTCAGATGTACGTAATTCTGATTCAGGGGAGATCACTGGGTGCGCTGCAGTTGTCGTTGTTGCAAAGGGAGGTCATTCTAAATGCCAAAATATTTTTGATTTTTTCGTCTTTTGTTGTTTCATTTGACGTTTTTATAAATTCATCGGCTGGGATTCGTTGTAGAAACTGTTCGTACAAATTCAAATCTAATGTAGAAGTCTCTTTACAAAAAATGGTTTAAAAAATCTCCGTAAATCCGAACATGCTCGATTATTTCCGTTGTTGCGGAAACAGCCGACATTAAACGAATCATTTGGAGCTAATGATGGGTCGTATTCCTTAAGTAGGAAAATCAGATAAATTTTCTCGTTTCGAGCAATTCATTACCTTTTCCTACACTATTAAAAAATATGCCTAAATGTAGACCTACTTTGGTGACCAACAAATTTGATACATGTACATGTAAAAACCGGTATCGATACTATGAACAGTATCGGATGGGTCGAACTCCGGATATTTCGGTTAAAATGGCCACGACTTCGGCCAAATGAATTTGAACTGTTGTGAAAAAAAAAAAAAAAAAAAAAAAAAAACCCTTTGCCAAACAAGACTTGGTAGTGAAGACCATAACTGAAATTTCAAAACATTGAGACAAAAGACACTTATGTTAGCCTACGTTATATGTCCCTGTTTGATCACTCATTCTTGAAAAAAGTACACAATTACTGAAATTCTATGTCCCCCACTAGTAATGAATTAATTGGAAGGTTTTTGTTTTCGTTTCTTTGCTAAAGATTATACTATAGACACCGTGCACGTATTTCAAGCATGATATAAGACCAGGAACTATTTTTTCTCCTTAAATTTTACATTTATTTAGCTTATTTTCCATGAATTTTGGTTGTCCCTGCACTGGTGCAATTCAAAATCAGCTTGATTTTAACGCAGTTTAATCTATATTTGCCTCGATTATCTCTCTATTCTTTCCCAAATATATTTTCCTGTGGTCTGATTACTGTTTCGTGGGAATGCAGGACTAAACTTTTTTGAGATAAAGGTTGTCCTGATGTCCCGATTTCCAGCGTAAGATACATAACGCTACTTTAACTGATAGTAAAACACAACATGATGTGTTCCTAAGGTCAAAACGGTTTTTAGTGGTAGGTTAGAAATCAACGTAAACAGAAACACACACAAAAAAATCAAGCTTATTAACATTTTCAAATAAAACAACATCAAAGTTCAAAAACAGGAATCCCCCCATTTTTTTTCATAAGATACGTTACGGCTTAAACCTACTTTTATTTCGAATCTTTCACCATTTTTCATACACATGATATACTAAATGATTCCAAACCTTCTTTAGAAAAAAATAATATGCAGTGGAATTAACCAGGGAACTTTATTCCTGATGAATTTCCTTAAAATCTAATTTATGAATAAGATACGTTATGATAAGATACGGTTTTTGTTGATATAGGTTTTTGTTTTCGTTTCTTTGCTAAAGATTATACTATAGACACCGTGCACGTATTTCAAGCATGATATAAGACCAGGAACTAATTCCTGATGAATTTCCTTAAAATCTAATTTATGAATAAGATACGTTATGATAAGATACGGTTTTTGTTGATATAGGTTTTTGTTTTCGTTTCTTTGCTAAAGATTATACTATAGACACCGTGCACGTATTTCAAGCATGATATAAGACCAGGAACTATTTTTTCTCCTTAAATTTTACATTTATTTAGCTTATTTTCCATGAATTTTGGTTGTCCCTGCACTGGTGCAATTCAAAATCAGCTTGATTTTAACGCAGTTTAATCTATATTTGCCTCGATTATCTCTCTATTCTTTCCCAAATATATTTTCCTGTGGTCTGATTACTGTTTCGTGGGAATGCAGGACTAAACTTTTTTGAGATAAAGGTTGTCCTGATGTCCCGATTTCCAGCGTAAGATACATAACGCTACTTTAACTGATAGTAAAACACAACATGATGTGTTCCTAAGGTCAAAACGGTTTTTAGTGGTAGGTTAGAAATCAACGTAAACAGAAACACACACAAAAAAATCAAGCTTATTAACATTTTCAAATAAAACAACATCAAAGTTCAAAAACAGGAATCCCCCCATTTTTTTTCATAAGATACGTTACGGCTTAAACCTACTTTTATTTCGAATCTTTCACCATTTTTCATACACATGATATACTAAATGATTCCAAACCTTCTTTAGAAAAAAATAATATGCAGTGGAATTAACCAGGGAACTTTATTCCTGATGAATTTCCTTAAAATCTAATTTATGAATAAGATACGTTATGATAAGATACGTGACGCTCGACTAAGTCATGGCAATAAAAAACTAATGTGATCAAATTAGACTATCCACTTGGACTTCTTTTCGAACATAGTATACTTTGGACGAAGAATAGACATCCATTTTAATGAAATCACCATTTTTATACAATAAATGAAAGAAACCAATACAAAACAACCATATCTATTCCAATGCCCTCCAAAGGAAGACGAGCTATGGAAAACTTCTGATAACATTCTTTGTAGAATCGTTGATCCAGTTGGCACACAAAAACGCATGTGTCTTTTAGTGATTATTCACGAAGTCCTTGAATTATTTGAAACAATAAAACAAATGAAATCATAAGATACGTTACGAACCATTTTGATTGTACTGTTTTCAAAATAAGTGCCGCATTGGCTAGTTTTACTATAGTATTTTATCATGTTCTGTATATGTTTAAATGGCAATTGTTACAAAGAGATTAGAAAGGGTATTCGGTGCAAATATCCTTTACCATTGACACAATTAAGCATTTCGAATATATTGGTATCTTGTTTAATCCTTATTTCTCGGACTGTCTTCTATAATTCAAGCTTGAAACAAGTTCATTTCTAGCCAACGCCTAAGCCTACAGATATTCCTTTCACTTTTTACCAAAAATATATAAAATGCGATAATGTATGCATGTTCAAAAGATAGATATTTTGTGTTGAAATAAGATACGTTACGGCATGGTTCCTTACCTTGTGACAATCACTAAGGCTAAATGAATTAGAATAAGATAACTTTTGTGTTATAATTCAATTGAGTGGTATCTTATCTTTATATTTTCAGCAGGAGTTCATTGTATTTCATACAAGGTCTATTCATTTCATTCCAAACAAACAAAAAATAATAAGAGAAACGGTATTTCCTTTAAATACGAACTTTAAGGCCTTAATATTTTTATAACAAGTCAATAAATCATCATTTTCTCGCAATAAAATGAATTCTTTATCTGGCGGAAACCTAATATGAATCGTCTCCTAACACCAATATACAAAACCAATGTGTAAACAGGAAAAACAAACACCATAACGTATCTTATCATGCATAGACGTCACTGTGTTTGGATCCAAAAATTGAAAAAATCCGGCTTTGTTTGGGTACACTAAAATTGAATTCTCTAATTTCAACAAATATTTTCCAAGAATAAGTCAAAAACTAAGTATTTCAGAATGGTCGGTTTTTCAGATTTTTATATTTCTAATTGTGCACTTTTTTCAAGAATGCATATTTCCCAACTGTCAAACAATGAACAGTTAGATTGATCCAATTTGAAGGAAAATACACATATTCAATAGATTTTACGTAACATTGAGAGAAAAGGAGAGCTTGCTTGTTACAAACAATTTCTTTATTTTCCAAAAAGTTTTCGTTTTGATTGATGCATACCAGTGCAGATTTTGACTCTAACCGGTCAAAATGTGTACAAAATGTACCAATAATTTTCAATTCAGAAAGTATTGTTCAAATAACTAATACATTGATGATATGCATGTATTTAAAAAAATTAATAATTGATACTTTCATAAAGCACAAAAATATAAATCAAAACAAGTTTTGTTAATGTTATATCAAAGTAAGTAATTTTTAACCCCAAAATCTTTGTCAAATTTAATTCATTTTCTTATCACTCAAAATATTAATTTGTGTAAAGCATTAACACTGAATATTCATTTTTTCATATTTATTTCATAAGCATTAAAGATTTCTTTAAAGTATTCACAAAAACATCATTTTTCATAACCAAGGGGGTTTTGTCCACTTTTCAGCTAAGGGCATGGGGGTTTTGTCCATGGGGGTTTTGTCCAGGTGGGTTTTGTCCTAGGGGGGTTTTGTCCTAGGGGGGTTTTGTCCGTACCTCGGTTAGAATCATGTTAACCAGCATGTTCTCATTTTGTCTCAATATTTTTTGCACATTATTCTCCACAATCAATAGGTCTATCGTCTATTTATAAACGCCCACATTGCCGTCTGCACCTTTTAAATTGTAAACGGCACGTAAATTACATATCGATGCTTTTCAACAAAAACCTCGTAACTGCAGCTTGTTTGAAGCTGCAGTTACGAGGTTTTTGCTGAAAAGAGACGATATGGTACAAAGCTCTTTCTCTTGACATTTTTGTCATATCGTCGCTTTTCAGCAAAAATCTCGCATCTGCAGCTTAAAACAAGCTGCACATACGAGGCTTTCGTTGAAAAACATCGATACGCAATGAATTTAGACCATTTTTTGTCTACTGGGACTAGAATTGATCTACAGACGGGGGCAAAACTCAGTCCTTGCTATGTAAAGGGTGGCTGAAAAGCGGTTACAAAAAATAAATATTTTATATACACAAAGATTTCTATGGGGTATATTCAAAAGCTATTTTTACACTTAAAACCTGATCCCCTGTTTACATTTGTATTACACGAATTACAGACACTCCTATGATCTTCAACTTAGAAGATTTTAGCAATCTTGGATGCACGAAATAGAAAAAAAACAACCATTACTTTCTCCTTTGATACCATTTTATTCTGTGATGAGTATAAAATTTGCCATAACTTATAATCGTTAAAATATGCCATAATTTGTCTTATAATCGTTAGAGTTTGCCATAACTTATAATCGTTAAAATTTGCCATAACTTATAGTCGTTTTCTACAGCTTAGCAGCATTGAATTATGAACAGTCTAAAATATTGATATAACCTATCAATATGGGAAAGGATTAATCCTAAGTCACATGATCAGGTCTGTGTGACATTTTCGTAGACTTTCGCTTGGGTTAATGGGATTAATTATGATATTAGAAAAGTTCATATCCAAAACTTGTAGGCCTTTTAAAATTCCATTCTATGTTGTGGCTTGTAATTCCGAATGTTAATGTCTATTGTCTATTGTTAGATTTTTAACGGAGTTTGTTTGGTTTTGCTAAAAGTTCTCACCTTTCAACAAAACGAGGATAGTCTGTGAACGGGATTACACCGTGTTTCATCACATCCGATAAATTTATGAAAAAAGAAAGAAACGAAACGAAACTAAACGAAATCTTGCATCACGAGTTCTTTAACAGGACCTTTTTTATATTTTCTAAGTTGTCAATAGCTTACTTACAAAAGAAATGCGAAGACCTCTATTAAATCATTAATCATAACTCTTATCCTTATAAAGTTCTTAGGTCTATTAACGATATCACCCGCTAAAAGCATGAACATGTTTAATTACTACTGTAAGAGTATTCTTAGAGACTCCTAAATCAAGATAGCTGGTTACGTCACTAAAATGTGATAATGTGAAAGCCTTTACATGGGTGCATATGCACGGTTTAACTATAATTAATATGTCAAAATAATCAACTCAAATCATTGTGTCAAAAATTTAACGAGTGACTGATAATGAGTAATGGACTTCGGGGTATTTTTACAAGTGGGGTTTTTACCAATATTGACAATTTGCGAGGTCACAGCGGGGACATTTTGAGCGAGTTATACATAGCATACGGTATCACCCAGTTTTGAAGTAGTGTCGCATATTTTCTTTATGATAAAACTTGAAATAAAATCGGAGGAGTTTATAATTTTATTGTTATGAACCGACATTACAGGTAAAATGTTTTATGGTTTTATTTATGTGCTCTATTTAGCCCTTTCCCAAACTATACCTTGTTTTGGTTTCCATAATAGAGATAGCTTTAGGAAACATTCAGTCAATACACCTATTTCCTGTTTTTAACTCACTGTTTTCAGTGATTTTTAATTCAAATAACCTTTATGCCAGCGTCCATTTTTTTCTTCAGCAGCTTTACAATTGGACCAGTCTAAAATTTGCTATTTCTAAGGAAAGGGTTAAATCGTATTTTTGTGAGGATCGATCATCCATTGATCTGCAACATTTCCTTTACATGTACTGTGGCTAGTTATATTGATTTCCAAGATCTATATAGTCATGTCGTCGCTTTTCTGCGAAAACCTCGTAACTGCAGCTTGTTTAAAGCTGCAGTTACGAGGTTTTCGTAGAAAAGCAGCGATGTATAAAATGCAACAGTTACTGTTGCAATAATAATATTAAAAAAAAAGATCGATTGAAATTCTAGAAATAGCAAGGTAGGGAAACAAAAGTAGACCTTCATGTAATACTTCAATAATTTACTTACTAAACCATACTATTACAGTCACGTTGTCAAACGTCTACCCTTGGAATGGCAAATTTTCTTTTACTTAATTTAAGAATAAGAAAAGTAACTGACAGGGATCGACCGTCTAAATTCAAAACAATGACAGCCCACGTGTTTTCCACGTTTAGAAAGCACTCGTGAGCGTATGTAATTTCGTAGCCATTCTATCAAACGTTCCACAAATGTCTAATATTTGTCATCTTCCATTCAAACCAAATAAAGTGATCGACAGTATTTACTTATCAGATTAGAAATATGAAGATACCATTAACCCTTCATAGGGAAGAAAAAGGTGTAGGCCTACCATTTCAAATCTACACTGTACTCTTTCCAATTTTGTAGTAGCAACCGAATAGCTTAGGCATATTGGTTATATATAAAGGCAAGACTTTCAGAAATGATCTTTTGTTTCAAATACGCAAACGATCAATTGACAACGCATTTTTTAAAAAGGATACTACTCCCTAATACTCTAAAAGATGTGACAAACTATAAAGGATTTTCAAGGTTTTTTTTTTAAATTGACGGATCGTTTTCAGTATTTGTTGCTGAACGTTGGTAAAAGTACGTGTTCAAGAATTCGTTTACTAATCGGTTAAATTTTACAATACGCAAGCATTTAGACCTACATGTATGAACACAATACTTCCGCACCTACATACCGCGTCTCCAATATCATGTTTCATAATTATTCATATAATACAATGTATTTGTTGTCATGATCAGAGTTCTATTTTTGTCTCTGGACAGGAATCAATAGACAAATGGTATCATTTACTTTTTGTCTCTGATAAAAATTATGAAGTGGACTTTGTGAATTAGGCTAAATGTTAAAGATTAAACAAAGTCACCTGTGTGAGAGTGTTGAGTTAAACTGACGAGCTTCGCGATAGTCCGAAGGACATTGACGATGAAATTGGTTTCTATTTTCATTTTTAGGGCAAACAATTCAAGAACGACAAAAATATATGAATTTCAGAGGTTGCATGCGCAACTATACACCATGTGTATTCTTAACTTTATGAAAAGTTAAAAAAAATCTCCCGATTGATACCGTAGGAGAAGTGCACTCAAGAAATATAAATGAGAAAATGCATTGACTTACCGACATGCGGACAAACGATCAGGCAATGAAAACGATACAGCCTCTCGGGCACATAAAACGACATAGGAAGAAAATTTATAAGCTTCTACTCATGCAAAATAATTCTTTCGTTTTCTGTGGCGAATGATGAAACTTGGGCCACAATTCAAAGATAAAGAAGTTAAATCGATGTATTCGAAATAGGTTTGTACTTTCCAATCAAACAGATCGTAGAGTTTTGAAATAATTTAAGTGTTTACATATTTGATGATCAAAGGCAGAACTAAATTCTCCTACTAATGTTGTAGTAACAAACATGTATTTCCCTTTCAGGACAAGTGATGAATAATGATTGAAACTTACCTGTAAAATCCGAAAAGATAATTGAACTTGACAGTACCATTCTAGTGCTAGCACAGCAGCGAAAAGGAAACACCACTAAAGATGTCGGGTGGTACTAAAGACCACGGAAAACACCAGTTAGAAGATCCCAATATAGACAATAGTTCAGGTGCAGTAGACCCCAAAAACTTCAAACATCGTCTCAGCTTTAACGTGGAAGACGACATGGACGGTTTGTTAAAATGGATAACGAGTTGTTCAGGAGCAAGGTCTAAACAGCTTGTAGAGAGCGAGGACAATGAAACTTATGGTTTCGAAAAACACGAAAAACACGAAAAACAAAAGGAAAATATACTTAAACAGTTGAAAAGGACTTTAAGTGAAGGAAAGTCTAAAGCTATGAAATATAAAGAAAGATTAAAACGTTCTAAGTCGCAAGAGGACAAGAGAACAAGGCACGCGAAACGACAGGATAGTTACAAAGAAGCTGTGATAAATGACTCGGTGAGGCTAAATAACTTTCTTCCAATGCCAGAGACAACTTCACGTGTACCTTTCGTTGCGAACGTATCTAACGAAATCGGGGCAAATACAGAATCGAATACTTCGGTTCCACATGCTGCAATGGCGTCCAGAGAGAATACCGCTCGTGATCAGGTCCACAAGGATAGTGATACAAATGTTCAACACCCGTCCAGTTCACGTGAGCAGAATCACACATCATCATATCCATGTCAAACGAATGTTCAAAGTCACCCAAGTACAAGATATAGGAAAAAATACGAGGCAATTGTCAGTCCAGATGTTTACAATTTCACATATCCTGAACGGGGATTTTTGGTGAACATTGTAAATGATCGTTTTATTCGACAGTCAAGTAGGGAAGGTGCACATTGGGACTTGTCCAAAATGAGGGAAGTTGGTCGCAAGTTTGGATTCAGATTATTCAATTATGGAAAAGATAGAAACTTGTCTCGCAACCAAACATTGTCTCTTCTAACTAGGATCCAGAGAGAAGATCACTCAGACTGTGATTGTTTTATGTTTATGATCAGTACACACGGATTTGAACAACGGAATCCTATGATGGGCGGGAAGTTGGACCACGCGTTAGTGTGTGCAGATGACCAGTTGATTTTTACAAGTACCATCCTCAAAATGTTCAACGATACCAACTGTCCTTCACTAAAAGGGAAACCAAAGATCTTCTTCATCCAAGCATGCAGAGGTAATAGTTTTAGAATAATACAATGTACCATTGTTAGGTGATGCTATCTTTCGAAGTAAGCGTTTTTGTTACAGAAGGGAATGCTTTGTATCTATTGTGAATGATAATCACCATGATGTAATAGCTGATGATTTTGACATAGAATGATTAAGTGAAACCTCAAAAATACTAGAAAGCTTTTCATAGCTTTTTGCTTGGTATTGAGATACAATAATTTCCCGGATTCTGCCTGGATTCCTTATTATTTCCATAGCACGATTTATTGGCCATTTTATTAATTTTGTTATCAATCTATTTCAGGAGAGCAGCTAGACCATGGTTCAAATGTATTTGTGCTGTTTCCTAGATCAAGGGATAGAGCCGATGTAACAGTAGAACAAGGTACTAGTATGTGATGTAATTATGTACTGTCGAAAACCAGAACAGAGCTAATTCTTTTATCTATAGGAATACAAAGAAACTCATTTAGAATTATTGTAGTTGAAGAAAAAACAAATAGAAATAAGTACTTACATATTAACCCTTTCCCAAACAAGACCTGGTTTTGACGTCTCAGATAGAAAAGGCTTGGTAAAACATTGAGGCAAAAGAAGAAACTGCTGATAACCAGCAGTTTCTCCTTTTGTCTCAATATTTTCAGTGCCATATTTTACACAATTCCTATCTTTAATAACTTCCATTTCATAATTTGTGGCAGGTTTTGAAGTGGATCACCCTACAATTTTGCCGTTTGGGAAAGGGTTAAAGAAGTATTCACTCAACCAACTAATTCTGCTTTGTACCAAATTAACACCAACTAAGATGTGAAACTGCCAATTAAATAATTCCAACTTGTTTACGATATTTATGAATTAAACTGTAAAAGACCATGAACATTTCGATTCCTCTAATGGAATGTCACAATATTGTTTAACATTTGACTATTCTCTTAAGTTTTCAAGAATTACTACGTGTCCGTGATTTATCCTGTTTCTCTAGTTAAACTAATATTCTGTGGGATATTTATATTCTAGGTCAAGGCCCACCATTTCGAAAGAAAGAATCAGTCGATGAATACGACACAAGACCCGCAGCCGATTCATGGGCGGGACAAAACGTGCAATATCCCGGACAAACAACTTCAAGTTCAAATCTAACTCATGGACAACAAGCGTACAGGCATACTGAACCCCACCAAGTGCCAACGCGACCGGAGTTCTACACACCACGAAATACTCAGTATTCAACCCAAACACGATCTCAAATTAGAGCTAACTATACTGTTTCAAGTATTCCGTTTAGACCAACAGGAGGCGCGTCTTCAGTCGCAAGTGGGCGGGATTTATTCTCAGAGAATAAATCCCGCCCACTTGCAAGTGAAGACACACCCTCTCTGAAATGCAGCAACGACATGTTGGTAATGTATGCAATTCCACAGGGTATGTTCGCATGGAGAAACGCTTCGGACGGCTCCTGGATGATTGACTACTTACACCAGATCTTGATGTCGCACAACATGAATCATCCAAAAAGTTTCCTAAATTTGCTGACAAAGGTGGCAGCAGTGATGTCTCGTAGAGAAACTAATACACCGAGTAGTTTAGAACTTGATAGAAAGAAGGCAATACCCGTGATTGAACATAAGCTAGACAAAGATGTGATCTTTAAACCTAAAGTGAAAGGGTCGCCTTGGGTTAAAAGATTTCAAAATATGGCGCTTTGAAACACCAGGACTATTTTCCTATTTGACAATGTTCATGAACAATAACCGGGCCATGGATCACCTGAAAAGTTTCTTGAATTTACATACGCATTACGCAGGTTGCCTTTTTGGTTATAAGGTAAAATGTAATGGTAAAAGGGTAGACAAAATTTGATCTCAATTTACTATACTTTTGTATTATCACACAATTCGTTGTACTTGTTTTGTATTTTTGTGCATTTCGCTTTTAGACACAAGCGCTGTTTAGGTTCACCATTTTTAAAATCAAGTAACTTTACAAAGTCGATGCTTTTCATGTGTTTTTAATCATTTGTTGTCTTAAAACTTATTTCTCTCGTTTTGCTTTTAGATGCGTACTTTTGATATTTTCCACAATAGGTGAGTGCTAATAATGATGGACTGACATATTGGTCATTTTAATAACGTTTTGGGCGTCTTACAAAGGCATTTTTAATATTAGTATTTTTTAAGGTTAATGTGACATTTCACATTTATTTCATTTTATAAAAGTATGTCTTTATGCAAAGAGTGTTTATTCTAATGCGTAGAAATGCTATCAGTTTTTTTAAGTTGTTATTCATAAGCGAAAAATACTCCTTTAAGTTGAGACAGAAATGACAAATTCTATATAGATCTGAACTGTTGTCAACAACAATTTGTCTAATTTTAGCACAGAAATATACATTTCTCGTAAACGGTTCAATATTTTGACTTGAAATTTTCAGAATTTCCATAACAAAAGATGCTCTTTCAGATTGAATAAAAGTGAAATTTATGTAAAAATGATTGTGAAATGTCACTTTAAGACAATATTCACCTCGTTTCTGTAATGTTTTATTTATTTCAAATAAATTTCATTATTTTGTTTATTAATTCCTTAATTGATTTTCCCCTAAAGAATGTCCCACACTGATCACACGAGATTAAAATACGGTCAGAAATCCGTGCAGGGGCGGATCCAGAGGGGGTCGGGTGGTTCCAACTTTACCTACCCGCACCTTCTTTCTTATATTTGACTTAATATTTATGGAATTTGACCTTCATGAATTTCCTTTCTCTTTGGGACTAGATAGATCTGTGCACCATGCAATCATGCAAACTCTGACTGTCCCAATTTTTATCTGATTCATGAAAATCTAGCATTGCTCCTGTAAGCATTAGATAGAGGCTGTATATTAGATTCTACGCGATGTAAACATTCAAATACATGGATGGAAAAGATTTTGGACTTGGACCCCAACTGGAAAAATCCTGAATCCGCCCTTGAAATACGCGCAGCGCATTGAATGTTTATCACGTATATTCTACTATCTATCTGACTTAGTGTTCGCTAGCGGTTCATTGGAGACGGTGCGTGGCTATGTATAGACGTCACATAAACTTGCCGACAGTCTCGTTTATGCGAAATATAGCGGCGAAATGTTAAGATATACTGTGATTTCATTGTTCCAAAAAGCAGATCGAACACTAATATACATCTTTGAACTACAAAGTCTGGTTTCCATTTGCTGAGTCCGATCCCTTCTCATGTATTGGTTTCACAGGCTTTTCGGATTGTTCTTTTTTCGCGTGAAATAACCCATTACCAAACGACAAAAAATCAGACCGATCCCAATTCGATGAGTTTGCAGACGGCAATTTCAATTAAATTAAGTTTGACATATATTGTGGCATATTAGAGAAGAAAACATTGTTGAAAATAAAGAAATTGCTTGTCACAAGCAATTTCTTCATTTTCTACATTGTTTTCTAAGGCCGTTGTCTTGTAGGGAGTAAAAAAGTCATTGCGTGGGAATGGGTTATTAAATTTATAAATGTCGTGGGTATTTTGGAGTAAGGATTGCTTAATATTGTCAGTAAGCTGTTCCAGTTACACGTATGAACATATAATTCACTAATGGACACAAAGGAATCCAACTTTTACAAAAGAACCTCGGTAAAGCATGTCATATCTTATTTCATTTTGCTTTTGTTTTAACTCTTTATCGAAGCCTATGAAAATAAATTCAAAAAAAGAAGTGCACAAAGTGACTGCACCACTAATTCTTACCTCGACAACATACAAAAGACGGGACTAGCAAGCAATTAAACATTTCCCAGTCGGCAGTCCCTTACCCACGGGAAAAATGGTCTAAACATTTTTGTACATAATTGACTCGTAATCAATGTTAGGCCTATATCGAATCAATATACAAAGAAGCCAAGAGTTTTTAAAGCTAGAAGTGTGAAATGATTACATTGTCTTTAACGGAATCACTAATCGACTGTGACGATCAGGTCGATAGTTTTGAGATTTTCTTAAGGTTGTTGGAGGACAACATTTATATCTGTCTGGACAAATGTATTGTCATTTGATGTAGATCTAAGAGAATGCCCTGTTAATGTTGCTGGATTTATTCTTTATATAATTATGATGAACTCAATGAGAAAATATATAGATCGAATATGCTACTAATGTTATTAGATCTATTAACATAATGAAAGTTCTAAATTGGTAAAGAATATCGCGGGGTGAATATTTGAGTTTTTAATTTTATTCAAAATGGAAGCAATAAAGGAACACACAAGACAACTTCACAATGAAAGACTATCTAGACAGAAGATTGGAAATTCAGATAGGTTTGGACATAGACATAGATTCAACCAAGGAGATAAACAAATTTCCAACATGAGCTCCATTCATTCCTCAAATATGGATAGTTTTATAAACACTGCTCGTATGCAGGGTCACAACGCCAATGTTGGTAAAGGGGTCTGGAGTTTGAGTTCCCGGCCCACTGAACGGCCTTACCAGCGGAACTTGGCAGACACATACCCACGAAATGAGTACACCATGATGCCTATGCAGCGGAATGCGCCGAGATATTACGACGGAAAGTTTCTGACTTTAGACCACAAGGATATGGTACAAATATCAAGTGGGGATAATTTCGATAATCGCCCAGTGGTGTTTAAACCACAGGCTATCGAGAGGGTCCAAACAAAGAAGAAATATGGAATGAATCTGAAAGGCGAAAGTGCAGTCCCGCTACATTTATGCGATGATGTGACTTCTGAGTTGTTTCAAAGGAGTTTGGATCCGGAATACAAAGCTGCAAACCAATATCAACCAAGAACCGGAAGGGAAGCGGAAATTGCCGAACTGAGATCGATTATTTCTCGATATCCCGACACATATTTACCCGCCAAAAATCAACACCAGACAAGCACATTGCATCCCTTGAATTTCGGCAACACAACTAAACGTTGGGTAGAAGAAACATATCATAAAGACCGTTCAAACGGGTCTTCGGCGACGAGGACGTTCGGCGATGATTCGGAATCTGCGGTATCTTCCGCCGGCTACATTCATAAGGGACGAGATCTCACTTCGGGTAGCGTTCGGTCAGCTCCGGAATGGTATTCAGAATTCTTTCCGAGACAGAAAGTTGCAGACGCTCTGAAATTTATGGGCAGCCCTCAACACCGCAAGACGAAAAGCAAAGAATTTGTGCTGGATTTTAATACAAAGTGAATAATTGTAATTTGGTGATTTGTATTGACTGCTTACATATCGTCGCTTTTCAGCAAAAACCTCGTATCTGCAGCTTTCGTTGAAAAACATCGATATGAAACCTATTTCAAAAATGATTAATTTCGAACTCGAACTTGAATATCTCGAACAATGAACACTCTCTTGTACTAGATAAACCTGTCCCTAAACAAGCACCGGTTTTGACGACCCTACTAGACGTTGATTCAGGAACTTTTGTCACGATGGAGAATCACGTGACACAACAATTGCAGAAAAGCCTCAACAATGATGTTGATATGTGGCCGATTTGAAAACTATTTGAAGAAGTATGTTGGGATCTAAGACCGAAACGATTCGTTCTAGGGTAAAGTTCTAGACATTTAGGCCTACTGTTTCTATCATACTAGATCTACTTTGTTTATGTTGCAAATGCGGCATCTGGCTGACATTATGCTGTACCTCAAAATGACTTTGTTGGTTTCCCTGCAGATTCCTTTTAGCGTGATGAGTCACGTTTCAACATTTCTTTTTGTTCTTTTTCAAGCTTATTAAAATTAATAAACGTTATTTTTTCATTGGCTTTTTAGCTATCTTTTTTGACCCCGTTCGATAAAAATGTGTAATCGTTCTCCAAGTTTCGTAAATGACCCAATAATGCGTTTGGAAATCACGTGACACAAAAATTGTAGAAGACCTGCAATTACTTTATTAATACTTGGCCAAAATTGAATTAGATTTTAAGTACAATAGGCGGAAATATGCCTTTGATTATATGTATGCGGTAGATATTTAAATAATTAGCTAATAAACAGTTTTTGACGACCATCTAAAATTTTTGTTGGTCGTCAATAACATTTTATCAGCTGATTTTAAAAAAGATTTACCACATCCATTAAAACCATGACATATTTCCGCCTTCTCTGTTTCAAATCGGTCACGTGTTTACCCATTACCACAGACTGACTCTTTTTGACTCCCTACAAGATACACGGGTGGTAAACAGAGAAACTAGCTCCAAAAAGAGATAGTTGCCTAGAGCGAAAATTTGTAGGTCACGAAAACATTTTCTAAAATTATTTCTTTTAAAGCGAGTTTTTAGTCTACCTACCAATTCTGAAAAAGTGGCTAGAAAACATTTTCGTAGGCATTTTTTGAACATGGAGTTTTGATGTATTATTTGCAAAGTAAAAGGCTTACCTGATTTGCTTAGACCGGTAGTCGCCTTCAGTCGGCCGTATTAAGGTCACAAAACCAGGTTAAAGGTCATTGGGTGCAAAAATCACGTAAGCCCCCTTTAAATGCGTATAACTCTGTCAATTATATGTCTAAATGCACAGAAACGGTTTTAAATGAAAGCCCAATAAATTGTCTTGCATATAAAATATAGTTAATGATACTTTTCTCATTTGCACATTCATTAATATTTGGCAAAATGCAAAAAATGGCAAAAAATGTGCAAAATTTGAACGCAGTGTAAATGGAAATCATGCTGCATGTGAAAAATTATTGCGATTTCAATTACACAAACACGTTCAAAAATGTCTATAAACCCTTAGCAAACATTTAAAATCGAGTTTGATGGTAAAAAGTCACCATTTCTATATGCAGGTACAGCTCGAAGTCAGCTGGGGTCAAGATTTGTAACGATCATTGCTTTTATACAGTGTACACGGCATTTCAACAGTATTGATGGAACTTAAATGATATCATTTCTTTTGTCTGGATATTGACTCTAAATAGATTAATATATTAGTATATACCTGCAAAAATAACATTTAAAACAATGACTTTCAATGTGTAAATGTTAAAAAAGTGAGTAAGAGTTACCCCACCCACTCAAATAACCTAGGAATTTGGTACAATTTACTTTGGCGACCAAAACATTACAAGTAATGTAATGAATAAATATTTAACAATCTAGAACAATTTGTCTTTTGTATAAAAAAGAAAAAAAAACTCACTTGTTCGGAAATGGTTGACATTGTTTCACGAAGAACACATAGGCCTAGGCCTACTACGCCTCTCAACCTATAAATTCTGATGGGTTACTGTACACTAAAAAACCTCAGATTGGAAAGACTGGATGCATAACTACAATCCATGAGACAAAGAAAAGCTTATTCAATAAATAAAAAAGATGATTGGCATAGTAACTTGTTACGTTCAGGCCCGTAGGAACAGCCCCCCCCCCAAAAAAAAAATGGCCAAAAATGCCGATTTTTCCTTAGTTTACGAGAAATTTTAGAGAAAATCAAATCAAGTCTGTTTCTACGGACAATTGACATAAAGTACGTCCACAAGAACCATTGGAATTATTTCCAAAATGTGTTGAAGAGCAATTTTCTGTAGCCTATGGCGAGTCCTCTTCTTTTTGCTACCACCACACACTGGCTAACTAAATGGGAAAATAGTATTGTATGGAGTTCGAAGAAGTCTAAAGCGGCCCATACACGATCAATATTATTGACAATATTATTGTCAATATTTGGTATTGACAATAATATTGACCGTGAATGGGCAATATTGAAGGATTGTCAATACTATTGACGAATATCTGCGATCGCTGAAATATTTTCTTCAATATTTTTATTGCCGTTATGTAACCTATGGTTGATTGTTCTCTAAATTAATATTGTCAATAATATTGATCGTGTATGGGTGGCTAGAAAAATATTGTCAATATTATGACTCAATAATATTGTCAATGATATTGATCGTGTATGGGCCGCTTAAGTTGAAAAAAAAAACGTTTTAATACAAATATCTGGTTCTGTCTGTGCGAGGCTCAAAACGTTTTGATCCCTCATTAACACACAATGGCAGAATCACGGTACAGATTGGAGACTAGGCTCCCCAACTAGCACCTTCACGGTGCTCTGTGTTATCAGTCCCACATCTCAGTCAGTATCAGTCTATGTACATGTAGAACTTAGTGTGTAGCCTGGGTCTAGTCATCGGTATACAATGTGAAGAATATGATTCTAAGACATTGATATATGTAAAATTGTGGTACCTGTGAACAGGAATAGAGAAACAGCAAGACATTGTTATACTAGAATCCAGGCTAAGTTGCATGGTGCACAGCATTATCTCGAGAGAATACCCAGAGTTAACTTTAAAGATTTTTGAGATCACGAAACAAAACTGCCATGCGATTCTAGACTCCAACCCTTTCAAAAAAAGAGGTCTCACTGAAAGCGCTGTCAAATCTGGCAGATGATTAAGGTATTCAACCCGTTATTAGATACCAAACACTTTGTGTAATTTTTCCTCCATCTTCAGCATGTCCCGTTACAGTGCAAGTCAATACCTTGTCAATTACCGTTGCCACTGATGACGCCGAAGATGCATGATATATTTCGCATCTATTGACGTATGAAATATATCATAGGCCTAATAGTTATGCGACGTAAATATTTATCCAAGAATAACTGATATGATCAAGCCTTCATCTTTTTGACCTTCTGAAACAATACCTGTTGTTGAGTCTAGCAGTTAATGGAATAGACGAGCACGCCCACTTCTTAAGTTCTTTCCCATGGGTGCATTCTCAAAAATATTTGTAATAACGTCTCTGATCCTACGAAAATGCGTCCAGGTTTTTGTGAACTTAAACTTCACAAATGGATGTGTATGCTGAGAATCTCTTGCATTGACGAATGTTAAGATTTCCAAGCAAATGGACTTCGAGTTGTGGTAATAATATAGGATTAAGGTATACTTTTTATATGATAGAACTCGATTTCTGCACAATTGAAATACAAAAGCCATTTTATTTTACTTTTATTTATTTCGGCATTCACAAATACTGACCAATCAAGTAAACAACAACACGATCCTGTTCGATTTTCTGAATTAAATCGCATGATCTGAGTTATGATGCAAAAAATGACTGAGGTTTTTAACATACGGATTCACTTTTTTCGTATGTTTTATGATAAGGCACAACAATACTCGTATACAAATGAAAGATACACATTTGATTACAACGAAAATTATAATTGAATGAAGAGTTTTTAGTTATGTCATGTTAGTTAATGCCCAGAGGCTTGTCTGGTATATTGTCGTCAGCATACTAAAAAGCAACCCCAGGTTCATAGATTTTCCTTATTTATGTACAAAGAGCTCCTTTGTGCCAACTCCACAACCCATTAGTTGTTAATTAA
This sequence comes from Fragum sueziense, assembly GCA_963680895.1. Taxonomy (NCBI): domain Eukaryota; kingdom Metazoa; phylum Mollusca; class Bivalvia; order Cardiida; family Cardiidae; genus Fragum; species Fragum sueziense. Next base: position 7,955,907 of record OY804592.1, read on the forward strand.
AATGGTAAGGATTGTGCAGGATGGATTAGCTGGCGATCGTTGTGTCTTTATATTTTAATATTAACCAGTAACATAATGTAACGTTTTATTAAGGTATGTTGATTCACCGTGCCGGATTTCAAGATAATGCTTCAAGGAGAAAGTAATTTACAAATATTATTTTACTCTATATTCATATAAAAGGGAGGTAATTTGGAACATTTTTGTCCAATTTTTCCATAAATATGCATTAATTCAAAATTCTAAACCGTACAAAATGCTTATGTTTATATTTGGAATAGAAATGTAACACCCTTTAGGAATTACTAGCACTTTTCAAATTTCGCCGCGGGCTCTTTGGTGCTAATTAGGCCCTTTTTACCTTAAAGATCGAGTGATTTGCATAATTAGAGACACATACCCAATCGAGTGATTTGCATAATTAGAGACACATACCCAATCATATTTAGTTTAATTTCTAAAACAATTTAAAGAGTATTGGTAACAAAATCAGATAGACCCAAAGACTGAATCTCCTGTTGTCTCTAATAGAAGCATGTATATTCCGTTTTTATTCACCTGACAGGGTGTGGCTGAGTAAAGAGGTTATTCGACGAGTTTACTTCTCGATATCTTGGTTGATAGAAGAGAAAAAACGTGCGGTACGAGCATGAGCACATTTCGAAATTGAAAGAATGTGCAATTGTAAAATGTGTTGTTATAAAACCTCGTAACTACAGCTTGATTAACGTTGTAGTTATAATGTTTTGCAATAATACCGACGATTTACCGTAAACCGAGAATGCTGTTTCTCCTCTGGCTTAAATGTAATGAACCGTTTTTAGGCTCCGCCCTGTCTTCCGAATAAAAACAGAATATACATATCTAAGTATATACATGTATATATACCTTCATGGGCACTTAAGATCTTATCGCATACCATAATCGCATATCAGAACTGCAGTCAGACTTATGATTGTGATTAAAAAAATCCATAGAATGGAATGACCCGTTCCTAATTACATTTTATGTACATGTTCGAATAATCTCGTAAGGCTACCAGATGTAATCACCCAAATTGCAATAATGGAATTAAACGCCCGGTTTACAAAGTGAAACTACACCATTAATGAACAAAACATGTTGAAACATAAATACTTACCTTCAATGTCGTATGATCGTATACCTCACGATAAATGACCTGGTAGAGCATCCCAGCCTATTGGCTAGGGCTGCTCTGCCAGGTCTATTATCGCGAGCTATAAGATAGTGAAATGACTACTTTCAGCTGCTGATTATGCTTAATTTCTGTTTTATTTTGAGTCTTTATTTATTTAATTGCACTTTTAATGACTATGTATTCGTCAAAAGAGGCAAAGATTTGACTAAGTGATGTTGATATTTAAGCTATATATAGTTCTAATGTTGTTTTATTAGAGAAATGTTTTTGCCCCTAAAATTCTTATCATATTTTTGGAAAATGCATCGAAAGCTATAAAAATTTATGAAAATATTATTTTTAAACAAGAATTTCCAATAAAACATCGTAAAAATATCGTAGAATATTATTTATGTGAAGTTCGTATTGCTACACCAATGTTTGTGTTTTTTGTATTTTTTTTTGGAAAATTTACCCCACCCACTTTTAGCTATGGCTACAGGGCTAAGCCAAAGATTAATTCTGTAAGCAAATATATTTCAGTTAACAAAATGTGTCTAGGCAATTTTTAACTATAATGTCATTCATCCAAACATACCGTTTGTATTTTTTAGGATTTTTTTACTTTTCGAAAAAACTTATTTTTGTGATTTTTTGGCCATTTTTTGTTATATTTATCAAAAATTACAAAAACACAAATTCGTAAAGTTGCATATTGATGTTTTAAGTGACAGTACAAATCGTTAGCTTTATTTAGGTACCAAAATAATTGTTTTAGCTTACTAATAATAAATGTGTAAGTTATGAGGTATTTTAGGGGGCATGTCTGAAAAATGTACCGAATGACCTTTGACCTAGTTTATTTCAACCAATATCGCCTGCTAGAGGCGACTACCGGGCAAGCCGTACGTACCATGCCTTGAAGATATCATTGGGCATGGTAGTCGCCCATGTTCAGAGAATGCCTACGAAAGTCACATTTTTTGACTTTGTAGGCAGACTATTTTGAGAAATCCGACGATGCTGTAATATGAAGAAATGGTCGAAGTTTGTTGTGCACGAGAGTTTACGGTATTAGTAGCAGGGTTTTTAATACAATCGTTAAAAACATTTCAAAATCGAAAGTAAAAAATGTTTTACTCTCGATTTTGAAATGTTTTTCAACGATTGTATTCAAACTCTGCTTAATAACACCGAATATTCTCGTGCACAACAAACTTCGACCATTTCTTCATTACAGCATCGCCGGATTTTTCAAAAATTCGTTGTAAAAGAAATAATTGTAGAAAAATGTGTTCGTGACCTACCTTTGTTTACAGATTTTCGCTCTATGCAACTACCTCAGTAGAGGCCGGATGTCACGAGGAAACAAAATAGCGTTGACTCTTTTTGGAGCTAGTTTCTCTGTTTACCACCCGTAAGATAATGGCTCTGGAGTATATCATGGGAAATGAAGAAATTGCTTGTGACAAGCAATTTCTTCTCCTCCCACAATGTTTTCAACACAAAAAGATAAAAAAAGTAAAATACCATTTACTTCAAATTGTCGTCTGCAACAAATTTGAATTTCGACAGGTCTAAATCTTGCCGTCTGGTAATGGGTTAACATAACTTTTTGATGATTTTCTGTATATTCCCCCACCATGGCACTGCTCTTACCCAAGGCCAGCTTTCATGTCATTTGCATTGGGCAGAGATTTGAAAGTAAATGAAATAAAACAATAAAGATTACCAATCTATTTGAAACAGAAATATCGACACCATGGCACCTAAATGACAGATTGTAAATTTTCGCTTTTCAACGAAAACCTCGTAACTGCAGCTTCTTTTAAGCTGCAGTCACTAGGTTTTCGTTGGAAAGAAGCGTAATTCAACACCTGTGGTTTGGTAATATTACTTGTTTTATTTGGCAAAGCACTCATTTTTATGCAATACATATAACCATATTTGCCAAAGAGCCTTACATGTACATATATCAGCGATACTTAAATCTCAGCAGGCTACAAGGATATAATTATACTGGAATCCAGTAAAACGCCATAAAGAAATGGATCTATAACTATATAAAATCATGTAATATATAAGGTGCCTGTCGTCCAGCTTTAAAAGCTTGAATGAAAATAATAATAATGATAATAATAAACGATAATAAAACTAGAAGACCTGAAGGTCTTGAGTCGCTCCACATGCCTGAATTTGGTGTAATATTTAATCCAAGTTTTGATTAGATTGTTCAAAGCTTGTGTTTCATAGAGCAAAAAGAAAGTTACAAAACTAGATTGTTCAAAATGTATGGTTCTTGAAGCAAAGAAAGAAAAACTATATGTTTGCCATTTGAGAAAGGGTAAAAGGGAAATTGTAGAATATTCCAGCTTAGGATGATACTAGCAATTCAAATTGTCCATCTTCCCAACAGATCTAAATTAACAGACCATTGATTACTCCAAAATATTTCATATTTCTAAAAATAGAATTTGAGCTAAAAATAGATTCAGGAAATACCATATTCCAAAATTAATGCAAATGGCTGATGAAAACTGAATTTCTTGTAATATCAAGTCCAAGTTTTGACTAATTTTTTCAATACTATGTCTTGTTGCTCTTAAAGCAATTACAAAGTAACTAGAAAGCTGAAAATACATTCATATAGGATCAATTGGTTACCAAGCTTTGTCTTTATTAGAGTGAGATTGGCTGTTAGAGTGAAAAAAGTCACAATTAGCAATTTTGTCAAATTGAAAGGCATATAACTTAGGATTTTATATTCCTATCTAGCTAAGATTCACATTAAAGCAAGATCTTAACTTCACCTACATCTTGTTTAAGTTTTGACCTGATTGTTCAATATTTGTGGATGAAAAGAGTGTAAAATCTGAGTCGAAAACAGCAATTTTGTCAAATTCTAGGGCAGAAAAATCATGATTTAAGATTTAGACTAGGAGATGTTTTCTGTACGAGGCCTAAAAATGGTTCCAGGGAGGACAACTTGTTACAAGCAAGAGACAATGATTAAACGATGTAGCAATGTCCCCTTGATCACTTAAGCCATGTCTCTCTGTCCGCATCAATGGTGAAGTAGGTCTAAGTAGGTCAAAGGTCAACTAGGTGCAGAGAATAAATGGTATATGGGGTATAGTTAAACAATCCGCTATAACTCATTAAGTCTTGGGTTTATAATAACATATTTGGTATCAAAGTGAAGCTTAGACATCGATCTTCATTTGGAAGTATAAATATGCAAATTAGCTGATTTTCATATGCATGGTTCTGTAGATTTAGATGGAAATTTTGATCATTTTTGGTCATTTTTTCAGAGTGTAGTTCGAACGAAAGCTATAGCCGACTTGGTTGGTGGTTTATATTCACAAATTTGGTACCAAAGTAAAGCCTAGATATCTATCCTCAAGTTAAGTTATGCAAAAATCTTAATTGCATATGCACATTTTTTTATTATTTTTATTGATTGATGAAAATATCACCCATTAGTGAAAATTTGATACATACAGAGCTTTGCAGCTTCCTTGAAGGATATAATCACATTGAATATGTAAACCGTCTTGTCCAAAACAGAATTTTTAGGTCTTTTTTTTTACAGAATCAGATTGAATTACAGTATAGTAAAGTGTTTGGTTTCCATGGAAACATATATTGTTAAGGTAGTTTTGGGGTAAAACAGGAGAAACAGCTTTCAGTCACTAAGTCCTTGGTGTAGACAAACAATCAATGTTTTTAATTGAAGACAAGACATCATTTTTTTAGAATAAGTATGCAATTAAGCCTGTGGAGGTTTATTTGCATATTCATAACTTTGAACAATTTATTGGAACTATTGATGGAATTATAGTCGATTTTTGCGAGTACATCAGAAAAATCAGACATATCTCAAATAGCTCTTGGTATATATTAAACATTTTAGTATCAAATTGAAGCTGTTAAGCATTCGTCTTTATTTTTCTGACAGTTATGCAAATGAAATGATTTGCATATGCATTCTTTTGTAGATTTAGTTGGAAATTTTGGTGAAATTTTCACATTTTTTGTTAAGAATTTTGCAGGAAACGGGATATTTCTTAATAAGTTGATGGTGTTCTTTTACAATTTTGGTGTCAAAATAAAACCTAGGACTCCTTTCTTAATTCCAGTTTTGCAATATAGCTTATTTACATTCCAACATTTTTTTTATTCTATTCTAAATCATGAAGAAAATATCACAAATTTGTAAATATTTGGTACTTGCTTTTTAACATACATAGAAGAAACTGAAACATAAGTATAATTATGCACTACTGCCTGTCCCAACAGAATAAAGCATTTTGACGTCTTTTTACGAAGGAAAATTGAAATACAGTATGCTAGAGGATCTTATTTCTAGAAAAAATATCTTTTAAAACGTGGTAGCGGTTTTATTGGAACAGCTATAACTCACAGTTTACAAGATCAACTGACTAACAACTACTGTATCAAAATGAAGAAAAAACTCATATCTTAATTTTTTAGGAATATTTTTTTCAAATTATCTAAATCATAGATTTTTACTGGGAAACTGGGGCCGTTCATTAGCCCATTCCCCCCAGAGAACTTTTCCCGTGTAGTTGTGTATCCCCTAAAATAATTTTCCCAAATTAAACAATGTTACGGTCCTTTAACAATTAAAGAATGTTACGGTCCTTGTAAAACTATCTTAATTTTGCTTGAAATTTGTATTTTTAACGTTAAAATATTATTTTCAGATCTTTATACGTTTATGAATCCCTATATTGAAGTTTAGAAACCTTTTTTTCAAATTATCCAATCATAAATTTCCCATAGAGCTGTATTTTTCCCAAATCAAGGGTCCCAGGCCCTTTCTCCTTACCTTAGAATAAGACCTGCAAATTGCATTAGCTAACCTGTATTTGGGAAAGAATAATTAACATGTATGTTTGCAACGAAAAATGTTGACGAACTGGTCATTGTTGTGAACCAGGGTGTAATACGATTTCTAGTCTAATTCTCCTTTTAGGTTGAAGAGCGATTGCGTGCAGTTTATGGGTGTCCTCTCCTTCTTACCAAATTTTGGATGAAGGAATTCCACGATTGGAGATAAGGTTAAGAGGACGAAAGAGGTTAAAAGAACGCTACTGCAGAGAGCTGGTTGGGTTACCAAGGCGTTGACTTCTAAAGATCGGGTATCAATAATTGGCAAACTAGATGGAAAGGAATTGGAAGAACTAAACAAACAGTGATTGCGTGATCTACTGATTTCCACCAAAGAATAAAAAGGAAATCATAGCGATCATAATCATGATTGTTAAGTAATTGTGAGGAGATGATTTGCACAAGTCTTTATAAGTTCAGATTTTGTTTATAAACATCAGTTTATCTTGCGACCACTGTATAGTGGTACTATCAACAATGAGACTCAAATGTACTTTTAATTATTGACTGTCCTATGTGAGAGGGGTGTTGTGATTACATCTAACGGTAAACGCCTTCTTAAAACTACGACGTTTACATATCTGGTTTACCTATTCAGTTTGACTCGTCTGTCCAGAGGTCGTGCTTTATTTATACGTGTTATACATTTAACTGAGAACTTGAGCAATTCATAATATTCATCAAAGGCTTCCAAGCTCGACAGTTGATTTCGCCGTATATTAGAAGAATATCATTAAATCAACGTGTTTTATAAAAGATCCGTCGGACTCGATTGTTTTAAAAGTTTTATTTGCTTTTCTTTACGTCGATACTTGGAAGTATATAAAGATCGGCAATTTCCGTAAATCTACACTGAATGACGTCATACCGTGGTTCGACTCCGCCCCCAATTTAGAGCATGAGGGTTCTGACACAAATAATGTGTTCGACTTTTCTGTCATAAAGCCAAGTTTCAGTTTTTATCTATTTCTCGATCGTCAGAGTGATACAGACAAACTTAAACCGTTCTTTTGCACATTCCTTCACTCACTAACGACATATTCTTTGGCTGTTTTACCATTTTTTTCTAACATTTACCAAGGATAAATTCCTTGTTTTGAGTATCGATTGGGGAAGTCGCTTTATGACAGAAAAGTCGGACACTTTACTTTGTCAGAAATCTCAGGTTTACCGGGAAATGGCCCATGACTTCCCGTTTTTTCCGCCATGACGTCATTAAGTGGCAGGTATGACGTCATAACTTCAAATTGGAAGTTTGGCGTTCTTTGTTCGGTAAAGATCGGAATAAATCAAAATATCCAATTTAAAAGACGTAATAAAAACACTTCTAATGTTTAAAAATTGTAGAAACGTTGATATTTGGTTCTTAGAAAGGTGTTTTTATCGACACAAGAGTTTGATTTTGCCAATCAACGGACACTTTAAATAGAATTGGTTTGCTGGTAGCAAAATAAAAAGATCTGCTAATATATTTCAAACAATGAGATCATATCATCTTACCCCCCACCCCACCTACTACCATTTGCAATACACAAAATATATTTGGGTCGATATATTTTGAACTTATACTTTTCCTGCATACTCCTTATATTCCCTTTAGTACTATACAGGCCATGGTTTGGATATTTACAGCTAGCCCCTTACTGAAACCTATAAAACCTTTGAAAAACTTCAATTTCAGAGCAAAACTTTAAAACCTTTACATTTTTTGCCAGAAAACCTTTTCAGCCACAAAATAGCCTGTAATTTTCACCCAAAACCTGTATATTTGCTCTGGCCGGTTGTCTTGCAAGCTTAAAGCAAGCGATGGCCTTCGTTCTGCATTATCCCTCTTTATGCGTAGTTTAACAATGAAAATATCACCAGATGCCACCAAATCTTTACCAAATTTTTAAAAAAAAATTGTCGGTAAGATCCCGTATACCCCCTTACGAAACAAGTGCGTAAAATGACTTTGACTGTATATTTTCTAGGAAAATGGCGATTATTCACTCTTATGTTTTTTCATATTTTACACTAAAAGGTCTTTATTTACATAAATGTGAGCCTTTATGAAAACCTTTATTTCTATTTTGGTATGCTAGGAGGCCTGCTATAGACTATTATTAGTAAATCTAATAAAGATTTTATTTCTATTTTCTTAATATTTTTGTTATATTTCAATATAGGTATATACAAGTGACAGATACAGGATTGATTACAACGATAATTATTTCTAAATGAATATTTTAATATAGTAATAAGTTAAATATTGTCCATAGATTTGTCAGGTATATTGTTATGGGGTTAGCTAAAACAATCACAGGTCCAAAGATTTCCGCTATTTGAAAAAGACCAATTGATTGAACATATTTATTATAATCATAATGGGATTGTGAAGAAGGCCGAAGGAAAGGGGGGGGGCTAGGGTATGCATGGCTAAGCCCCCTCCCCCAAGTTGTCCAAAAATGCCTAATTTTCCTTATTTTTCACTGAAAATTTAGGGAAAACCCAATTTAGCCGTCCCATTATTCAGACACAGGGGCTTCAGCTAATCCAATATAAAATTGCTTCCTACTGGCAAGTGAAGGATGGATAAAACACACATAATGTCGCATGTACTGAGTAATTTGCATAATAAGAGATAAACGCAGAACCGAAGAGTTCGATTTCTTTGACAGGTGTAATTATCAGAATTAAAAAGATGGCAGTTAACGTTCTGTTTACAGAATATATTACATGTATGCCATTAATGTACGAAACGTATTGAAACATGAATGCATCTTTAAAGGCACCCATGCAGGGTTGTCAGACGTACAAACATGTAAATATATTCAAGAAACATCGTATGAAATGGTCAACCTAGATGCACATGTAGCTAGATAATTTCTGTTCAAGGACATTTCAAATGAAGTTCGTTTAGTCCTTCTAAATCATGTCTGTATATAATTAATCTATCCGCTCCTTATATTTATAGTAACATTTATGTGAACCTGAACCTTGATAGATAGTTAAAAACTTGGGCCCAGCCCTAAATTTCCTGCCTTTTGGATCTAGATAATACAATGCAACACACAGAAATGCAAACTGCCATTGCCCATGTTGATCTGATTCCTGAAAAGTCTAGCATGGACCCCGTTAATGTCTTATAATGACTGTAAGATATTGAGAGGAGTATTATCAGCTGTCTTTTATGCTATATTTTTATTTTGAGTTTTGCTTTATCAAATTGCACTTTTGTGTATACTAGATAAATATTTGTTTAAAGAGTCGTGGTTTTGACATTGTGATGTTGATATTTAAGCGGTATCAGGCTCACATGCTGTTTTATCTAATTGTCATTTTCGCTCATAATAATCTGATTATTTTTCAGGAATATGTACTACAAATCCATGCAAATATGATTTAAAAACAATAATTTCCTATAACATATCTTTAAATTTATCATAGAATAACATTTATGTGTAAGACGTATTGTTACATCAAAGTTTGTACTTTTTGTATTTTTTTGGAAAGATTTACCCCACCCACATTTAGCTATAGCTACAGGCGTAACCTAAAGACTAATTCTGTGAATAAATATATATAAGTCTAGAACAGGTTTCTAGGTCATTTTTAAGCATAATTTCACAAACACAAACATACAATTTTGGTATTTTCTAAACTTTTTTTCATTTTTAGACAAAACTTATTTTTGTGATTTTTGGCCATTTTTCGCTATATTTATGTATATTAACAAAAATACACTGTAAAGAAGTTGCATATTATTGTTGTAAGTAAAAGTGCAAATCATCAGCTTTATTTTGATACCAAAATAATTGTTTTAGCTTTAGAAATGAGTAAGTGATGTGGCATTTTAGGAGGCATGTTTGACAAATGCACCGAATGACCTTTGACCTGAATAAAATCCCTTTGCGCCATTGATTCGGAGAAGGAGACAGGGGTAGAATTGACCGCGATATATAATTGAATCATTCTATATATGTCTCCTGCTTGTAACAAAATGTCCTACCTGATTTGATTTTTCAGATTTTCACTACCAGTCTAATTCCTAAGAAGCTGAAAATTACACACATGCAATATCGTATGGCCAGTAAGATTACATGAAAGTTTCGTGTTGATCGGTGGATATTTATGGCAAGATCTTATCAGCACCAACATTCTGACCAAATTTTGTCTTGATTGATAAATATTTGTAGTGGCTAGAGTGAAAACAAAGTCAAAACAGCAATTTTTTAATTCAAGGGCAGATAACTCCAGACTTTCTGGTTCAATCAGAATTAATTTGAGGAATCTGATAGAGGACCACCTAGGGATCATTCCTGTGAAGTTTGATTGAAATCCATCAAGTAGTTTCTGAGGAGAAGATTTTTAAAGAAGAAGTTGACGACCGGACGGACGGACGCACGCACGACGGACACAGCGCCATGACAATAGCCCGCTGGCCTGAAGGCCAGTGGAGCTAAAAATAGGATGGTCAGCTTTCAAATGTGTTGGAAACTTGAAAATAAATGTCACCAATAGCATACCATTTGTATGCTGTAATATGACAACAGGGAGAGCACAATTAATAAGAAAACACTGGCCACCATCATTAAAATTTTCTCCGTTTCGCTAAACGTTTTAAAATCATACAGACATCGAAAGCATGTGCTGCTGATTTCATTTGGCTTGGCACTGACATTTATGTAAAACATGTTAGCATTTGGCAAATAGCCTTACATACACAGACACATGTAAATCATAGTAAATGAATATAAAGAAATGCAAGAAAACATAATTGAACTACATGTACATCCATTTTTAGGGGAAAAAGGCAGAAATGTACAATTTAGAATAAAAAACCAAAGCTTTGCCATGCCAAATGAAATAAGTAATACTATCATTTGGGAAAGGATGAAACTGTGAATCATACAATAATACGATTATAAAGTCGTAAATAATTCTAATCACTTTTTCAAAGGTTCATAATCATTTAAACATAGGGCCTAAATTGATTTTATTTCAACAAATTCAGACACAGTCGAATCTCGCTGTTGAGGACACGTTCTTTTTCTTTGGGTGAGAATGCTACTTTTACTCTTTACCAGAAATAACCAAATTGATCTAAATTTAAATTTGTTTCGGGCGACAATTTCAAGTAGATGAAATTTTAATTATTTTTCTGGTATTTAGCCTAAATTACATTGCGAGAAAATGAAGAAATTGCTTGTCACAAGCAATTTCTTTATTTCCCACAATCCTTTCAAAAGCCTAAACACCTTATGGTGCGTCAAAAAGGTCATAGTGTGGGAATGTATTCATCTAATTTCATTTTTTGATTTCTTTAAGGTTTATCTTATTCAGGGATTTAGCCTTTATTTCATTGAAGTTTTCTCATCCAAATACAAATGAGCCAGGATCTGGAAAAACGTCCTTTAAGTCTTCTGAGCCAAACATGGTTCCAGATCAGCCTGCGTATACACACAGTCTGATCAGGAACCATTTTGTTCTCTAATAGCTTCTTTGTTGTCTATAGAAACCATAATTTTATGTGGGTAACATGGATCCAGGTCAGAATTCACATAGATAAAGGTTGATCTTTGGAATATGATTGTCTCCAATGCTATAAGGGACGTTTTTCCAGATCCAGGCTCAAATGTTAATCTTGTGATCGCTTGTCAGCGTCACCTTGAATCGTTCCATCCATCATCAGATACCAAGTACTTTCAACATTTTAGAGCGTCATCCTTAGCAATGGAAATTGACTATTGTAGGCTATTCCTTCGTCAATTTTCATTCATCATTCGTGGCAACAAAAAGTTGACGAGTGATACCCTCGTCAATATCCGTCGGTACGGGTGACGCCCGAATCACAGGCGTCCGTAATTTGAGCATTGATACCATCTAGACTATTCTATAAAGAATAGTCTAAGAATAGTCTAGATGGTGCCAAGGCTCAAATTACGGACGCCTGTGGCCCGAAGTTGCATGAAGTGTTTGCTATCTAATAATGGATGGAACACATTAAGGTAACGCTTCTCTCCAACGCCGAGGTCTATTGATTAACCATCAAATATGACGAAATGGAATGAAGAGATAATGTGCGCTGTTCTTAAGAGAGTAAGGTAACGCTGACAACCGATCGTAAGGTTTTTACATTCTCTGTTTACTATATTCAACGATATGGTCAACCAACGGCAACAAAATGCCACGGTCATCGTATATCTTTATAAATCCATGCTATTATAATAATTATAATATACCCATTAACCATACGGCAAAACTTTTGACTGGTCCAGTTTGAAATGTAGTGCAGACGACATTTTTCAAGTTGGGGGGATTTGAAAAAAAATTGTATTTTTGGTTAGAAAACATTGTGGATAATGAAGAAATCGCTTGTGACAAGCGATTTCTTAATTTCCACAATGTTTTCCAAGCCTCTTTCTCGAGTAGCGTCAAGAAGTGTCACTGCGTGGGGGATGGGTTAATTCATCCAATTTTACACCCAAAATCACTAATGACGCCCATTTTCATATTTTAAATGTCGCAGGGGGTACAACTCTTGAGAAAGAGATTTTGGTTGAAAACTGTTTGTGAAAATTCAGCCAATTGCACCCGATTGTCTTCAAAAATAATGCTTTTTACGAGAGATAAATATTCTCCGATAAATCCCATGGCAAAGTTGGAAAAACGATACATACGTTATTGTCGCACACCCAACAATCGCCCGAAAATCGGACTTTAAAACGAATCAGGATGCACCAGTTAAATCTAATCATAGTTATTTGGTCACGCACATATTCAGACAATGTTTTTCCGTGTGTTTTATCTAGTTGCATCATATTGCCAGGCATGGCTTGTTCTCAAATGGATGTCGCTCGATGTTGGACGCATACGTTATACTTTAGAAAATGAAGCACTAACGGGTTATAAAAGTAAACATTTTCTTGTTTTCTACACATATAACATTTCCTCAGATATGTAAGATAACATATTTAAAACCAGTTTGGTGGTTATTTTAAGCCAAAGGTCTGTATTCAATCAAATATCGTCAATTTGCAAGATCGTAATTTTATATCGATACATACGTTCTTCCAGTCTAGAGAAGACAAATTTCATCTTGATAGAATTATAATCTTTTGATTGAGTAAATATGGAAACGCATATGGTACACCCTGATAAAATGATAAAGTCGACTTCAGGTAAGTCGACTTGTCATGATAACAAAAGAAAATTAACTCTACCGGTTGTCTACGTAAACTAATCTTTCCGACATAAGTTAGTGCATCATTATTTTAAAATATGTCATGTCGACGTATGCCTTGTCATCTTATCCACATAATTTGTACATCGATCTTCCCTGACTTATCTAGTTTTAGTAGGCATGTTGACAAAAATCCTTTATTTCTTTCCTACATCAATATTTTTGTCAAAAAGAAACAAGTCGCATTCACGTGGTAATCAAGCATCTGGAATATATATTTCCACTACTTGAACATTTAATATCAGCTTTGCGTCATAACCTACGACGACAAAAATGCCCCCTTTAGGGCCTACATTTGATGTATGTCAAAGTCCAAGGTCAAGTTAACAAGGTCCAAGGTCATGGTCAAATATGAAAAGTCTTGGTAGGAGGTGTCTATGTGTGAAATATCAAAGCTGTATATGTAAAAGTAATATGAAACATAGGCCAGGTTAAAGTTTTTAAAAGTAGGCCAAATGCCAAGGTTAAGGTCATGGTCAAATGTGAAAGGTCTTGGTTGGAGGTGTCCATGTGTGAAATATCAAGGCTGTAGGTGTAAAAGGACATGATATATATGTCTGGTTTCAGTCTTTTTAAAAGTAGTTCAAAATCCAAGGTCAAGGTTGCAATATTCAAGGTCATGGTCAAATGTGAAGGGTCTTGGTAGGAGGTGTCTATGTGTGAAATATCAAGGCTGTAGGTGTAATAGGACATAAGATAAAGGCTAGGTTAAAGATTTCTAAAAGTATGTAAAAATCAAAGGTCAAGGTCACACAGGCCAAGGTCATGGTCAAATGTGCAAGGTATTGGTAGGAGGTGTCCATGTGTAAAATATTGAGACTGTATAGGTAACAGGACATGAGATATAGGCCTAGTTTAAGTTTTTTAAAAGTAGGTCAAACTCCAAGGTCAAGGTCCAAGGTCATGGTCAAAAGTGAAATATCTTGGTTGGAAGTGACCATGTGTGAAATATCAAGGCTGTATATGTAAAATGACATGAAATATAGACAACGTTAATGTATTATTTAAGTAGGTCAAACACCAAGGTCAAGGTCACAAGGTCCAAGGTCATGGTCAAATGTGAAAGGTCTTGGTCGTAGGTGTCCATAAGTCAAATATCAAGGCTGTATGTGTAATAGCACATAAGATATAGGCCCAGTTTAATTTTTTTAAAAGTAGGTCAAACTTCAAGGTCAAGGCCACATGGTCGAAGGTCATAGTCGTATGTGATAGGTCTTGGTCAGAGGTTTCCAAGTGTCAAATATCAAGGCTGTATGTGTAAAAGGACATGATATATCGGCCAGGTTAAAGTTTTTTAAAAGTAGGTCAGACTCCAAGGTCAAGGTCACAAAGTCCAAGGTCATGGTCAATTGTGAAAGGTCTTGGTAAGATGTGTCCATGTGTGAAATATGTTGACTTCATTTAATATGTTGTTCAGTTAACACGTTGTTTTGTTGATCTGTACTTGTCGTCTAAAACAAAAAATGACAAGGCAGTTAAATCCGACATCTCGACCTATAGCAAGTCATAAAGCCATAAACAACGAGCATAGTCAACATAGCAGTTTTTACAAAATACGTTATTATGTAGTTATGTCGTTTTATTTTAAGACGACAAGTCGAGTTCTGTTATTGAGTAATGATTAGATTAAGACAACAAATCGTGTTCTGTTAATACGTCATGATCAAATTATCATATTATTCTTTAAATTTTATGACAACTTGGTGTGATCATGTCGTCCTACAAGCACACCTCTTCGCATCCAATGACATCATCAGGGTGTACCATATACGTTTCCATAAGTAAAACTTTCATCTGTTAATAAAAGGAAAACTTGGCGAAATGACGAAATATACGTGTAAAGATTCTATGTCACCTTAAACGTCTGTTTCCATACATACGTTATCGATACATACGTGATAAATATGCCAAGCTGTGCAAGTTATGTCGCATTATAGTATTGAGGAGGTATGAAAATGACGTAAACATGAAAGATCTTCGTTATATCGTTGCTTATTGGTAAAATTTGCAATTATAAATTTTCTGGCAGAGCAATTTAAGTGAACAATACATACGTTACCACAAAGACTGGATTAACAATTTTCGTTGTTCATATGACTTCTTGGATTGTTTTAATCGTTTTCTGTCGTTGTATAATTTGTTTAAATTAAATTACCAGAGATATTTTAAAAGGTATTCCTTTATCAATTTATTTTTTTTCTTCGTAAAGTACCACGATACATACGTGATATTGAAAATCGTACAATTCAGAGCTGAGAATGGACATTTAGGCAATTCATGAGTACTCCGGCATGTCTTAAGACATGTGGTCAAGTTTTATTTACAGTGACACATGAGACACATTGATATTCGACTGTGAATTGAGAAAGATTGTTTCACAATAGAGAATCACGTAGCCATAATTTATATGATGAAACATGGCCTCAAGTAATAGGAAATTAAAGAAAATATACGATATGGACTAGAAGATGACGATACCTATAGAAAAACAGTGATTCGGGATGAAAATATTCTAAATGTAGAATAGAAAGACAAACTATTTAAGTAGTCTCATTTCATGATACAAACGTTATAATTTACTCATTTATCGATCTGTCTGGAATAATTTTAATGGTTATCTGAAGTTTGAATGTAACCTGTTTTTTCGGAATAAGGATGGTTTGTGGTTGCTTCGCAGGTCCTAAAAAACGCAACTCGATTGGTTCTTGACACCTAACCATAATTGATTCACATTGTTTTTTAAACTTTGGGATAAAAAGACATTTTCACGTACACGTGACTTAACACTAATGGCCAGAAAATATATTTCGACAGAATAAAATACAGGATAAGTATCAAAATCAATGTATAAATATTATAGTTTTGAAAATGTGACCCAGACAAGCATGTATACAGAATATGAATAACTTTTTTCTCGACAAAGACAATGATAACGTATGTATATCTACTTTAGAATGGTGTGCATAGCAGCCTTTTGAAAACATACATAACTTTTAAATGACAGATATCTCTTGGGCAAAATTTTAGAATTTTCATCTTGAAATATGGAGGTTCCGGAAAAAATCAATTTGGCATGTCAGTTATGACGTTCACTTTTTGGATTTTTTGCCGGGCAATATGGGCGTCATTAGTGATTTTGGGTGTTTATCCAAAGTTCATCCCGAATTGTATATGTCTAGTTTGAGGTTGAAAGAAATAACACACATTCAACATGTGGACCAACATATTAGCCATTGTTTGTTGTATCGGTGCTTCTGAAGCATTTATCTTAAATATATCCCAAATTGTATTTATCTCTAGAGGTTCAGTGGAACAACCGTGAACAACGATTCGGCATGTTGACCTACATTCTAGCCATTGCTTGTTGCCTCGGCGCTTGTGAAGCATTTCTCTTAAATATTTCCAAAATTGTATTTATCTCTAGAGGTTAAGAGGAACATCGGTGAACAACAATTCAGCATGTTGACTTATAAACTAGCCATTGCTTGTTGCCTCGGCGCCTGTGAAGCATTTATCTTAAATATATCCCTAATTGTATTTATCTCTAGAGGTTGTGAGGAACAACTGTGAACAACGATTCACCATGCTGACTTACATGCTAGCAATTGCTTGTTGCCTCGGCGCTTGTGAAGTATTCATCTTAAATATATCCCAAATTGTATTTATCTCTAGAGGTTGAGAAGAACGGCGGTGAACAACGATTCAGCATGTTGACTTATATACTAGCCATTGCTTGTTGCCTCGGCGCTTCTGAAGCTTTATTTGCTCTCGGGAGATGTCCTACTGTCCAGGCTAAATCAGACGTGGACTTCTCCATGGTATGTAGAACTACAGATAAGAGGGGTGCTTAGTACTATGTACATTTCAAAGTACAAAATAACGTTTATCATTCATCAAACCCTATATTGTGGGTACTCATTTGAATCGTCTAGTCGAGACGATTCAAATGGGTACCCACAATATATGGTTTGCATTTGAAATAACAAATTTAGAAAGTCTTTTTCCCCTCTTATCTGTCCTGGTATATAGCCTTTTATATAAATCCAATCGGTACTGTTGTTTTCTGTCGCAAACAGTCATCATGAATACTCGTACCATACGAATACACAGGAGTATAATCACGTGACTCAGAATTTCCGATAATCTTCAATATCTATTTTAATACGTGACCAATTTAAAGCTACTATTTCCCAGATTTGGACCCAAAAATTGTCAAATACAAAAGAAATGTACACTTTTTAAGCTTTATATGACCTGATTAAATGATTACGACAAACTATTGAAGCAACGACTCATTTTTTCGCAATTTGATACCAAATTCATGAAGCGATGTCGAAAGTAGGTCAAAACAGTAGGACATGCGACTTACTTAAATGACGTCACAACATGCATGATGACGTCATATTGAAATTCAAGTATGAATCTCGTTTGAATCATGGTCCGCGCTGTATGCGCATGCGCAACAATTTGAAAATAATTCTAACCCCATCTAAGACGGGGTTGAATTTAGGTTTGGATTCTCCCTAAATTCAGCTATCTGTCTTGTAATTTCGGCTCATTCTCTGTCTGAATCGCATATTATTATCCATCCCGAGGTGGTCAACACAAAAGTTTTGCATATTTTTTCAAAAAAATTCATTTTTTGCAATTAGACCATCTGTTACCGTCGCCCTTTAAATTCGGTTTAAAGCAGAAAATGTGGGAATATGCCAGGAATAAGCTGGACAAGTTGGGTTTTTTTTAAAAATCAACTGATAAAAAAGTTATTGAAGATAACCCAAAATTTGGTTTATCTTCAATAACTTCTTTATCAGTTGATTTTTCAAAAATCAACCACGTCCATCTAATGCGTGACGTCTGCTCACATTCTCTGCTTCAAACCGAATTCAAATCGGTCCAGTATTTACAAAATTATTGAAGATTTTCTGAAAATGTTGTATCACGTGATTATCCACCGTGGAATGGGTATCGTGAAGCCGTCTTACATAGAAAGAACCAAATAGAAACTACCAGATATTTGGATTTGCATTGCTTTATTTTTTTTCAACATATTTCACTTCCAAATCCACACAGTTTGCCAATCATCGTTACCCGAAGCGCGTTGTTTAGAGTAAGAATATTTAGAATATCTTAAAATGTTTTAAAAGCGTTCTATAGACCAAGCGTTTCAAGTCACTCAAGGGCAGCGCCATTACAGTATATATTTCTCATTCGACCCCTTAATTAATAGAACTAAACATAGGACCTAATATAACAGAGAACTAACGGGTTGTTCCAAAGGCTCCATAATTTTCAAAACATGGTTTTTCGAATGTTCCACACTTTATACAAATGGTATCATAATTATGGTGCGCGAAAAGGGTCTAAAGTCAATATAGCGCTAAAGTCAATGTAGCGCTAAATTATTACGGTGTACCGCTAAATTATGGGTAGACCGCTAATCATTTTTGACCCTTCTGTTCGAAATCTCATTAGCCAATCAAATGGCACGTTACAACCCTCCTTCCATAATCTATATCAACGACTATATAGTACAAGCTCTGAGATTGCCTATCGAAAAAAAGGAGGTCTACCTATAAAAGTATGGGTCTACCGTTAATTTACCGGTAGACCGTTAATTGAAATAGCGGTCTACCCTTATTTTATGGGTAGACCTATATTTCTATCGGTGCACCGGTAAAAATATGACGGTAGACCGCTATTTTTACCGGTCTATCCCAATTCTAATTATAGGTCTAGCGCTATATTGACTTTAGACCCTATTCGCGCGCCATACATAATGACGACTGTGGAATGTGCCTATTTTTCTAGCTACAAGTAGTCACGTGTCCGTATTGCTCGGATGCGTAACAAATGTTTACGACCTCGCCTGAAAAAAAAATACCATCTTGGCGTCATTCTCATTATGGGTGGACTACCTTAAAACAAAATATTATACCACGGGGGCGTCTTCTCCAGATGCCATTGCTTCAAAGCCACCATTAAAAAATCTCTTTCTAATTATTCTCCAGATAAGCGGAAGTTGGCAGGAATACTCGAGGTACCCCAACCTGCGTCAAACACTGAATAAGTGCGTCACATTTGATATCATCGCCAGGCTTACCAGGACCGCAGGTGCTTCCTCGGAAATGGTCCTCGAAATTACAGGCAGAAACGAGTTGTAAGTATAGCAATGAATTTTGTGCTAAAATTAGACTAGGATTATCGTAATGTTTTGATAAAACCGTCAGTGTTGTTATTAAATTTCGGAACTACGGCTTGAATCAAGCCGTAGTTACGAGATTTTATAACACCCTGACGAAATTATATTTGTTTGTCAGAAATGACGTCACGGTCTACTGGATAAAATTGGTCCCTATTCTCCGGACTTGGAATAGGGAGCGTTTTTATCCAGTTTACTGTGACGTAATTTCGGACAAACAATAGTCTTTTCGAAAGTGTTGTTATTAAATCTCGTAACTACGGCTTGATTCAAGCCGTAGTTTCGAGATTTTGTAGCAACACCGAAGGTTTATCAAAACATAACGGTAAACCTGGTATATTTAAGCACTTTTAATTCATTGTTATTTATGACACAACAATTTCAGAAAATCTTCAATGACTATGTTAACTTATTACTCGACGTCAAAACTTTACACTGGTATACATTCAAAGATTATGCAAACGACAATTTCAAGTGACTGAGATTTCACATTTTTTGGTCTATTTTTGCGTAGAAAACATTGTAGGACAGGAAAAATTGCTTGTCACAAGCAATTTCTTCATTTTCAACAATGATTTCCAATGTCATTATCTTGTTTGGAGTCAAGGAGTCACTATGTGGTAATGGGTTAATATGTGACCAATTTCAAAATACATGTAGTTCGAAGCAGAGAAGATGTAAATACGTAAAGGCTTGGATGAACATGGTAGATCTTTTAAATATCCGTTGATTTTTAAGATCCTGTATACCAAACTAAAGCTCACACATATTTTTTGCTTCCTCGGCTCAAAACCTTTTTACCAAATCGGTCATGTCTTTCTCCCTCTTTTTCGTCGCCTCCGTCTCCCAGCAAACATTTCGGATCGACCCGATATCGGCTCTGTAACGCCAAACTCTATCCGTCCGATATTCATGATTAACCCGATATCGGCTCTGTAACACCAAACACTATCCGTCCGATCTTCATGATCGGTCCGATATCGGCCCGTGATCGGAGAAAAAGTAGTCTATTCAAATTTCAATCTGATATCGACCCGATATCGGAAAAACGAGCCGATATTTCGACTTAGAGCCGATATCGGCCCGATATACATGTGGGTATGTTTGCTGGGCTTCTTCCGTTTCTGCTCCTTCCCCTCTTCATCCTTCGTGTTTAACCCGTACCCAAACAATGTCTGGGTTTGACTTCTCTAGAAAATCAAACAACATCAACTTCTTGATATCTTTAATACAACATTGGCATACGCATTTTTCTTCTTTTTTTTTAACATCAAATATTGTGTCGTCTCCAACCCCTTTTAGCAAGTAGAGTAATTTCGGACATACAAAGGTATTTCGCCGGTGTAATTCTAAAACCGATCAACTACAGCTTGATTGAAGCGGTAGTTACGAGGGTGTATAGAACACCTACGATTTTACAGGTTAACATGTAGAATCTGTCTATTTTTAACACAAGAGTTGTTCCTATTACAGAACCAACGGAGAAACACGAACTGTTAATTCTTTCAAGACTGAGTCCGAAACTAATGGCGAATTGACACATACCGGACTTATAAGAGGTATTTTATTTGCTTTTACCCATTTCCAAATGGCAAAGTTTAAGGCTGGTCCAAATCCAAAGATATTTCAGATGACAATTTCAAGCGGATGACATTTTCATATTTTGGTCTTGAAAATGTTGTAGAATATTGCTTCATTTGCCATGTTTCCCAAGCATTTTTTCTTGCGGTGTGTCAAAAGGCGTTGCTGTGTGGGAATGTACTAAAGGAATCCCGAAAATAACACCAAGATGTGTCGATCTGGTTAAGTTAAAATTTATTAACACTTTCCCAAACGACAAAAATTTAGGGTGGTCCGATTCAAAAGCTGCTGAAGACAGCAAAATGGATGTTGATTATGATTAAATTTATGTAACTATGATATTGCTTGGAAAACATTGAGACAAAAGGAGAAACTGCTGACTATCAGCAGTTTCTTCTTTTGTCTCAATGTTTTCCCAAGCCTATTCAATTAAGGACGTCAAAACCAGGTCTTGTTTGGGAAAGGGTTAAAAATTCATATAGAAGTATTGAAGAGAAATATTGACCTGGTGTTGAGAATAAATGCATTAAAACGCCACGAGACCGCATATACCTTAATAGACTCATTAGTGTCCGGCCTACTTTACGGACCAAAGAAATTGCAGTATATTTTAAAATGCCGCCGCTATTTTTCGCATAAACGGGCTGCCGGCTAGTTTATGTGACGTTTATACATAGCCACGCCCCCGTCACCAATGAACCGCTAGCGAACACTAAGGCAGATAGTAGATTCTACGCGATATAAACATTCAATGCGCGCTTCAATGCGCTGCGCGCATTTGAATATTTATTTCGCGTAGAATCTACTATACAGCCTCTATCTAATACATACAACTTGAAATCCATGCTAATTAATAGAAGTCATCGACTTTTTGTCAAAATTATTCGGCAATACAATGTAAAGGTAGTCTACTCCTAATGGGATTCACGCGGTGTCAGAATTATTTGGGCGACGTCGTAAACATTCGCATGTCAGAACGTTCCACCGCCTAATGTTTACGGCGTCGCTGAGATAGGTTCGAATACGCAACGAAGGTTAACACAGGTGGCAATCACGTGACTTTGTTATATGATATCCTTTCCTATTTTGTAAACAAAAATACTCGGCAAATAGACATTTATCTCAAATTTTAAATCAAATACTTAACTATACTTAATACTTAAGTATTGAGAAACGTACCATTCGATACGTCGTACTCTCCGGTTTATTTTGATACAAAGATCTTCCCTCAAGTCCCTGTCAAAACTGATAACATTCGTGCAAAGTGCAAACAATTTTTAAGAACATATATCACATCATTCAAAAATACTTTGCACGAATGTTCTAAGCTTTGACAGGGATTTGAGGGAAGATCTTGATATCAAGTCACGCGATTGCCGCCTGTTGTTAACGACGTCGCATGAAAAAAATACGATGTCGCGTCACTATCATTAGGGGTGGACTACCTTAAGACTGACACGCTCCAATAGCATGCCTTCAACTCTCATATTGTCCATTCTCAATTAACACCCGTTGTGTCGAAGTCAGGGGGCGTCAATGTACCCCGATATATCCGGAGTTAGACTTTTCTGAATTTGTTCCGTTTCAAAATCCGGATATCCTCGTCAGTATCCGTTGCCACAGATAACGCCCGAAGTTGTACGAAGTGTCTGGTATCTAATGATGGATGTAATGCCTTGTTAGATCGTGTGAACATGATTAAAAGAAATAACGAATGATTCAATATTTACAGGTTTGTTCGGATTGTCAATTCAAATTCTCGGCACGGATTACACGAACTACGCCATTCTGTACAGCTGCCAGAACGGACTGTTCTCTCTGTATAATACACGTAAGTAACGGGCCGTCGATTACGTTAAAACATGCTGTATCTGAAGCTTGAATAATAACAACACGGATTACACAGGGCTATTGTTCGAAATATACTGAACCTCAGAAATAACGCACCACTTACAATTTTCGATATATTTTCTTTATTTGATTCTTTTTTCAAAAATGTACAAGCACAACTCAAAATGCTTTCATTTTTCTCGCATTTGGTAAAAAAAATCATTCGCTCTCTCAAAGCAATCAAGCGTGACAAACACACAAGCGTGACTACCCTCTAATGTAAAATTCACAAAATCAGTAACGAGTGTGAGTGCAGCTGGGCGGAAACGGTGTCGGAGGTGCAGGAGGCGAATATGTCTGAAAAAGAAGAAACAGGGCACTGCAAGCGTCAAAGGTTTATCCGGTGCCATTAACACAAACAAACAACAGTATCGCTTTGTACTTTAACATGCTTACCTGTCTTGAGCTGCAGTCGTGACCCTTGGTGCGCCGCTTCTCAGGCGGTCCAGCACTGTCCCAGATCGTCGGAAACACTCTCCGAGACTGACAATGGTCGTGTGATGACAACCCATCACGTGTGCAGCAGTCCGTGACGTTATCCCTGTCTGCAGTATCCCAAGAGCAAAATCGCGTTCGTCATTGGAAAGTCTCGGCATTGTTTTAATCTTTTAAAATTGCGACTGATGGAATGTTTGGGCGTTTTCTTTATGTCACCTACTGCGTGTACCTTTTAAACCAAAAAACTGGTTTTTGCACGAGGTCATTGCTGCAGCACCTGCAGAAAACCTGTTAACCCAGTTTGGACGGCTAGTGTCACGGGTGAGTGGGTTTGTGCGTATTAGTGTATTGTTTGCATACCTAGTCTCTGGCCTATACAATTTAACACTGTTTCAGCAAAATTAACTATTTAGTTACAAAAATATAAAAGAAGAAAAAGTGGTGCGTTATTTCTGAGGTTCAGTATATCAATACACGTTCTTGGCACGGATTACACGAACTACGCCATTCTGTATAGCTGCCAGAACGGACTGTTCTCTCTGTATAATACACGTAAGTAACGGTCCGTCGATTACGTTAAAATGCTGTAACTGAAGCTTGAATAATAATAATAACACGGATTACACAGGGCTATTGTTCGAAATATCAATACAAGTTCTCGGCACGGATTACACGAACTACGCCATTCTGTATAGCTGCCAGAACGGACTGTTCTCTTTGTATAATACACGTAAGTAACGGGCCGTCGATTACGTTAAAAATGCTGTAACTGAAGCTTGAATAATAATAACACGGATTACACAGGGCTATTGTTCGAAATATCAATACAAGTTCTCGGCACGGATTACACGGACTACGCCATTCTGTATAGCTGCCAGAACGGACTGTTCTCTCTGTATAATACACGTAAGTAACGGGCCGTCGATTACGTTAAAAAATGCCGTAACTACAGCTTGAATAAGCTGTAGTTACGGCGTTTTTTAACGTGACCGACGGTATTTGGCTTTGCACCAGAAGAAATAATTACACATTTCACGAAGTGGAAATTTTAATACTTTTATCTCGACATTTGGTTATATCGAGTCACTCTCGAAATCGTCTATGGAAAAGTTTAAAATGCAGGCTATCAACGTTCTTATCATGGTCACAGAAGCAAGGGCAAAGTTTGAAAGCAAAAACTTTAGCAGAAACAAAGTTATCACAGATATATGGCAGTTGCGCGTGAAAGTTTAACCAAGAATTTCGAAGTCCAAAAAAGGGTAAAAATTCCATTTAATTCAAAGTCGAGTAATGAATCTTTGTCTAGAGGCCTATATTATTGTCATAAAACAACTTTTCTATTTGCTTTATCAATACTACGATACTTATACTGGAATATTTTCCATTTATTCATTCGTTTATTTATCTACAAATTTATATCTTTATTTCCACAGAGCAAGCCTGGGTGTTGACGCGTTCTACCCTATCTCCGGAGAAGCGAGCGGAGGTTATCGGCGTACTCGAGTCCAACAATTTGGACATGGAGGCTTTCACGTATACTAACCAGATCGAATGTTTAAATTAACATGCTCCAAAACGTTACGATAGAATTATTAACTGTCCCAATTTGAAAACTGATGTAGACGTGTGTTGATAAACAGATCCTTTGTGTACAACATGGCAAAAAAAATAATAATTAAAACCACTCACTATAAAAGATAAGTTCTTATTGCACTGTGCAAAATCGCTCAGACATGGATGTTGATAAAGAATTTAAGCAAAATTTAGCACAGAACATTTTTTTCATCTGTCTCAATATTTTCCCAATCCTTTCTTTTTGGGATAACAAGACCAGGTCTTATTCTATAGGAAGTTTCACAACATGGATCACAATGCAATATGGTTTGTGCAAACTAGAGGTTTTAAGCGTTTTTGATGCATTTATTTGCTTATTTGCGTTTTATCTTTGCGTTTTAAATTTTCTGCAATTGTTATGTCACATGACTCCCAGCCATGAGTGTAGCCAGATATGCAACAGTAAAACAATATGCCTTTTCAATTCATGGCATAAAAACAAACAGCTGAAACTCTTGAATTAATAGAATATATGATTCTTTAATAATTTCAAATTACATTCTTCTTAATCTTAACACACATACTTAGTATATTTAATGCCTCATTGATAATGTCTTGGTGATACATGTACGAAATGAATGTACCTTTACCCTTTCCCAAATCAAGACCTGTTTTTGGCGTTCCTGCAAATGGCTTTTAGGAAACTACATCGTTTAAGGAAAAATTTTATCCAGTTAGCTGTAACGTAATTTCGGACAAACAAAATAGTATTTCGTGGGTTTGTTATAAAATCTTGTAACTACGGCTTGAATCAAGCCGTATTTGCCAGATTCTATAACAACACAGACAATTTATCAAAACATAATGGTAAACCAAGTCTATTTTTAGCACAAAATCCATTGCCATTGAGAGAAATAAGAAAAGTATGCTTAACATCTTAAAATCTCGTACACATCCTTTGCTTTGGGTAACATTCATTTAGTCATATTGCAGCAATGTACTTGAATCTTTAGCAGTCTAAAATGATGTTGTTTGGGAAAGGGAAGTTACTAAAGGTGAAATTTGTGAATAGCACAGAAAACATTGAGGAAAAGGAGAAAATGCTGATTATCAGCATTTTCTTCTTTTGCCTTAATGTTTTCTCAAGCCTATTTCTATTGAACATCTCAAAACCAGGACATGTTTGGCAATAAGTTAATGTAAATATTTATATGACATCTTTCCTATGGCTTTGAAAAAGTGCAGTTAGAGATTAAATTATAAATTAAAGTGAGCAGGACTAGATTAAAATGATTAAAATGAGTATACATTTCCTAACCCTTGGTGGTACTTTAACCCATTACCAAGCGACACAATTTTAGGCCTGTCCAAATGAAAGATTAGAGGACAAATTCAAATGAATGAAATTTTACATATTTTTGCGTTTTGGAACAGAAAACATTGTGGTAAATGAAGAAATGGCTTGTTGAATGCAATTTTTTCATTTTTAATGTTTTCTGTAGAATTTTTATTAAACAAGAGATGTTTGTAAAACATATATGCCCCCTTCAAGTGCCTACATTTGATGTAGGTCAAAGTCCAAGGTCAAGTTAACAAGGTCTAAGGTCATGGTCAAATATGAAAGGTCTTGGTAGGAGGTGTCTATGTGTGAAATATCAAGGCTGTATATGTAAATGTAAAATGAAATATAGGCCAGATTAAAGTTTTTAAAAGTAGGCCAAATGCCAAGGTCAAGGTCATGGTCAAATGTGAAAGGTTTTGGTTGGAGGTGTCCATGTATGAAATATCAAGGCTATAGGTGTAAAAGGACATGATATATATGCCTGGTTTAAGTTTTTTAAAAGTAGGTCAAACTCCAAGGTCAAGGTGCAATATTCAAGGTCATGGTCAAATGTGAAAGGTTGGAAGTGACCATGTGTGAAATATCAAGGCTATATGTGTAAAATGACATGAAATATAGGCCAGGTTAATGCATTATAAAAGTAGGTCAAACACCAAGGTCAAGGTCACAAGGTCCAAGGTCATGGTCAAATGTGAATGGTCTTGGTAGGAGGTGTCCATGTGTAAGATATCGAGACTGTATAGGTAACAGGACATGAGATATAGGCCTAGTTTAAGTTTTTTAAAAGTAGGTCAAACTTCAAGGTCAAGGTCCAAGGTCATGGTCAAATGTGAAATGTCTTGGTTGGAAGTGACCATGTGTGAAATATCAATGCTGTATGTGTAAAATGACATAAAAGATAGGCCAGGTTAATGTATTATGAAAGTAGGTCAAACACTAAGGTCAAGGTCACAAGGTCCAAGGTCATGGTCAAATGTGAAAGGTCTCGATCGTAGGTGTCCATGTGTCAAATATCAAGGCTGTATGTGTAAAAGGACATGATATATCAGCTAGGTTAAAATTTTATAAAAGTAGGTAAAAGTCCAAGGTCAAGGTCACAAGGTCCAGGGTCATTGTCAAATGCGAAAGGTCTTGGTAGGATGTGTCCATGTGTGAAATATCAAGGCTGTATGTGTAATAGCACATGAGATATAGGCCCAGTTTATATTTTTTTAAAAGTAGGTCAAACTCCAAGGTCAGGGTCACAAGGTCCAAGGTCATAGTCATATGTGATAGGTCTTAGTCGGAGGTTTCCATGTGTCAAATATCAAGGCTGTATGTGTAAAAGGACATGGTATATCGGCCAGGTTAAAGTTTTTAAAATGTAGGTCAAACTCCAATGTCAAGGTCACAAGGTCCAAGGTCATGGTCAATTGTGAAAGGTCTTGGTAGGAGGTGTCCATGTGTGAAATATCAAGGCTGTATGTGTAATAGGTCATGAGATATATGCCCGATTTAATTTTTTTTTAAAATAGGTCAAACTCCAAGGTCAAGGTCACAAGGTCCAAGGTCAAATGTGAATGATGTTGATAGGAGGTATCTATGTGTGAGATATCAAGTCTGTATGTGTAAAAATACATGAGATATAGGCAAGGTTAAGAATTAAGTGTAAAAATCAACAAAGGGCAATAACTCCAAGAAGTTGATCGACAAGGTTATGGTTCTTGTGCACTGCACCTCTCCATAATGAGATCTATCAACCTGTAAAGTGTCATGATTCTACCTTACATACTTTTTGAGTTATGCTGCGGACAAGAATCAAGTTTGAAAATCAACAAAGGGCAATAACTGAAAAAATATGATCAGCAGAGTTACGGTTCTTGTGCACTGCATCTCTCCATAATGAGATCTATCCACCTGTAAAGTTTCATGATTCTACCTAACATACTTTTTGAGTTATGCTCCGGACAAGAATCAAGTTTGAAAATCAACAAAGGGCAATAACTCCAAAAAATATGATCGGCAGAGTTACGGTTCTTGTGCACTGCACCTCTCCATAATGAGATATATCCACCTGTAAAGTTTCATGATTCTACCTAACATACTTTTTGAGTTATGCTCCGGACAAGAATCAAGTTTGAAAATCAACAAAGGGCAATAACTCCAAAAAATTGATCGGCAGAGTTACGGTTCTTGTGCACTGCATCTCTCCATAATGAGATATATCCACCTGTAAAGTTTCATGATTCTACCTTACATACTTTTTGAGTTGTGCTCTGGACAAGAATCAAGTTATAAAATCAACAAAGGGCAATAACTCAAAAAAATTGATCGGCAGAGTTACGGTTCTTGTGCACTGCACCTCTCCATAATGAGATCTATCCACCTGTAAAGTGTCATGATTCTACCTTACATACTTTTTGAGTTATGCTCCGGACAAGAATCAAGTTTGAAAATCAACAAAGGGCAATAACTCCAAAAATATGATCAGCAGAGTTACGGTTCTTGTGCACTGCACCTCTCCATAATGAGATATATCCACCTGTAAAGTTTCATGATTCTACCTAACATACTTTTTGAGTTATGCTCCGGACAAGAATCAAGTTTGAAAATCAACAAAGGGCAATAACTCCAAAAATATGATCAGCAGAGTTACGGTTCTTGTGCACTGCACCTCTCCATAATGAGATATATCCACCTGTAAAGTTTCATGATTCTACCTAACATACTTTTTGAGTTATGCTCCGGACAAGAATCAAGTTTGAAAATCAACAAAGGGCAATAACTCCAAACATTTGATCGGCAGAGTTACGGTTCTTGTGCACTGCACCTCTCCATGACGAGATCTATCCACCTGTGAAGTTTCATGATTCTACCTTTAATACTTTTCGAGTTATGCTCCGGACAAGGTTTGGTCTACGGACAGACCGACCGACCTACGGACCGACCGACCGACCGACCGACCGACACTTGCAAATCAATATACCCCCATTTTCTTCGAAAGGGGGCATAATTAACCCTTTCCCAAACAAGACCTGGTCTTGAGGTCCCAAATAGAAATGGCTTGAGAAAACATTGAAACAAAAGAAGAAACTGCTGATAACCAGCAGTTTCTCCTTTTGTCTCAATATTTTCTGTACCATATTTTACACAAAATCTATCTTTAATAACATCTATTTTGTCATTTTTTACAGTTTTTGAAGTGGATCACCCTAAAAGTTTGTTGTTTGGGAAAGGGTTTTCAAAAAGCCTCACTGTGTGGGAAAGAGTTGAATGATACAAATGAAATGGGACAAACAAAATAATTCATGAAATACTAATGGCTATTTCAACACTTTTATAAGTGTAACATAGCTAATTCCATTTTAAGGATTGAATAGAAACTAAATCCTTAAACAAAGAAGTCAAAAGATCACATTGAAGGAATTGACACATCTTTTGTAATCTTAGGAAATTGAATTCAATACCATATTTTCCAGAATGCATCAAACAACTTGGTAACTTATCAAATAAAATCTTGTGTCAGTTAGATGAATTAGCACATCAAAATATATGGCAACTTTAAGTGATAGGTTTAAACGAATAACAATTCAAAACATATGGATAAAGACCAAAAATATAATTTTAAATAACACAATAGCCCACTGGCCTAACGGCCAATGGAGCTAATATACAGCGCAAAACCCTTCAAAATAATTCAATCATTTTTATCAAGAGACACTTAAGTCCTTCCATATTCTAGATGTTAACTTTCACATTCGATAAAAAAGTAATTGCATATACACAAAATAATCTGATTTCAAGTCTCATTATTATGTATCGGCAGAGTAAAAGATAGGAGGGGGTAAAGACATCCTAAATTTGTTATTTCAAATCCAGACCCTATGTTGTGGGTACTCATTTGAATCGTCTGTAAGATTCTAATGAGTACATGTATATTGAAACATTTGGAAAAGCCATTACCCCTTCTAATTTGTTGCTCTATGTATGTTAAACATCGCTAATTTTCAAACAAAAACCTTATAACTGCAGCTTGTTTTAAGCTGCAGTTATGAGGTTTTTGTTGAAAAGTAATATTGTCAGTGTGTAATTCTATCCAGTCTGTGAGCACATTTCTCCGCTGGTCTTTACTTGTTCACCCTTGCCCTCTTCGTTAACTTGGACAACAGCTCTGATACTGAAAATACAAACAAGAAAATATTGTGTTGTGTTCTAAAATACTGCTACACCAGCTTTGATAAGCTGTAGTTACAACATTTTCAGTCTGATCCAAAACATATGATAAACAAAATATTAACAAATTTTCTCATTATTGTTAAACCGAAGTTACCGTGCACTGTGAATATTTATAAACAAACGTAATCGTTTGCAATATTGATAATAATGAGCGAACGGTAACTTCGGTTCAACAATATGTGATTTGTCAGATTTCAAGGGTTGTAGTTTGTTTGTGTATTTTTCCCTATAACTATATGAGGCACCACTTCCTCAATGGCTCAAACTAGGGCTTATTGTGTGTAGAAACAAATAGTAACAAATTCATCCACCATTAGTTCTTTCTTCATGTTCACAGCCATGTTCTGTCCTGGATAGATTATAACCTTTGTATGATGTGTAGAAAAGATCACCCTGCTCACATGTGCAGTTTGATCTTAGTCTACACAACCTGCCTACTCTGAAAAATATACAACAACAAAAGGGCTTACCTTTTTCCGGCATGCATCAAGCCAAAAGCCTCATTGACTTCCAACAAAGGCATATTATGAGTAACGAATTCATCCACCATCAGTTCTTTCCTCATGTATTTTGCAATCATTATTCCTGGATAATTAAGGCTTTGGCATGGTGTGTATACCAAGATCAGCCTGCACGAAAGTGCAGTCTGATCTTAGTCTACATATCATGCCTCCGCTGAAAAATATACCACAACAAAAGGGCTTACCTTTTTCCTGCATGCATAAGGTCAAACGCTTCATTGACTTCTAACAAAGGCATATTATGAGTAACAAATTCATCCACCATTAATTCTTTCCTCATGTATTCGTCGACTAGCTTTGGCACACTTTCAACACTCTTCCATCCTATTAACCAACAAGAATTGATAAACATATGAAATGGGGTTAAGACATTTTAAATTTGTTATTTCAAATCCAAACCCTATGTTATGTGTACTCATTTGAATCGTCTTGATGACAAGTTTCCAATGAGTATCCACAACTTAACCTATGTTGTGGTTACTCATTTGAATTGTCTAGAGCCGATTCCAATGAGTACCTATAATTTAGGGTTTAGTGAGAAATAAATGAAATATCCCATTTTTAAAAGCAATGGTCCCCTCTCATACGTAGAGGTCATACAAACCACATTTGAAAATGCAATCAGTTAACTTTTTGTACGATCTCAAATCATGCAAGATAAATTGGGTAATATAATTCTAAATCTAGTGTTTCTGAATACAAGTTTTGACCAATGACTATTGTCATTTAATGTTTTTGATAGTTCTAATCCCATCTAATCTGTAGCTATGGAAATGTATGTAACAATCATATACACTAGATTTACCCAATTCAAATCCTTGTGCAATATAAATTAATGAAAGAAGAGCAAAATTCCCAAACAAAGAAAGGTTTGCATCAAACATCAAAATAGGTACCAAAATGTTATAGTTCGACCATCAACATTGAGATGTAAAAGTACATTTTCTCTATACACTCTTCCACACAAGATAAAATGGAGGAAAAATAATATAAAAGACACTTAAGTTTTAAACTTTTTAAAATCTTTCACTAAACAACAAGAAAGCTGTATATAGGGCTGAGAGCTGAAGCAAATGTGAAACTAGCAAAAGTGACTAATTTACTACTGTTTCCCAGATAAGGCTTATGATTTTAAGATAATAGATTTCTAAAGCAGATGTACATATGGAAAATTTTTATATAAAATAACATGGGTGTAGCTTAATTATCATTCAATAAGGTTTCTAACAAATCTGAATGTGTTTTGATTGATTGGGGTTTAACACCTCTTTCGACTGGAGCACCTAAACATGCATTCCTGCTGTTTGTGATACCAGTACTACCACAACATTCTTACCGAGCTTCCAGCTGCTCACCCACATAAATCATTAATAATCAAAGTGAAACCATTGGTGGGTGACTATTTTGTCAAACAGGATATTTGCTGCCACCAGGAATCAAACCCAGGACTCTGGTGTGGGAGTCCAATGCGCTACCAACAGTGATATGTCCGTGACCATGAATGTGTTTTGAGACATATTTCTTATGATAAGTACTAGTTATTTTGACAAATAGAACTGGTGGATACTGAATGGAAGAGCTTGTGACGTTGAATGAGTCAGAATCATTGTTGAATAAATGAACAACAAACCATAGCAGAATATGGTTTATTTCTTGAATTTTATTGATTTAGCCAATTTAGAAAATACATTCTACTATAAATATCTTCTTTACAATGTCAGTTAATTAAGGCAGTCTTCAGGAGAAATTTTGGAGCAATTCCTCAGTTTACAAAGCTAAAATTCTAAATGGAATGCTACTTGAAACTCTATACCAAATCACACGCCACATTCTTAAATGTCGGGTTGAAGGATAGAGTGAAGATCTGATTACATGAGGGAATCTGCAGGGATACAAGTTTGGAATACCTCCAAAAGCGGAACCCTTCCACTGTCTACCCATAACAAAAGCAAGTGGATTAGCCACAATCTCTTGCCCCGCCGCTGCCACCCCAATTATAACAGACACACCCCACCCAGCATGGGTACTGTATATGGCAGATTGCTGAAATAGGGCAGGTAAAATGATAACTGTGGGAACAAGAGCCGTAATAGACGGATTATGCTCCCCGAATAAGTGTTTGTCACAAAATAAAAACTATCATACATTAAGCCCCCTTTTCCCATGACAGATTTTTTGTACACACATTATTTTAATTTATAAAATTATGGTCTAGAACATCTCACAAAATACAAAATTACAAAATTTCATTAAATTCTGCCCATTAGATGAAGAGAAATCAGCGAAAAACTAATTTTTACATTAAGGCCCCTTTTTCCATGACGCAGCCTCAAATTGAGAAACGGAGAAAAAAGTCCCTAGGAATTATCACAGGGAGTCCACATGTGAAGTTTCATTGAATTTGGCCCAAGGGTTGCTGAGATCTGGCTGTGGACGGACGGACACACGGACGGACGGACGGACGGACGGACGGACAGACGGACGGACAGCATGGCGACTATATGCTCCCCCGAAATTTTTTCGGGGAGCATAAAAATGATAGGGTTGTGTGAAACTATTGTAAGTGCACACAGATTTATACACATAAAATAGACTTGATCTAACATTTACGACAAATTTATTGTATGTGCATATAATATCATGTGCACTTATAATAGTAAGGCAAAAAAACTTTAGGATTTAGCGCAAAACTATTGTAAAAGCATTGTCACTTTTCATTGAAAACCTCGTAAATGCAGCTTATTTTAAGCGGCAGTTATGAGTTTTTCATTAAATAAGCAACATAGTTTGTTTCATATGCTCTTACAATCGTTTTTGCACTTAGCCCTTAATCTGGGATCACCTTGTTTATTATTCACCTTTGCTTCATCTCTCAACTGTTGATGAATTGATACCTTAATTAAACAAACATAAAAGTCCTTTTCTCTAGAATTCAGTGTTTTCAAAATAATCTTACCAAGCTTACTTTGGAAAGTAAATCTGGCTAAAATCGTTGGTTATGAACAAAATTAGATTTTACTCTAAGGCTCACACGGAAACATGGTAGTCCCAATACTATTAAGGTCCATTTTCCAGTTTCCAACTCTTTTATGTTCGTTAACAATAAGGTATCATTTCATACAGTGCACATTAAACACGCATCACTACAAGCTCATCTAACCTCCGAAGGCTGACCCCTTCCACACACGCCCTGTCACAAGTTGGAATGGTCTTGTAGAAATCTCTTGACCCGCTGCTGCCACACCGATTATCACTGACTGTCCCCAGCCTTTGTGACAGCACTCCAATGCTGCCCTCTGGAAATGTTACATCTATTTAGTACATACATGTACATGGCCCAAACATAAGGTGGTTAAAAATTGAATCTAAACAAAGCTTGTTGATTGTTCATGTGAATTTTAATCAAATCAGTCCAGCCATTCCGGAGGAGTTGCGCTCACAAGAAATGACGGAAAGGCATAAATCACGGATTCAAAGTCAATTCATCTCTGTTGGTTGACCTATGAGAGGGCAGGAATTGCTTCATACCAATGGCCTTGTCATGTTAATCATTTATGTAAATTTTCATAAAATTCTGTCCAGCCATTTGGGAGGAGTTGCACTCACGAGAAATGTGGATGGATAGACAGATAGATTCCTATTCCATGTCCCAAAACTTTGTTTGCGGCGGGCATAAATATTTATGAGAAAGGTTTTGAAATGTACCCACCATTGTATGAATGTTTCCAATACACTCAAACGTATAATCACACCCTCCGTCTGTCATCTCAGTCATTACAGCTTGAATAGGTCTCTCATGATCTAAATGCATTACTAGATGACAAAATTTCAAACATGCCCAAATTCAAAGATATTGCAGACATTGGTCATTCATGGTAAAAAACATTGTGAGAAATGAAGAAATTGCTTGTCACAAGCAATTTCTTCATTTACCATAATGCTTTCCAAAGATTTTTTCTTGTAAATTTTTTCTTGTAGGTGTCAAAAGGCATCAATGTGTGGTAATGGGCAAAACGCTTTAAAACATTGATGAAAAAGATACAGATTATACCCACCATTGTATGAATGTTTCCAATACACTCAAATGTGTGGCAGGCATGTGATACTCATACTCGTACTCAAGTATTATGAGTACAAGTACCACTTTTCCCTGTACTCAATGGTACTCAGTACTTGTGATGAAAATGAGTACTCATACTCATACTTACTCAAGTACTGACTCTTCAGTACTCAGTACTCATGAATCTTTTTGAGTACTTTATATTAGAAAACAGATTTAAAAAGAACAAATGATTCAATCAGAATACAAATGCATGGACTACATTCAGTATACCAGTCATTATGTTACAGTTTTACCTGTGTTAACCCTTTCCAAAACAAGACCTTGTTTGGACATACCTATAAAAACGTTTGGGAATCATTGAGGAAAAAGAAGAAAATGCTGATAATCAGTATTTTCCCCTTTTGTCTCAATATTTTCCAAGCTATAATGTACACAAATCCAATCTTTCTCATTACCCATTTTGTCATCTGCATCAGCTTTCAAATTAGACCAACCTCAACTTTAGCCATTTAGGAAAGGGCTATAATTTATAAATGACACAATTCACACCTTTAGGCAATTATGATAAACTAATCCTTTGTTATGTATTGTTTGGTTATATATTTTGTTAGTCTTTCATAGATGCTAACCTGTATTGAAATTGTATACCTTTTGGTCGGTCAATACCAGAAAATGAACTCAAGTTTATTCCCAGCTTATTCATGTAATTCCTTACAAGAGAGAAAGATTCAATACTGTTTTACCCATTACCACACAATGACTCTTTTTGACTTCTTACAAGATAATGGCTTTGAAAAACATTGTGGAAAATGAAAAAAATGCTTGTAACAATCAATTTTTTCATTTCCCACAATTTTTCTATCCAGAAAGATCAAAGAATGTGAAATTTCATTCAATTTATATTGTCGTCTGCAGCATCTTTGAATTTGGATAAGTCCAAAATTTTGTTGTTTGGTAATGGGTTAATAAAATCTGGTACTACACAAATCAGCATTCATTTGCAACATCAGTGTGATTGCAAAGTACTACATAAACATATGAGCCAGGATCTGGAAAAAGGTCCCTTATAGCATTTTTAACAAGAGCTTCGCAAAGCGGCGCATATACACCCGAGAGGGGCTTGTCAGTAAAATTGGCCATTTTTTCGATTCAAGGGCAGTTAATTCAAACATGAAAAGTTATCAAAAGCTTTTGTTTGCACAACAAGACACCATAGAGATTCATTGTGGCTAGTTTGATTAAATTCTGGTTGAAACTATAGGAGTTGCACACAGGAGAAAATGGACATTTTTGAGAAAATGGGCATTTTTTCTTAAATTCAAGGGCAGATAATTCAAGAACGAAAACAGTTATCTAAATTCCGTAAGGTGTGCACAACTAGACACCATGGAGATTCATTGTGGCAAGTTTGATCAAATTCTGATCAAAACTGTAGGAGGAGTTGCGCACACAAGAAAATGGGCATTTTTTTAATTCAAGGGCAGATAATTCAAGAACGAAAAGAGTTAATTAAATTCCGTAAGCGGGATGCACAACTAGACACCATGGAGATTCATTGTGGCAAGTTTGATCAAATTCCGATCAAAACTGTAGGAGGAGTTGCGCACACAAGAAATTGCTAACGGACGGACGGACGGACAGACGGACGGACGGACGGACGGACAGACGGACAGACGGACAGACGGATGAGCGGGGCCATAACATAATACGACCCTTCGGGCGTATAAAAATTGAGTTTGAAGATCAGCCTGTTGTCAAATGGAGTACAATATGCATCCATGCTGCTCTCTTTAAGTTACTACAGGTCACGAAGAAGCTACTAGAGAACAAGGTGGATCCTGATCAGACTGCATATGCACAGGCTGATCTGGATCTATGTTGGGCTCAAAAGCTTTAACGTCAATCGCACACTATTCTGCAATTTTTACATTTTTCACTAAATTCTCTTAAAATTATCGATATACTTTAATAAGGTCCATAAATAGAAGTTAATCATGGAAAAATAATACTATTTCCCATCAATTGCAGCATATTATATGTGGTTTAATTTCATATGAAGAAAATAATGACTTACATTTACTCTTTAAAATGCTTACATTTTCATGTAACGCGTAACAAAATTCAAACATAATTCAGATAAAAAATGCAATAGAATTGCTAATCGGTTGTGGATTTTCAAAATTCTTTCAACGTCAGAATCCTTATATCGTGCGTAAATGTGACATTTGCATGAGCAACATCAGAAATGTTGTGTGCGTCAAAACCAAGTAAACTACGCCAGCACGTACCTATGTAACGTTTCTCATCATACGTCAGCTACCATTTGTAAAAATGAATTTTCATATATTTTCCGCTACACCCCTTCTATGATTTTCATTTCATATAAAAGTACATTTTTTCAACAAAAAGAATTGATAAAATTATTTTTGAAAGGTTGAATATTAATGTTTGAAATAAAGATGTAGAAAAATTACATTTTTTCTACCCTGCTCGAAAATTGTGTTTATCTAAATGGGGTTCATCTCTTAAACTTCCCCGTTTAGTTCGACACGCAAAAGTCAGCACATGTTTATTACTACAGACAAAAAGTACACATGATAAACTTTAAAACAGTATATAATACAGTATAATTTATCTAAACGTTGAATAAATACTACTTTAATTTTAAAATTACATTTTTTCTACCTGACGCGCGACGTCGTTGTGACGTTATATCATAGACGCACGCTATTTTGTGTGTAATTTGAATAACTGTAATGGGGCGAAATTCGTTCATATGTCTAAAACTAAGGATAAAGTTGTTGTTTCTGTAAGTAAAGAGATTGATTTTCTACTTTATGATAATAATGTTATTTTAATTGTCAAATACACATCGATGAAAAATTGACTTGGGAAAAAGATATAATGGCAAAATTGATGCAAAAGGATAAAATGTTGGTTATAAGTATTTCTCTTTTTGTTTAAATGTTTTCCAAAGTTTTTTTTTACAAGATCTGACAATAAAAGATCTTTTGCAAACATCGAAGAGTTTTTCTGAAAGCTGAATTGTACAACATAACAAATGTACGTAAAATGGATTTATTGACTCACTGAAAAGTATCGCGTCAAAATGAGAAAATTCGTGTTCATCAAAAGCTCACTGTTTTCACAAACCTTTCCCGTAAGAAATTTTCATTAATGTCCAGATTTTAAAATTAACTGACATTGGGCTAGTTTTAACAAGCATAAACAAACTACGTGCAAACATATTTTGTTTACAAAACATCAAGTACCCACATAACGCCGTATAACGTTAGTTGAAATGACGTTACGTTGACTTGCGGAATAGCGTGCTATTGACGTTAAGGGACGTTTTTCCAGATCTTGGCTTATATTTATTTTACTTAGCAGGATTTCTTGTTGAGCAATAAACCATGCTAAACACAAAATGTAACTTTTCCTTGTTAAAATTTCGGTGTATATTGCATGTCATTCTAGTACTCATATATACTCAAGAATACTTAAGTACTACCCGAGTACTACTTAAGTACTGTAACCAGTTTAGTACTCAGTACTCATAAGTGCAAGTACCAAATCTGAAATACTCAAGTATTATTCGAGTATTAGAAAGTCAGTACTCGTCACATGCCTGATTGTGTGGTAAATTAGTAATGGACAAAAAGTATTAAAACATTGATGAAAAAGATACAGATTTTACCCACCATTGTATGAATGTTTCCAATACACTCAAACGTATAATCGCACCCTCCATCCGTCATCTCTGTCATTACAGCCTGGATAGGCCTCTCATGGTCTTTGGGATTCACAAATTCTGTAGCTCCAAACTTTTTGGCTGGAAAACAATATTTCAGAGAATATTCAAACAATGAATTTTTTATTTGCATAAGTGACTTAACCCTTTCCCAAACAAGGCCTGGTTTCTACGTCCCTAATAGAATAGACTTGGGAAATCATTGAAACAAAAGAAGAAAGTGCTGATAACCAGCAGTTTCTCCTTTTGACTCAATATTTTCTATGCCATATTTTACACAAATCATGTTTTTAATATCATCATTTTTGTCGTCTGTAGCAGCTTTCAAATTGGATCACCCTAAATTTTTGTCCTTTGGGAAAGGGTAAGTCCTTGATTGATTGGAGTTTTTTCCGTCCCCTCCAATAGCTACTGTTACATGGAGACCAGAACTTGGTTTAAAGTCTTGTCCCGAAGACTTGAGAGGCCAGGATTTGAACAAGCTACCCCAGTGTTACAAGTCAAGTGCATTACCACTGCACCAAATCCATCCATATTAAGGACATAAGCTATTAAAACACATTGTTGTAAAGTTCTTCTTTTGAAGTGTTAAATTCTTCTTTTGAAAGTGTTTGAGATATTGTAGCTAATTGCTTCCCAATTTAGTAATATCAAAATATATCATTTTTCTCTTAAATTTGACAAATAAGTTTCTCAAAAAAAGCTTTTACCTATTTCAAACTTGTCTGGGTTAATATCCACACCAATGATTCGTTTAGCACCAGCTTTTCTACAACCCATAATCACAGCCAAACCAACAGCTCCAAGACCCCAAACTGCACAAGTTGATCCTTCCTCGACCTGTAAAGATCAGATAGCAAAAGATGTGGGATGTGGCTGATAATTATTTTGCGGATGTAAAAACATTAATGGACAGACAGGTATTATTTAAAAATTTCATGTATAGCCAAAAAATAGATTGCCAGCAAATGAACGCACAAACAATAGAAAACAAAGCTTCAGGGCCCCATTGTTTTTACTTTGATTACATTTAACCATATGGTTAAATACCTCTTTTTGTTAAATTTTCTAATAACTAAATTACTTTGTAGGAAACTTTTTAAACAAGAGCCGTCACAGACGGATTATGCTCCCCGAATAAGTGTTTGTCACAAAATAAAAACTATCATACATTAAGCCCCCTTTTCCCACGACAGCCTTTTTGTACACACATTATTTAAAATATGGTCTAGAACATCCTATTTATTACATAAGTACAAAATTTCATTAAATTCTGCCCATTAGATGAAGAGAAATTAGAGAAAAAATAATGTTTACACTAAGGCCCCTTTTTCCATGACGCAGCCTCAAATTAAGAAACGGAGAAAAAGGTCCCTAGGTATAATCCCAGGGAATTCACATGTGAAGTTTCATTAAATTTGGTCCAAGGGTTGCTGAGATCTGGCTGTGGACGGACGGACAGCATGGCGACTATATGCTCCCCCGAAATTTTTTCGGGGAGCATAACAAAACAAGAATTAAATCATTTTGTTATTGCAAACCAAAGTTTGTATAAAATATTATGAATCATGCTTCCTGAACAAGCACTAGTCACAAACCAAAAATGTTCGTTTTTTTTTTAAAGAAACTAGAACTGTCGCAAAGCGAACAAATACCCCCCACTAGCGCCTTGTCACTGAAAAAGTGCTGTAGGTCAACCGGTTCTTGACTTAGAGCACGGAAACAGATTTTAAACAAAGTCCGATTGTGACCTTGACCTTTGACCTTAGTGACCCAAAAACAATAGGGCACCTCCTTGGGTCATGGGCAACAACTGTGTAAAGTTTCATGATCCTAGGTCAACTGATTCTTGACTTAGAGCACGGAAACGGATTTTAAACAAAGTCCGATTGTGACCTTGACCTTTGACCTTGGTGTCCCAAAAACAATAGGGCACCTCCTTGGGTCATGGGCAACAACTGTGTAAAGTTTCATGATCCTCCTTGGGTCATGAGCAACAACTGTGTAAAGTTTCATGATCCTAGGTCAACCGGTTCTTGACTTAGAGCACGGAAACAGATTTTAAACAAAGTCCGATTGTGACCTTTACCTTTGACCTTGGTGACCCAAAAACAATAGGGCACCTCCTAGGGTCAAGGGCAACAACTGTGTAAAGTTTCATGATCCTAGGTCAACCGGTTCCTGACTTAGAGCACGGAAACGGATTTTAAACAAAGTCCAATTGTGACCTTGACCTTTGACCTTGGTGACCCAAAAACAATAGGGCACCTCCTTGGGTCATGGGCAACAACTGTGTAAAGTTTCATGATCCTAGGTCAACCGATTCTTGACTAAGAGCACGGAAACGGATTTTAAACAAAGTCCGATTGTGACCTTGACCTTTGTGACCCAAAAACTATAGGGCACCTCCTTGGGTCATGGGCAACAACTGTGTAAAGTTTCATGATCCTAGGTCAACTGGTTCTTGACTTAGAGCACGGAAACGGATTTTAAACAAAGTCCGATTGTGACCTTGACCTTTGACCTTGGTGACCCAAAAACAATAGGGCATCTCCTTGGGTCATGGGCAACAACTGTGTAAAGTTTCATGATCCTAGGTCAACTGGTTCTTGACTTAGAGCACGGAAACGGATTTTAAACAAAGTCAGATTGTGACCTTGACCTTTGACCTTGGTGACCCAAAAACAATAGGGCACCTCCTTGGGTCAAGGGCAACAACTGTGTAAAGTTTCATGATCCTAGGTCAAACCGTTCTTGAGTTAGAGCACGGAAACGAAAAAGTCTACGGACGGACGACTGGACGGACGGATGGGCGGACGGACGGACTGACAGACAGACAGACATGGTGAAACCAATATACCACCCTCTACTTCGTAGGTGGGGGGTATAATTAATGTACAACCACTTCAGCAACTGTAATATCTGCCATAATTAATTTGGAGGCAAGATGTCAGGGTTTTACATTTTTAATCTTCCCGGATGCTTATGTGATGCTCAACTTCAGCAATAAGATGCTCTCTCATAATTCTTTGCCAAAAGCAAACATTACTTATTTTATATAAGACATTGAGAAATTTTGCAGGAAAAGGGAAAACTGTTTATTTTGAAAGTTAAAATTAAAACAATTTGAGAACCAAGCTTGGCTTTAACAGCAACTAAATTTACTGAATGACAGACATTTTCTATTGTTAGCGCTCAATTTCTTCTAATTAATGCACACCTACAACTGCCCAGAAATAAACATTTTATGCTGTAAATTATGCATTTAATTAACTCTTTTTCAATCAGCAAAATTTTAGGACAATCCAACTTAAAAGCTGAAGCTGATGTTCAAGTAAATAAAGATGGAATTTGTGTGAATTATAGCCCAGAAAATCTCTTTTGCCTTATGTATTCCTAAGCCTATTTTCTAAGGGCCATCAAAACCCTGTCTTGTTTGGGAAAGGGTTAATATTAGTCATGTTCTTCCTACCTTTGCAGTGTTAAGAGCAGCCCCATACCCTGTAGAAATACCACAACCCAGAAGACATACTTTATCTAATGGAGCCTTGGGATCTATCTGTTAAATAAACAAGATGATAATTCTATTATTCTAACACACCAAAATATCTTAAATTTTGACACTCAACTTTTGGGAAAGATAAGAATGGTTCAATGCATTATTTAACTTTAAATTCTTCAAGCTGTAGTTTTGAAATGTCAATCTGACCTTAATGGCTTGAACTTAAGCCATTTGCAAACAAAACCTGGCCCCTGTTTCTCGAAAAAACTTAAGTATGTTCTCATTCTCAAATCTGAGGACATAGTCAAATGACATGAAATCCACAGGAACTTCAATCAAATATCCTTCAACATTGGAGAGTATTCTATTGAAGTTGAGCATGTACTCATGAGTATATACATAAGTTTTATCGAGAAACCCAGGCCTGGTTTGATATCCCTACAACTGACAAATTGCATGTAAATTAAAAGAGCATTTCAGCGGCGGATCCAGGATTTCTGTTAGGGGGGTTCGGACATAATGCAAATAGGGGGGGGGG
This sequence comes from Fragum sueziense, assembly GCA_963680895.1. Taxonomy (NCBI): domain Eukaryota; kingdom Metazoa; phylum Mollusca; class Bivalvia; order Cardiida; family Cardiidae; genus Fragum; species Fragum sueziense. The sequence continues at coordinate 7,998,784 of OY804592.1, forward strand.
GGGGTTTGTTTTTCTAGTATTACACAATTTTTACTAAGTTTCTGAATGAAAATGAAATAATCAGGCTACAGAGGGGGGGTTCGTTCGAACCCCCGAACCCCCCCTGGATCCGCCACTGCATTTGTGTAGAATTTAGGTAAAAAATATTGAGGTGGCAGAAGAAAATGCTGGTTATCAGCATTTTCTTCTTTAGACTCAATGTTTTTTTTCAAGAACACCCTTTTATGGACATCAAACCTTGCCTTGTTTGGTACAGAGCTAAACATTACCTTGCATACAGAGATATCTGCTACGACTGTATATTCACTAAAAGTACTACATCCCATAAAGTGGTAGACAGTTTTTCCTTTACATGTGAATCTCGGGGTACCCTCTGGCATAACTCCCTTACCCTGGGTGTCTCTAAAATATAATTCAAATTCATTGGTTTCCCATTCCAATACAGTAAAGCTTTTTAACCCATTACCACACAATGACGCCTTTTGACTCCCCTCAAAAGAAATGCTTGGAAAAACATTGTGGAAAATGAAGAAATTGCTTGTGACAAGCAATTTCTTCATTTCCCACAATGTTTTCTATTCCAATGTGGCAAGAATTTGATAATTTCACCAACTTGAAATTGTCGTCTGCAACACCTTTCAAATTGGAACGGTCCAAAGGTTTGCCGTTTGGTAATGGATTAATACCACTCAAGAAAAATGTATTGGAAAACATTGTTTTCTGACCCAAAATGGAAAGATTTTAAAATTTCATCAAATTCTAATTGTTGTCTGCAACACTTTACAAATTGGTACAGTCCAAAATGTTGGCTTCTGGTATGGATTGATGCCTCTTTGAACAGTAGTCATATAGTGACACCTGGAGCATTTAAACCTAACTGTGGATTCCTGTCATTTCTCTAACCAGTACTAACACAACTTTACAAGTAAATCTCGGGGTACCTTCTGGCATAACTCCTTTATCCTGGGTGTCTCTGAAATACAGCAAAAGATTGTTGATTTTAACCCTCTCCCAAACAAGACCTGGTTTTGACTTCCCTAATATAAAAGGATTGGGAAAACATTGAAACAAAAGAAGAAACTGCTGATAACCAGCAGTTTCTCCTTTTGTCTCAATGTTTTCTGTGCCATATTTTACACAAATCCTATCTTTAATAAGATCCACTTTGTCATTTGTGGCAGTTTTTGATGTGGATCACCCTAAAATTTTGTTGTTTGGTAAAGGGTTAACAATTCCTAAACAGTGACGGTTCTTGATGCCCCACAATATAAAAGCTTGAAATATCATCGTGGAAAATGAAGAAATTGCTTGAAACAAGTAATTTCTTCATTTTCCACAATGTGGCAAAAAAAGAAAGACTTTTAAAGGGGGAATAACACTTAACATCTTGCAAATTGTCCGAGAACTTCGTACAAAAAAATAAATATATATTATTAAAATATGGTCTTTAAATTGCATATATGCCAAATCTTAGCTTTCTACCTTGTGTATTGGCTTAGATGTTGACGGATTTAAAACCCCATGATTTTTTGTCGGGGGGATAAAAATTATAATAATAAAACATATGGGGTTTTAAATCCGTCAACATCCTAGCCAATACACAAGATAGAAAGCTAAGATTTGGCATAGATGCAATTTAAAGGCCATATTTTCATAATATATATTTATTTTTTGCACAAAGTTCTCTGAAAATTTGTAAGATGTTAAGTGTTATTCCCCCTTTAAAATTTCATAAACTTCAAATGGTCATCTGCAACACTTTTCAAATTGGATCAGTCTAAAATTTTGGTCTCTGGTAATGGATTCATGGGTTCAATGCCTCTTTGAACTGTGCATTTGTCATAATGTGGCAGCTGGAGCACCTAACTGTGGATTCCTGTCATTTCTCTAACCAGTACTAACACAACTTTACATATAAATCTGGGGGTACCTTCTGGCATAACTCCTTTATCCTGGGTGTCTCTGAAATATTGTAGAAATGTGTTGATTGGATAGGTTAAATTGAGGTATTCCATCCATCATTAGATACTAAACACCTGGAGTCATCCGTAGCAACAGGAATTTATGATGCTATCACGAATTTAAAATCTGGATACCTCCATGAATTTCTAGGAATTATCAGAGGCTATGAAATTTGACAAGGGATACCCTCATCTATTTCCGTTGCCACAGATTACACAAAGTGTTTGGTATATAATGATGGACAAAATATATTAATGCCTATTTTAACATCTGATCTGATGATCAGCATTTACTTTGCTATACTACACGCAAAGGTCATTTTTGTGTACATCTATTTCGTTTTCTGCAGCAGCTATCCAAGTGTTTCAGTTTAATTTTTTTCATCCAGGAAAGGTTAACTTACCTAATTTTACTACACAGGTTGGTCTTGGGACTCCAGCAGAATTTACAATTCTTACATTGTGGAATGTACAGGGGAATAACATGGTCACCTGCAAACAGAATATTATGGGGGAAAAGTTAAAAGTTTGTCTTGTTGACATATGAATATAAATGCTTTCCAACATATTGACACTTTTTGACACGCAACAAGTTTAAGACTTAAAAAGATTGTGGTAAATGAAGAAATTGTTTGCCACAGTTAATGCCCCTTGTAGAAATAGCTTGGGAAAAATAATGAGGTAAAAGAAGAAAGTGCTTACAACCATCATTTTCTTCTTTTGTCTCACTTTTTGTGCTTTCTTGTAAATCAATTCTATTTTCATCAGCAGACAATTTGTAATCTGCAGCAAATTTCAAATTGAACCAGTCCAATTTTCTTAATAAAAAAGAGCTTACATTTAGCACTGTTGAAGCAATTTCAAAGACTTTACTTCTTGAGCCATGATTTAATTGCATTAATTTTATTAAAGTGTTAAATGTAGCTTGATTTTAATAATTTAAACAACGCATTAAAAAAATAAATTTGTAAAAATTGTCTGAAGAAAGTTACTAAGAATTCAATTTCTTACTTATGAAATACAGAAAATAATTCCAATTTAAGGGCCGGTCACAAAGCCTTCCACTAGTTGAGCACCTGTAATTTTGCCAAATTTTTTCATTTTTTTTCTAAACGCGGTGAAAAATCAGCAAAATTGTCTCAAACGTGCTAGACACACGAATGACAAGTGGACCAAATGCGTGCGTGTGCTCCGCATGCCCATTACGTGTCCACCACGAGTCTTCCGTGTGTGAGTGCTTGTGGTCAGAAAATAGAGTCACAAGTGATCTGAGAAAGCCTTTTACACGTGAAGCACACGATATCACATGTGCTCAGATTGCTGTAGACAAGCGGATCACAAGTGGATGACAAGTGCTATACACGCAGAAATTTTGTGTATACCCGCGAGTGACCACTTGATGATCACTTGTGATCCGTGAGTATACCATGAGTGTACCAGGTGTTATCGCATTTGGTCCACGTTTGTACCCGTTTACACCACTTTTGCGACACGCGGTGGCCGTCGCGCCTAAATTTTGTGCTGCTCAAAAATAAAATCGGGCACGTGTTAAGGTTTCCCGCATGTGCGCAATTGTTATTCATGAGTGCTCCACGTTTCATTCACTTGTGACCGTGCTTACTTTGTGTTTGACAGTTTTTTCTCGAGATACACTCGTGATCAACTCGCGTTAGGCTGTGTGACCGGCCCTTAAAGTCAGTAGCCACTTTTTTTCAATACTCTCTCTTTAACCATTTCCCAAACAGTGGCACTTTGGAGATTTTGTAGAAAACCTTGTAAGAAAAGAGGAAATTGATGATAAACAGCAATATCTCCCTTTCCTTCAAGCTTTTCTATGCTATAACAGGGAGATTATCTACATGAAAAGACTTTCATATTTTCACCTTGTTTGGATGAATTTGTCATTTGGAAAAAGGTTGAAATTAATGGCTGTATAACAATCTATCGTTGTTTATCAAGTTTTGTGTATATTGGTATTTGCATCTTTTATCAAAACTTTGGAGACTGATACAGTGCAACAGATAAGAGGTGGAGACATGCTAATTTTTCATTTCAAATCAAAATCATATCTGGTGGGTACTCATTTGAATTGTCTCTGCGAGACAATTCTAATGAATACCCACAAGAAAGGGTTTAATGAACTTTTCAGTGAAACATTTCCAGGGGTCAAAGTTGGAAATTCTGAAAATACTGAACTTTCAAGCTGGGGGCCAGGGGGCCGCAGGGCCCCCGGTGGGTCCAGGGCAACGCCCTGGCCAGGGGTCCAGGGGGCCGGAGGCCCCCGGGAGCACTTGAAAAATAGTGTTTTCAAACACCTTAGGAAGGCATCCAGAGTACTTTATACTCACAGCTTTTGCTAGTATTTCGAGACTGTTCTTAGTTCTATCAAAAAAATATTCAAATTATAATCCAACGCTTTGTACTTTTATACATTGTATTTTACTCTGTCCATGTTCAATCAGCATATGTCTACTTTTCAAGCCATGTTCACATTATAATGAACGCATATTTCAGGGCCACGCTACCTAGGATTTAGCTGCGATATACTTATATTGATGATAGGTATTGGTCAAAAGCCAGATAAATTTTTTAAAAGGTTTCGGTTACATTATTGCAACTACCTCGAATTCTATTTGAATTATTATAAAAGACGTTCACACAACTAGGGCGCTAGCTGCGATATCGTAGCCACAAACTTGATGATGCGTATTGGTTTGTGGCTACGAGTCCACCCTATTCCTTCTTGTGGAGCAAGACAAAAGAGTGGAAAACAATTTTTCTTGCATAATTTTTTGAATACCAATGTATCTTATCAGATGTGTATCCCATAAAAAGATATTCCATGGCACAAATTCAGTTAAAAAGTATCAACAAGAATTGTTATCGATTATTTTGTCTAACGGAAAATTCAGGTCTCAGTAGAATAAAATTGGTGGGTACTCCGCTTCAAAATTGAATTGAACTTTATTTGAAAGTGATTTCAACATAAAACTACGCTGGACTGACAGAAAAATAGTTAACCTGTTGTCAGGTAACATTCCTACTACATTCAATAGCTTTATTTTGAAGTTTGACTATGCTAAATTTGCTGGAATGAATCATTCCAGCACCTGCTCCATTGCAATGAATAGGAAGGAATTGTAACCGAAACCAAGATCAAAATTCTAAAAGGTTTTGGTTACATTATTGCAACTACTAGGGCGCGTAATCGAAGTTATGCCTGCAAAATTCCCTTTTTCCATCGACAACAGTTAATTAATACGCCGTGATAAATTAAATTCCACCCCATAATGTAGCAGAAAATCGTCAACCTGAACAAGACTGCCTATGTTCAAACTGCCAATTTTCCTTCATGAGCCTTTTGAGAAGGTTGCAGGGTCGTTATTAGTCGAGTCTTTGAATCTTCAGGAACGTTTTATTTACGAATTAATTAGCGGACCTTCTTTCTACAGAAATTACTCGGCATTTGTTTGTGAAACCGAAAAGCAGATCAACATCAAAAACTTTTGCGCAAGTTAGTTGTAATAATGCAAACCGAAATGTTTTTGAATCTTGATCTACGTTTAAATACCCATCATCAAGTTTGTGGCTACGATATCGCTAGGTAACCGGATACATTTGATTTTTTTCTCGCAGCGATGACAGTCGCCGTGAATCGGCAAATCTCGTAAAGTAATTCAAAGGCAAAACATTCCTATTTTTGATTTGAAAAAAAAAATATGTTTCTCCCAAGTAGTATTTAATTGACTTGGGGTCGGCAATCGACAACGCAATTATGAATTCTTTTCTTAGAAGACAAAGAAAAATGATACCTTGTTTAATGAGTATATCATCCGAATTTTAAACGATTAAAATCCAAGTTAAAAACATTTTGAAGCAAGTTAAAAATAACTCTGCACTACGGCATGTGTTGTCGGTGTGTTTAATGTCCCTATTCAAACCCAAATTGTGTAGATGCTACGTCATCATGACGTCATATTGTTTTAAGGTCCAGACGGTGTCACGTGCCTATTCGTCTGACAAACTTGTCAATCAATTTGAAAGTCAAGGATTGGGCGGGGACAATTTTTCTACAGCCAATCAATGCTTTATAAACGTTGCCTTGTAGCAAGAGGAATTCGATTTACCCTCCAAACACCGGTCACTCTTGACTAGACAGATTAAATCTGGAATTTGTTTGCGAAAGCGATGAAATCTAGATCTTTAGACTTACATGGAGGGTAAAAAACACAGAATTTATGAAAAAGAGTTGTGAAAAGAATGTTTTTGAGCTCGACTTTTTTTGCTAAACGCTAGATTCCTGCGCCATACTACAACAGACGCAGATAGAACTATGGCTGATCGGGGGCGATCGTCTAGATAATTTCTCAAGAAACAAAATAATAAAGATTCAACATGAATATCACAGCTATGAAACACATTTTCGAGACTAACGACAACTACAGGAATCAAACATGCTGGAATTTTCTTCCCACCCGAAAAGGTAATATATTTTAGATATGAAAATAAGATATCCATGTACGGAGAAGTAACTTTACAAATCAAAGCCTTAGGAAGGGAGTCCTACGATTTTTTTTCATGGAAATAAAGAACAGTAGGCCTACTGTAAACATTTTACGCTCATAAATTTCCAGATGTTTTTGGACACAATAATGAAACCATATTGCGTATATCTATCAAAGTGTGCAACAATCAGACAAAATACGCATGACTAAATGAAGTGCTGGAGTCCCGAGATTGAATTCGGTAAACCGATCTTCGGCGGCGGAAATTTCCAAAATTGGTAATCGTCGGATGCAGTCAGCATAATTATCTCAGAATCGTTAACATCACGGAATCGTTCAAATTTGTTATGAATAGGCTGCTTTTTAGGTGGACTCGCTCCTTTGCTTGATTTGTGTCCCTAACACCAAAATGATAAACGCAACGTTCGATGTTTTATTCGATTCTTTTTCTATGTTAAACAATATGTGCTATCTCTGAGTAGACTCGGTTTAGATAACAAAGAACAGAAAATAACAGAAGCGATCTCCGTGTAGGCCTACATGTAGCTTCAGACCATCAAAAGGGGGTTAACCCCCCCCCCCCCCAACTTTTCTCAACGGATTTACACGATTTGGAAAAACGGCCCCGGCGGCCGTCCAAAATACGGAAATCCGTATCAGTACGGAAAACTTTGACCCCTGCCGGATTTCATTTTGAAAGGCCATCATCTCCTCATATCTTTATCTCTTGATCTAAACTATGTAAGAAGCAGCACTAGCATCTTAGAGTGTGTGAGGGCAGAAGCTGTATCGAACACAATAAAATATTGACACCTTATATTAGATAGATCTTACCATAGTAGTTTTGAAATATATAAAGAGAAAAGCACAAAAGAAAAATGTCATTCTAAAACAGCAAAAGAAGTTAAAGCAAAACTTTTCAAAGATATTGTTTGATTTCTCAAGTTAAAGCATTCTTTAGAGAAAGATCTTTATGCCGCTCAATGGGAGCAAAGTCATGTACTCTATGCATCTTATGGAACCCTTGGGTCAATTCTGTAGAAATAGAATACCCAATACAATTGACCAAGTTGTTCTGAATTAATGCACCATAATTTATAAACAGTAGGTTAAGAAATCTTTAGATACTTCCAAAAAATTGCTCTAAAGAACACACCTCAGATGCTCAGGACAACTAGCAACAGCTTTCCAAAACAGACACATTTGATGTCTTTGAAAAACATTGCATGCAAACATATTGGCAAAAATTTGAGGAATATATATCTTTGGTTTTTGGCATTGGCCTTGACCTAGGAACATGAAATTGAAGATAGGTCTTGTAATTAGAAATACGCATCAGAAATATAATAGCCCTATTAATCATGGTTGGAAATAACTGGTCAGTTTAACAAAGACAACTTGCTCAGATCTATCAAGTTAATGAGCTTTTAAGTCTAAAATTTAGTCACTTGCAAATCAATGTGATTTTTAAATCTATAACAACTAAGAATTCTTTAAAAGAGATTCCTTAAACATGCATTTCATGTTCCCATCATTACAAAAACTCTTCACCAAGAAATGTCAAAACAAGCTCAAATATAAGAATTTAATATAACTTTCAATTGAAAAGGAATATTATTAATACATATAATAACTAAATTGCAATGTTCAATTCTGAGTAGATTGAAATATATATCTGGCTATATTTTATGAAAACTTATAAAAATAAAGTGCAGCAAGCATAATATCTATGAGAAATATGTGACTTGTTATGAGATTTATGTGACATCCGAATTTTTTGGGCAACATCGTAAACATTCAGCAGTGGAAAGTGCCATTTTTTTTTCTAACTTAAATTGTGTCTTTATGGATCAGATAATTTACAAATGCATAAAACATTGCAAGAAAAATTCTGATTTAACTTGATACTCATTAGGGGTGGACTAACTTAAGGTAAAAAGTTTTGATCCCAGTCAGCCTGTGCAGTCTGTGCAGATTGACTAGGGTCCATACTTTAACAAGTATCTGGTGTTGTATGCAACACATAAAGTCCCCTACCGGCTTCACATTGACTCAATATGGTAATCAATAATAGATTAAGATGAACAAGTCATCAATATAATTGTCAAACATATGAAATGTTATGCCAAACTGGAGGTGATTAATACTTCTGCATCACCACCCTGACTAACATGGCTTATAATTTTTTTTTACATTTTAAAACAGGTTTCATCAAGTTAGCTTGCTTAGTTATTAAGTTATTGCAGGATCCATTTTTTGCCATATTTTCACTATTTCCGTTACCATAGCAACCGCACTTTTCGTCAAAGAACAAAGATAAAATGATGTGCATAATCTACACATTGCCATCTAGCCATATACCAAGTCTCATCAAATTAGCTTGCTTACTTATTAACTTATCGCAGGATCCAATATTTTTTGCCATATTTTCACTATTTCCGTAACCATAGCAACAACAATTTTAGTCTAAAAACAAAAATAAAATGATGTGCATAATCTACACATTGCCATATAGTCATATACCAGGTCTCATCAAACTAGCTTGCTTAGTTATTATCTTATCGCAGGATCCCATTTTTGGCCATATTTTCACTACTTCTGTAACCATACCAACCTCAATTTAAGTCGAAAAACAAAAATAAAATGATGTGCATAATCTACACATGGCCATCTAGTCATATACCAACTTTCATGAAAAACGCTTGCTTAGTTATTAAGTTATCGCGGGATCCAGATTTGAGCGGACAGACGGACGGACGGACAGACGGAGGGCAAACCTATAGTCCCCTCCGGTGTGAACACCGGTAGGGGACTTAAAACTTCCAACATGGTACAATTTAGCATGATCGGTCACATATGAAAAATATTGATGAAGAAAGACAAAAGCCTGTTGTGGATGATTTACACTGTTGGAGCTTAATGGAACAATACCCTGCATGATTTATATTGACAAAAAAATGTAAGGTTGAATCAAGGATAACACAAAATCTTTTTGCAGTCTTAATTTCAGAAATTTTTACAAGCAAGTCATTGTGCCTTTTCGAATTCTAGGTGAGTTTGAAATTATTGGGGTTTTACGCCGTTTTCAACTGCCAGGGTCATATTGCGGCGTCTGGAGCACCTAACCATGGATTCCTGTTGTTTCTCAAATCAGTACTACCACAACACCCTTACCGAGCCTCCAGCTGCTTGCCCACTTAGGTTAACGATTTCAAACCCATTGGTGGGTGACAATTTTGTCAGAAAGGGTATTTGCCACGGCCGGGTATGGAACCCGGGACCTCTCGAATGAGGGGCAGATGCGCTACCAACTGCGCTATGGCCGTGGCCTGAATTTTAGTTGAGATATTCAGACTGCAGCTAGATATATTGTAGATGCTGTAATTTGTGAACATTAATTTTAGAAATTCATACCAGTAATATTTACTAATTAACTTAAGTAATTTATAATATTATCTAATTAAGAGCTCTGTGCTTGAATACATGGGATCAGGCCATTTACCAAGGCCCAAAGTCACCAGTCTATTCTCTGTATCATCATTAGTGTGTATACAAACAATATGATTGGACAAGATATACAACTTTGTTGTAAATGCAAAACCTCGTATCTCGTTTTTGGAAAATTTTAAAGGGGACAGGAAAAAGTGTAATAAATTTTGCCAAACTGAAATGTTTCACTTGAAAATTGGACATATTGTTCACAAATAGTGTGTCAATAATACTGACCAGTTAAAATATCTCAAAACAAGGGAGAATTGTCTAAACTGGGCGCACAAATGTGTACTTTGAAAATCGCAAGAATCGACATACGAGGTTTTGCATTTACACCGACGATAAGTCTCCTCCAATCAGATACATTGTTATATACTACATAACAAGACTGTGAACTAGACTGGATGTACTGTACAGCACCATTTACAACATCTCAGTCAGTCCTATGAATCTAACCCAAAGTTCTGTGAGAGTGACAACACACATTAACCTCTTCCCAAAGAACTATTTTAAAGGGTGGTCCACTGTGAAAGCAGATGCAGATGACAAAACAGGCGTTGCTAAAGACATAATCTATGCACTAATTAACATGGAAAATATTAAGATAAATTTACGTCTTTAACTGGAATATCACGCAGTTTGATAGTGTAACTTCTCACAAGGTTTCAAGACATACATCCTATGGAACCAAATCAATGTGACAAAACACATTCAAAGGTAGATTCATGGACTTGCCAGATGCTGTGTAATGGTACAATACCTGGTTCCACACAAGTTACCCCTTCCCCCACACTCTCTACGATGCCAGCTGCTTCATGGCCCCCAATAAATGGGAAAGGTTGACGGGGATCAAACCAGTTTCCCTCAAATGCGGTCAAATCAGAATGACAGGCCGCATTGGCAATGACCTGCATTTTACAGAAGCCTAACTTAGTAATTTGTCAAATAACTTTTCCATAATTGTATTTGAACTTGCAGTGTATCAAATAAATATTAAAAATCAATGGTCTTTGAAAAGGGCTTGGAAAGAGCCTAGACTGACTTTTAACCCATTACGTGACAGAAATTTTTTGGACTGTTCCAAATTCAAAGATGGTGCAGAGTGCAGACGACAATTTCAATTAAATATAATCTGAGACTTTTTTGTCTTTTTGGGTAGAAAACATTGTGGGAAATGATGAAATCACAAGCAATTTGTTCATTTTTTTCCACATTGTTTTCCTTAGCAATTTTCCTTTTGGGAGTTTAAAAGAGTCACTGTGTGGTAATGGGTTAAAGTGTTGCCTTGTTGTCTATGTAATGTGGCTACTTCCCTGTCCTTTTTTCAGAGAACACGATTATATAGATTAGAATACATGCAAAGATGCCCCATGCAGCACTAAGTTAGGAGAATATTTATCTTGTATGTTGTTTTGAGGCTTTATTCACTTCTATCTATTGCACTAATCAGGGAAGTAAATATTGTCATTTAAAGCAAGTAACAAAAGCTTTATATCTCCAATCTTTCAGTTATAACAATGAGTTGAAACTTGATACTTAGTGCCAAGGTCATAAATGCATGTGTATTTCAATTGACAATAGAGCTGTGCAAAAATACTGGATTGATAAACAGACAAAAATAAATTTTTGTAAACATGATTTTTTTTGTATAATAAAGCACAGAAAATACTGAAGCAAAAAGAGGAAATGCTTGCTAATTTATGCATTTTTCTTCCTTTGTCTCAATGTTTTTCCAAGAATTTTTTTGATTAGATATGCCAAAACCAGGCCTTGTTTGGTAACTGGTTTACTGTTCTTTGGACAGCTCTTTTCTTCAATAAACAACAAAATAACCAAACCATTTCTTTTAAATTCAACATAATTGGTAACATTCTATCGCTTAACTTTATCTAAGAGTAAAACTATCACTTTAGAACAGCTTGAAATTTGTGACTAAAAACTCTTTCTTTTACCAGTTTTTTCTTCACAACAAAAGGGTAAATTTTACCTTATTTATCTAAAAGCGTGTCAATACCCTTTATTATCTTATTGACTCAAATTGACTTAGTTTAATCAATGAATGATACCAAGATATCCTGAATCCAAGTGTAAAAGATAGCAGGGAAAGATAACATAAATTTGGTCATGCATTATATCCTTTTATTTCATCCGAACTATATCTTTGTGAACCTATCAAAATGGTCTTGACTGCAAGTTAGTTGATTCAAATGTGTACCAAAAAAATTGTGTTTGCCTATTATCAAAATGTTAAAATCATTTCAGTGAGCAATTTCAAACAAGTTTAGAGTAATAATAACAGCATCAGAATGTTATCTTTCTCTCTATCATTTAGCATGTTTAACATCAGGGTCCAAAGAAAGAGAGACAATGCTTGCCCAATAACCATAAAACTCAGTTTACTGTCACTCAAAAATAAAACAAACGAAAACTTACAGCATAAAAGAAATTAATCTTTTGTTTTATTTCTTGTCTTAAACGTTACCTCATTCTTACAATTGAAATCAGTCATACAACCGTCAATAATCAGGGTTCCCACTGACTTTAAAATCTAGGGGTGAAAACAGTCATTTTACAGCATACTTGGACCCCCTCTATATGAGACATAGAAGGCTGCCTGCAAAAATTGGGGGTGCAAGATTCAATTTTGGGGGTGCAAAACCCCCATTTGGGGCTTTTTGGGAACCCTGATAATTAAGAATCTCAGACTTAAACTGATAGAGGTAAGCAATCAACTTTTTTCTTCAGACCCCTTATTAAAGGTAAAACACTTCACCACCAATATGGTACCTGGGGCAAATTCTGTCACGCCTTCACCCACACTCTCAACGACGCCACCGCCCTCGTGGCCCAAAACGACTGGAAAAATGCCCTCTGAATCAAACCCATCCAGAGTGTATGCATCGGTGTGACATACACCTGTATGGGTGACCTGTAAAATGTTTGCTTATCAATGAGAGTGACAGATATAACACGGTGGACAATCACGTGATGCAAAAATTTAGTCAATATGGGACCAATTTGAATTCGGTTTGAAGCAGAGAAGGTGGACAGACGTCACACATTAGATGGACGTGGTTGAATTTTGAAAAATCAACTGATAAAAAAGTTATTGAAGATAAACCAAAATTTTGGTTTATCTTCAATAACTTTTTTATCAGTTGATTTTTCAAAAATCCAACACGCCCAGCTTATTCCTTGTAGTTTCCAACCTTCTCTGCTTCAAATCGAATTCAAATTGGTCAAGTATTAAAAAAGATATTGAAGATTATCAGAAATTCTGTGTCACATGATTATACACCGTGGATAAGAGGGGGTGATGAGAGAGGATTTATGAAATACAATATTTCATTTATAAATAATCAAACCCTGTGTTGTGGGTACTCATTGGAATAGTCCCATTCAAATGAGTACCCACAGCCTAGGTTTGATTCCATTTTAATCAGGTTTAACACCATTTTCAACTGCTATGATCATATTGAGAAGGCTGGAGCACCTAACCAAGGGTTCCTAGTATTTCTCTCAAAAGTACCACCACAATATATATACAAACTGAGCCTCCAGCTGCTTTCTCGCATATTGATGATTCGCACACATTGGTGAGAGACAAATGACTTTTGTCAAATGACAGTATGGATACTAGCTGAGAGGAGGTTCAAACTCAAACTGGATTGACAGACTCGGATGTTACTAACTGAGCTAAAATGGATCTGTCCCACAGCATAGGGTTTGGAGTAGTCTGGTGTCAGACTGTAAATATCTATGTTATGTCTAAAAAAAACCCAAGGCACGCAACCATGAACAACCTTCAGAATTATAGTAAATTATCTTTCCTTGGCAGGGCTTTTCTTCCTTCTATAATAGAGGCCGAAATTCGGTGGCTTCCCAATTGGAAAATGGCTCCTTTTTTCCCAATTTCAAAGTAAGAATTTTCCAATTTTCAAAAATAAAATTCTCAAAACTTAAAAATGAATAATGGTCCATTACCTACTCACAATTCTTAATCATAAAGAAACGCTGTATGTTCTATAATTAAGTAATTCTGGTTATAAAGTGTTGTTTAAGAAAATTTATTTTCATTTGATCATTTATTCTCCTGTGTCTTATTTTTCCCAATTTGACAAAAAACGCGCTAAAATTTCCCAAAATTACTGACCAGGGCCCCTTCCCAATTTCTGGAAGAAAAGCCCTGCTTGGTCTGAATATTCTGATAAATAAGAGAAGCAGAGACTTGTAATTTAATTAAATATGATTGTTTGACTTCAAAATCTCTATTTATCAGACTGTCACAAGTCTAGGTTTAGAGTTGAAATGACAAATTCAGAATGTCTTAATCCCCTCTTATCTGTAGCTGCTTGCTTATCAATGAAATAAATTGATTGAATGGAGTAAAAAGGAAAATTCAACTATTTTCATTAAAACTGCTGGCCGCAACTGGTGAGCTCAATTATGTGTTCCTCAAAGTTTTTCTAAAATCCATTCAGATCCTTCAGATTCCCATCCAGTGTTCCTTAATAATCTTATCTCTAAAACAAAAACACTGTTAGAAGAGATATTTGGTTAAAAACTTTCTAAAATTGTCATGAATGTAAATTTCAATGCATATAAGACAAATTTGAACAGTTATTTAAAGGGGGGCGAGCTAGGCTGTCGAAAATGCAAAGGGCACAATAATTACAAACCAGAAATAACGTATGAAATTACCAACCTGAAGGGGTAGATCATTTATGTCCATTGTTACCACTCGTCAAGCTTTATCAAGTATTAAAATCAAAGTCAATTAATAACATGCTGGTCGTCCTTGTTTTTGTTTTGTAACGGCTACATATGCCCAACATTCAAAAATCAACTACGTCAGAGATACGTCATCTGTACTCGGCGAGATTTAACACACAGTACAACCGGCTGCGTAGAAAGTCAGCGAAGACAGATTCGGCATCTGATGTCATGTGCATGGTAGGTCAAATGAATTAACTTTTATAAATAAACGAAAGGATCTTTGGTATTCTATAGTTGATAAATACGCATATAAATGTTCAGTGCTTGTACAAAATAAACCTTTCCACGTATTCCTCGCAAATAAGGTCACAGTCATCGACACAGCCGGTTGTACGGTGTGTTAATAACGCGGAGGTGTGTCTCGTTGACCTTGACCTTGTCTTGTTTTGAAGTAAAAATAGAATGTGTAAACACACTTGTAAAGGATTGGTCTATAGCAAAGGAAAGATGTTTTTTCGCCGAGATTGAGGTTTTTATGCATTGCTAATTGTTTTTCCATGCACAAATATGAGTTCCCGAACAGTTCGGAAGCATAAAAACATAGAATGAGCCCCTTTAAATGGGGTTTATTTCAATATTAACCCTTTCCCAAACAAGACCTGGTTTTGACGCCCCAGGGTTCAACACTAAGGCATGTCCGACAGACATTCACTGCCTGTTGCTTCGTCCGGGCTAGTAAGACCCGCAAGATGCTAGCCCGACTGGTCGTCCTAAGACCTTACATCAAATCTAAAATTCACTTTCACCGTAATTGAAACGGAGGATACATTAATTTGAGATTTTCTAACTTGACTCTTTTTGCTTATTCTTTCTGGTTTGTTTACTTTTTTGCAATATCCGCTAATGGTGCGCATGGGTAAGGAAGAGATCATGAGAAATTTGCATAAATGCGCAGACGTTATTATCACCTGAAGTCTTGAGTAGGTGATAGGGAAAATTAATCAGAGAAGGAAATTCCGAAACTTACGATTGTGCTGAAAACGATCGAATACGCTTCAAATTCAATTATTTTCTGAAAGTTAAACCAATTTCCTACAAAAACGGAATACGTTTTATATTTATTCCCGTGTGCAAAATACCTTCATTGATCATTTTTCTAACCCGATCTGACTTGTTTCAAAATAGACTATTCTACGCACCTGTCAGATTGGAAAATTACTGCGCGAGTAATTGATCAATTAAATTCATTTAGAGTATCCCTCTAGGGCAAATGAAATTTACTCATGATCTTTGAAACAACTTTTTAAGTGCATATGTTTACTGAGAATCAAGCGTTTACTGGACTCTGTTGTTGCTGATTTTGGTTCTACTTTCGTTTTGAAGGAAACTTTATTAAACAACCGATATTCGAAAGAACTATCATGATATTTACCAACTTTTTAAAATTCTATCGACCTATCGCTACAGTAAGGTAAAATATCGCGATACAGCCATAAGTCGACATAATTAACGTTTCACCACCATTTCTGCCGAAATGGAAATTTTTGGTCAGGACTAGTGCACATCTGGTCCCGGCTCATAGTATCTGGCAGCAGCAAGCCCTGTGGTCTTGTAGCCAAAAAAGTTAATGTTGAACCCTGCGCCCCTTAAAGAATTGGCTTGGGAAAACATTGAGACAAAAGAAGAAACTACTGATGATCAGCAGTTTCTCCTTTTGTCTCAATATTTTCTGTGCTGTGTTATATACAAGTCCTATCTTTAACAACATCTCTTTTGTCATAGGCAGCAGCTTTCAAATTAGACCACCATACAATTTTGCGGTTTGGGAAAGGGTTAACTCAATATTAAACAGATTTCAAGTAATACTGCACTGGCTTATGAGTCTATCCAAGTATTCCTCACTGGTATTTTTTTCACCAGTACAAACACAACATATAGGGTAAGGAGGGGCAAAACGCCCCCCTTAAGGAAAGGGCGCTGTAGCACAAAACAAACAAATTATAATGTAAATGTTTCAACGTGAAATCAAACTTTGCCCTTTGTCCCAAATGTCTATACACAAAACAGCTTTGTCATTTGATTTAAAAAAAGACTGTCGTTAAAACAATTTTTCTCGAAATTTGGCCTTTTTGCCCCACCTTTGGGGCAAAACGCCTTTAGGGGTGGGGCATGAAGCCCACCACTGGGATTTATGCGCCATATTAACCCTTTCCCAAACGACAAAATGTTAGGGTGATCCACTTCAAAAACTGCCACAAATGACAAAATGGATGTAATTAAAGATAGAATTTGTGTAAAATATGGCACAGAAAATATTGAGACAAAAGGAGAAACTGCTGGTTATCAGCAGTTTCTTCTTTTGTTTCAATGTTTTCCCAAGCCCTTTCCATTAGGGACGTCAAAACCAGGTCTTGTTTGGGAAAGGGTTAAAAATAAAAATTCTATTTTGAAAATATCTGGGGGAAAATAGGAATATAATTAGTTTGTAATTAATATACTAGGAAAAATATATTTTGGATGGGTTTTACAAATATCAGTTGACATAATGAGAGACGAAATAATAGTGGTGGGCGTTTGACCCCACCTGGGCATTTTGCCCCTCCTTACCCTATTAACCCTTAACCAAACAGCAAAATTTTAGGATGATCCACTTCAAAAACTGCCACAAATGACAAAAGGGAAGTTATTAAATATACAATTTGTGTAAAATATGGCATAGAAAATATTGAGACAGAAGAAGAAACTGCTGGTTACCGGTATCAGCAGTTTCCTGTTTTTTTTTTCAATGTTTTCCCAAGCCTTATCTATTAGGGACGTCAAAAGCAGGTCTTGTTCTGGAAAGGGTTAAGCTCATTAATTGATTGAGTGAGTTTAAACAACAAAATTAATGTTGATGCAAATATGATCAGAAAATACTGAGGCAAAGGGAGAAAATGCTGCTTATCATCATTTTCTTCTTTGGCTTTAATATTTTTCCCATGCCTTATTTAATATATATGTATGTCAAAACCAGGCCCTGGTTTCTCGAAATAATTAAAGTATGTTCTCAAACCTAAATCTGAGCACCATGCTCAAATCGCACAAAATCCGTGTGAACTTCAATCAAATACCATTCAATGTTGGAAAGTATTCCTTTGAAGTTGAGCATGTGCTCCTGAGTACAGTATCTACTTAAGTTTTTACAAGAAACCAGGGCCAGGTATTGTTATGGAAAGGATTAATCTGATTAAGTCATGAGTAATCTGTGTAACATACCTTGATTCTGACTTCATGAGCTTTTGGTGGAGCAACTTCAATGGTTTCTATGGACAGTGGCTTCTTTGGCTCCCACGCCACTGCAGCTCTGCATGTTATTGTCTGGATAAAGAAAGGCAGTTGATTTAAAATGATTGAAGGAATATTAGTCTCATCAAACAACTGAGGTTTTTTACAGTAACACTTTAAAATCTGAAATGTCAATGTTTGCATTGTTTTTAAGACTTGACATGAATTTAACTAAAATTGTTTATTAACCTTTTCCTAAACAAGACCTGGCTTTCACGTATCTATTAGAACTGGCTTTGGAAAACAATGAGACAAAAGAAGAAACTGCTGATGCCATCTTATACACTTATTCTATCAATAACAACATCCCTTTTGTTAATCCAAGTCTTCTCTGATGTAAATACGCTCTTTGATATTTTGATTTTTCGCTATTTACATCAGAGAGCGTTGCTCTTTGAAAAAATCAAGAAGTTCTCCACAAATTGTGGCGCATCGTTCACCGTCCAATCTTAAACGCTATCGTTAAAACCCCTGATGATATCGATCAATGAACCATTTATTGTCATACATGTTGAAAAATTTACGACCAAAAAGTATTTCTAAAAGGTTTATAGGCAATGTTTTGCAACAACCCTCACCTGAGCAGCCTTTGTTTACCTTGATCTTCCATTCAAAACCAAAGGTTACACTCTTCCAGCAGGCCGATTTGAAATGAAATTTTTCGTCAGGTATGACAAAAAATGATTTATTGATCTATACCCTACAGTGTTTTACCAAGTGATTCGATATGATACACAAAAACAAAGCTTCACTACTTGTAACGTTACTGAACTTTCCGCTGTTTTCAAAGAGCAACGCTCTCTGATGTAACAGGGGTGTGGAATTCACATGCCCGACTTGCCCGACCTGGGTTTTGTGGTGGACGGGCAAGAGCTTTTTTCAAGTGAGCTTGTCCGTGGGCAAGTGCATATCAAGGCAGTGCTTCTGAAATAAGTTGCCCGAGTTGTCCGACTTGTCCGTTTAGTGGCATTAATCTGTACGGACAAGCAGATTTTGAAAGCTAGGTTGTCCGTGGACAAGTGAAAAATCTGGTTATAATAAAAAATGTTTTTTTCTTTTTCTCAGAATTTTTGCTTACAATGTAATTACTGACAGTTAAATGTACAAATTCTGTTGTAGACAATAGTTAGACAGTCATACTATATATGCAATTAACAGATGAAGCTATGGAAAGGTAAATGGAATTTGTACAGACAAGTTGATTTTTGATACGGACAAGTCAATTATGGATCAAGACTTGTCCGTGGACAAGTAGATTTTCAAAATATTTCAGAAGCACTGCAAGGGGATCAAAATGTGATAAAAACGAAATTTTAATCTTATTTGCTCACGATCCGTCTGAAAAAATCCATTTCAATCAAATCACATTTTAATTTTAAAAGGTAAACATGTGTTTGAATTGTGTTCATTCACGTTTTATATGTTAACTGAAAATAGAGTCAAAATAAAGTTTAAATATTATTTTCCTGTCTAGATGTTGTTTTTTTCTGGACAAGTAAACTTTGTCTTCGGACAAGTAGAAATTTGAGTTCAACTTGTCCGAGGACAAGTGGAAAAATTCCATATTTCCCAGGGGTCAAATTTCACTTTTTTTGTCACTCGCTAATTTTAGCAAGTGCATATTTTTGTAACTTGCTAAATTGGAAAGTCTACTTGCTTTTTGAAGCTTGAGAAGTCTTAAAGCACATTTACTTGGTCATAGAATTAAACTTGTCAATACAAAAGAAAAAAATGCTGATTGTGTGCTGATTTCCTCCTTTTCCTTAATGATTTTCAAAAGTTTTGGTGATTTCTGAACTTGCTTAAATTTAGCATGTTACTCTTTTTTCAACTTGCATTTTACAATTTTCACTTGCATTTAGCAAGTTAGCAAGTGCTAAATTTGAACCCTGTTTCCACACCCCTGTGTAAATAGCGAAAAATCAAAATATCAAAGAGCATATTTACATCAGAGAAGACTCGGATTACCCTTTTGTCATCTGCAGTAATTTATAAATTGGATTATCTTACAAGTTTGCTGTTTGGGAAAGGGTTAAGTGTAGTGTTGTGTCGATAGTCGCCAGCTATCGAAAGCTATCGGATTGAGCCCAAAATCGGCGACAATCGATTGCAATTTTCAACTATCGATAGTTGCACTTTTTCTTTTACAGTTAATTTTCCGGACATTTGGTTCTAATAATCAAAAAAGAAAATTGATGAATGAAAGTTCCAGGCTATTTCTGTACTCTCCCCCAATCTCTTGCAATGACTTTTTCGAAGTGAAGGTAGAAGTTTATGAGTCCCGAAGTTTATGCAAAGTAAACAGAAAGAATGACTTGATTGGTAGTCTGCTATTTACCAAAATTAATCGAACGTTAACTATGACTTTTGATGGATAGATTCCAGCATTTAAAGCTATAATTAAGTAATGAAAATTGCTTAATAGTTTAATCAGTTATTATTTATCATGCAAGTGCTTTAAAAAGTGTTAACGATCGAAATATTTTATTCATAGCATTTCAAAGAACATAATTCTAAAAAGCAAATCTAGTAAGGGGGTACCACTTGATTGGTAGTCTGTGATTTCAGTAAAATTAATCGAACAAGAACAATGTCTTTTGATGGATATATTAAAGCATATGAGGTGCATTTTTATGCTCCCCGAAGGGAGAGCATATAGTCGCCGCTTCGTCTGTCCGTCCGTCCGTCCGTCCTGTCCGTCCGTCATTCCGTCCGTCCGTCCGTCCGTCCGTCCGAAGCAATATCTCCATAACCCTTGGGCCAAATCAAATGAAACTTACCATGTGAACTCCCTGTGACAAAATGCCGATGTACTTTTCCCCGTTTTTGGATTTGAGGCCTTGTCATGGGAAAAGGGGACTTATGGTGAAATATAGTTTTTCTCTAATTTCTCCTAGTCTAATGGTCAGAATTTGATGAAATTTCATATTTGAGTAGCAAATCAGATGCCCTTGACAATAAAGTGCTCTCCATGGCATACATTTATTGTGACAATGCCTTATTCGGGGAGCATTGTCCGTCTCTGACGGCCCTTGTAGTAATGAATATTGTTCAATCAGTTGTAATTAATTAATCAGGTGCTTTAGATCGTATAAACGATCGGAATATTATAATCATAGCTTTTCAAAGAACATAATTCTCATCCTAGACTGACATACTCATCTGCAAACAATAAAGCACACCATCAATAAAAGAAGTCTAATTGGAAAACGACAACAATAATGTCTCCAAATTGATCCACTGACAAAATTTAGCTTAGTTTGTTGACATGTTTAGGGAAAGTCATGCTATCACATCGGCAGTGAGAAAACAGAAAAGTCTGTCTGAAGCTGGTAAAGAAATGGATTAACAGCGATGATTCCTACCTGTCCTGGAACTTCATCTGTTCATCACACATACATCATGTATGATGAATAGTTATATAGGTAGATACATAAGCATCAAAAGCAACCAAGGGCAGAAAGATAAAATTTAAATTAATTTTCCCCAATTTAACAAGTTTTCATGTATAGGCTCAATTTTACAAAATGAAAGGCTATATATTGCTTTTCTACCAATCTCTTATATATGATACTGATTTAGATCTACATATTTAGGCTATGAAAAAAAAACTTGCTCAAAAAATGAAAAAGCCAGCGTTATATACATTCAAAGACAACTAGCCTCAGAAGCAACTCCTCAAGACCTTGTTTAAATTTGGCTCAGTATTGGATTAGCATCATAATTATGCAGTTAACACATAAACAAATATACTTAATCATGATATTTATAGAGGAAAATAATTGACCCGGCAGAGTGACCTT
This sequence comes from Fragum sueziense, assembly GCA_963680895.1. Classification (NCBI taxonomy): domain Eukaryota; kingdom Metazoa; phylum Mollusca; class Bivalvia; order Cardiida; family Cardiidae; genus Fragum; species Fragum sueziense. The sequence goes on from OY804592.1 coordinate 8,020,585, forward strand.
AACTGTACTCAAAAGTGGAAAAGTCTACTGTCCAGTTTAGATGGGAATGGTCCGTCGTTAATTTACTTAAAAGTGTGCACTGTATCCGTTATGCAACATTGTGCCGCCATGTGAAAATAAGATTTTATCTAATCTAGTCAAATAAAAATGTTAAGCTACCGTGGTCCGTTTGGATCGAAATTTTCAGTAAAGATAATCATTAAAATAGGCACAATCCCCAAAAATGAAAATATTCCAACACAGTTCAGTGATTGGGAAAGAATATTTTGCAATGGGACGATGTCCCCATGGTTAGGAAATTCAATGTGACATTTTGAAAATCAATGTGACAATTTTAAAACACATTTTTTCTCATTTTTTCTCAGCTTACCGGGCTCATTTATTTAACTCATATGGTGAATAGTATAATATCCAGTCTCACAAAAAACATGTATGATTGTATCTCAAGTTAAATGTTTTTAGTAATGACAAAGGCTTAAGCTAATGATAAAGAAACATGCATATTATCAAACAGATTCATCCCACGATGTTTCACACTTTTTTCTCGGGATGGAAAATTGAAAGGGACATGGGCGCACTCGATAGGGAAAACGATGTGACATTTTGAATTTTAATGTGACTATGGCGCATGGCGCAAGCCTTTCCCAGTCACTGACAGTTCACATCCTGGTCATACCGCACAGATGGCACAGGCTGACCGGTATTTTTGGCATCGGCATTTTTGCATATTCAGTTAACCAATTACCATTTTAAGATGACACGACAAATGTATGCTCGTGCAAATACTGTTAAGTCGTTGAATAATATGATTATTAGCTGTAAATAGCGAAGCATGCGAAGTGTTCGGCAAATCACTAGGGATTCCGGCATACCTATCATCCCTGGACGATAAGTCTGTTGACCTTTCCGCTTGGTCTGCTCTGCCGGGTCAAATCTCGCCGTCAATACTAGGTTACACTGATGGACTTTTTTTGTTTACAAAGAACCGATTGTACAATCGATAATCAATCGGTTGTGACTTTCCGATTATCGATAGTGATTTTGCTGTCCGATATACAACACTAGTTAAGTGTGTGTGTATGGGGGGGGGGGGCGTTAGAGATAAGTTTCCATTCCTCAATCTCGCTACGTCACGAAATAGACTTGATCCTTGTACAATAAATAAGGATCCTGACCCTTTATTCAAGATCATGTCGTGGGTTAAATTAAGGCAAATACATGTAGCATTTTTTGTTAAGTCGGTCAAAATTGAGAATGCACTACATCAAAAGCCCCATGCAAAATCGCAACATCTCGCACCGGGTAAACTTTACACACGAAATAACGGTAACTCGGATGGCACCAAAACCTGTCTTGCTAAGAATTCGTGTTTATAAGCAATCGGGGATGTAAAATATGCTAGAAATATTTACTGACACAACATTTTACATAGAGAAAACAAAATATTTGCCATACCTTCCCTACGGTCGCCATTTGTGTCTTTTCCTCCCTGTGGACGATTAGGATTAGGGGCGTGTGCAAAATCAAAGTGTTTTGATGACCGAATTATAGCCAGAAAAACAAACAAGGACTAGATCAAACTAGATCTAGATCCAGATCGTACAGCAAGAATTCTATATCTGTTTCTCTATCTCACAGTTTTTAAAACCATAAGCAGACGGGATCCCCAGCACACGGCAGAATTTTAGACTGGTCTAAATTCAAAGAAGTTGCAGACAACAATTTGTAGGGCCTGTGTAGGCCTACACGTTTTTGGTCTGACTTAGCCTACCTGGAAGAAAATATTGCGAGAAATGAAGAACTTGCTTGGCACAAGAAATTTCTTCATTTCCCGCAATGTTTTCTAACACCTTATCCTGTGGGGCGTCAAAACGCTTTGAGTGGTAGAGGGTTAACTTTCGCTTCGTCCTGGACCCGTCGCTGCTTTTTGTCATTGGGAATGGGGCCCAATAAGTAGACAGGCCTACACCAAGGAGTTTATAAATACATCATCTTCTCAACCTCGACCCTTGCCTACACCAAACATTGGCAAACTAGATCTAGAACACTGAGATCAAACTCTTCTAAAATGTTTCCGTTCGGGAAAGGGTTAAGTATGAACATTGACACTCTTAGCACAAACTTTAAATGGGCCTAGATGGAAATTTCAGAACTGTTGATTAGATCTAGTTGATTAGCCTAGATCTATCTACATAAACGCGATGGGGAATCATGTGGTACATCATTCGGGTAGATAAAACCTATTTTAGAAAGGTTTCAAGCATTGAATGCGGAAAAACGCAAGCCATTTGTTAAATGCGAAGGACTTCTTTAGAAAAAATAGCTGATGAAATGTTATTTAGGCCTACGACCAGCCAAACCGTTGGTCGTCTATGAAGATCTAGCCTATCAAAGGATTAAAGGATCTATCCCATCCAGCTTTTTCCTGGCGTTTCGCCGCCTTCTCTGCGTCAAAACGAATTCAAATGGGTCAAGTTAACAAAATTATAGACGATTTTCTAAAACTGTTGTGGCACGTGAATTCCCGCCTTGATACATATATCGAACACACAGGCCTACAAGATTTTGAAAAATAGACTATTTTAGCATTAGATGTATCGACCATATGTAGTCTGTCTGTGCGTAATGCTCTGATTGGCTTAATTGGGTTGATACTTTTCACGCGTCACGGAAGCTCCGTTTTATAGGCCCTGTGTATGCACGGCCGAATAAATTTGTGTAGACCTACTAGATTAGCCAGTCAATCATTTGATAGATGACATCATTTCGTCGATATCAACTCCACCATATAGACCCTTTAAAGCTTCGTTTTTTTCGTAACGTTTTCCATTCAGAAGTCCTTTACCGCATATGTCAGCTAAGACTGGTAACGCGCATACCAACCTTGACCCATTACCAAACGACAAAATTATAGACTGGTCCAAATTCAAAGATTTTGCAGACGACAATTTCAAGTGAATGAAATAGTACATTTTTTGGTCCTTTTGTATGGAAAATATTGTGGGAAATGAAGAAATTGCTTGTCCAAAGCAATTTCTTCATTTTCCACTATGTTTTCCAAAGCCATTAATTTGAAGGGAGTCAAAAAGAGTCACTGTGTGGTAATGGGTTAATAAGCAGTTGGTGGCGCATCTGCTTCTCACTCGAAAGGTACCGGGTTCGATACCTGGCCGTGACTAATATCCTTTCTGACAAAATTGTCACCCGCCTATGGGTTTGAAATCGTTAACCTAAGTGGGCAAGCAGCTGGAGGCTCGGTTAGGGTTATGTGGTAGAACTGGTTTTAGAAACAACAGGAATCCATGGTTAGGAGCTTCAGCCGCCGCGATATGACCATAGCAGTTGAAAACGGCGTAAAAGCCCAATAAACCATTAAATCAACATTAAAGTGAAATTTCACAATTATTTTTACACAAATTTTACTTATTCTATCTGAAAGAGCATCTTTTCTTATGAAAATTCTGAAAATTTCAAGTCAAAATATCAAATCGTTTACGAGAAATATATATTTTTGTGCTAATATTAAACAAATTGTTGTGGACAACAGTTCAGATTTATATAGAATTGGTAATTTCTGTCTCAACTTTAAAGGCATATTTTTCGCTTATAAATAACAACTTCAAAAAACTGATAGCATTTCTACGCATTAGAATAAACAATCTTTGCATCACGACATACTCTTGAAAATGAAATAAATGTGAAATGTCACTTAATAAGAATTGTATAATACGTTCAAAATTAAACGAGGAACTGTACTGTTGTTTTGGTTTATTTTTAGGTTTGGCAGATGTTCAATGTGTGTCAATTCTCTCTATAAATACATGTAGTCACCCATATCAACCTGATTTACATATTTCAGGTTATCGGCCTAGCCTCTCATTCGTAAACGATTTTGAATCGTTGATATAGCTAACGATAAATGACCTGGCAGAGCATCTCTAGCTATCAGATAGAGATGCTCTGCCAGGTCATTTATCGTGACCTATACTACTTTTTGTTTACTAATCCACGTTCATAAACCAGGGCCCTATAACCGGTCTAGATAGGGTCACAGATGCACAATAAAGCTTCCGAGAGGAAAAAAAATAATACAGTAAACTATACTCAGGGGCAAAAATAAGTATAGGCCATATTTCTTTCTTATTCCAATAAAAAGAAATTTTAACCCATTGCCAGATGGCAAAATTTGAAACATTGCCAAAAGAAAAAATGTTGCAGATGCCAAATTTAAGTGAATGTAACCCAACATTTTATGTTCTTTCTTTGTAGTAAACATTGAGAAAAATGAAGAAATTGCTTATCACAAGCCATTTCTTCATTTTTCACAATGTTTTGCCAATCCTTTATGTTTAAGGGTATAAAAAGGGCGTCATTATAAGGAAATGCGTAAAATAGGAAGTGTACAACTTTTTTAACGCCATTGAAGATGGTCGTCTATTGATGTAATCTTTTCTGTCTGTCCGTTTGTCTGTCCTTGCGTCCGACCTTGTTAGTTTTCCACGATATGCTGCGTCATCAAAATATGGACTTCATGCGAACATTCTAGATGACACTTGTAAGTCACCAAACTTTTCTAATTATCGACCAAACCTTGGCATTGTCGCTGTATGGAAATTCTGTACGTTAAAATTGTTGGGTGTATGTGATTCCCGGCCGCGACAAACAACATAATGTTATCGGACAAAATTGTCTCCCTCTAATAGTTTTATAATTTCAACCTATGTGGGAGAGCTGTTGTAGGTTCGATAAGGATAGTGTGGTATTAGGTTGCTGGTGAAAGAAACGACAGGAATCATTAGCCATGTTATCAAGACGCCACCATATGACCATAGTAGTTGAAAGGGCTGTTAAACCTCATTACAGGCACGTAGGAAGCAATTTCATATTGGGGGGGGGGGCTAAAGCCCATGTGTCTGAATATTGGGGGGGGGGGCTAAATTGGATTTTCCCTAAATCTTCGGTATAAAATTAACAAAATTTGGCATTTTTGACCAACTTTGGGGGGGGAGCTAAGCCCCCCTAGCCCCCCCCCCCTGTTCCTACCGGCCTGCATTAAGCTAATTCTTAGTTTATACGTTTGAACTAGGATCTGGAGAAGGGACACTTAGGGCATTTGGGACCACCGTAGGTCTAGATCAGACTGTGTTTACACACAGTCTGATCAAGATCTATGCTGTTCTCCGATGACAACTTCGTGACTTAGAGCAGTTTAGCCTGGATCTGGAAAAAAAGACTCTTATCTCAGTACCACACATTGACTCTTTTTGACTACCCAAAAGAAAAATGCTTTGGAAAACATTGTGGAAAATGAAGATATTGCTTGTGACAAGCAAGTTCTTCATTTCCCACTATATTTTAAACCCCAAATAACCAACAAAAATTAAAGTACATTCACCTCAAATTGTCACCTGTACATTTTCGAATTTGGACAGGTCCAATTTTTGCCGTTTGGTAATGGGTTAAAGGTTTTCGGACATCCATAATTCAAGACCAGTAAGTGTCTAAGTAGAGACAGGTAGACACGGGTCCATGCTTCATATTTCTTTTTGTGTGGCTACAGGTCACCAAGAAGCTGGGGGAGAACAACACGGTTCCTGATCAGACTGCGTGTATACATGGGCTGATCGGGAACCGTGTTGGGCTCAAAAGTCTTAAAGTACTATTTTCCAGATTCTTGTTCAATTATAAGAAAGCGACATTGAACTTACCATTATCCCATCTGTGTTATTTTCGACCATATCTTGATTGCTCTGCCCATAAGGTCATGAAAAACAAAGACAATGCATTTAGTCGGCATACATTTTAATAGAATATGGTACACAGTATAACGTTGTGAGTGTTCATATAATTAATTTGATAATAACTGTCCTTTCATAAACTATTTGTGTTTTTATTTTCGGACGTACAATAAAAATATTTGGATGCATTTGATGGAAATGAAGGAAATCTTTACTTGCAATGTTTACTCCTTTCTCACCTTTATTTGATAATCTATCAAATAGATACGTGCATTTCTTTAATTTGAATTACTTCTTTCGTAAGAAACATATTTTTGGATGGATCATTAAACAAGATCAATTAAAAGATAAGCTGTGGTCATATAAGGAAAAACGACTTTTTTCTGATGGTTATTGTTGTTGTTTTCTGGATTTTTTTCTCTCTTTCTGAAGCCAAAAAATATTACCGGCGCCATTTTGCTTGGGTTGGTCGGGTGACATGAACCAAGCATTACTTTATTTTGACCTTATTATATATTATCATAGACATAGACATAGATTTTATTGACACAAACTTATACAAAGTTTCTGGTCATTTAACAATAATACATTGAACAAAGAAAAACGTGTGAAAGGTTAGCAATATTATCTGACAGTTTTCCGAGCAAAAGACCTGGTTTTGAATTCACTGGTTATATTTACTTTATTGGGAAAACATGAAGGCAAAAGAATAAAATGTTGGTAGCCAGCATTTAATGCTTTCCCCTAAATATTTTCCATTGCAATATAAAAACTTGTTGTGTCATCTCTGCATGCTTCAAATGAGATCGACCTGAAATTTTGACATAAGGAAAACAATTAACAAAGTTGATTTGTAGTCAAAAAGTAAACAAAACAGTAATGCCGTTTACTTGTTGGAGGAAGAACATGGTAAATGTAAGGAAATTTAAGAATTGTTTAACAGCAAAGAATTGCGTAAGATGAATGACTCGTGGATAAATTTGCTGGTTTTTCTAATAGTACATTTATCATTTGAACCCATAAGTGATACGAATTTGAAAACATTGGGTCTAACACGGAAAGACTTTGGAATACATTTCTTTCTAATGTCACCGTAAACAGGACAAACTAGCATAAAGTGATATTCGTCCTCTACATCCATAGAATTGCACATAAGACAGTGTCTAAGCGAACGGTCAGATGTTTCAGCATTGTATCGGCCAGATTCAACTCTTAATTTGTGGGAACTAAGTCTCAATTTCGTAAATGCATTTCTAAACTTCTTTGGTAAGTAATCCAAATACTTTTCAAACTCAAAATTTGCCTTATATTCCTTGTATAATGTTAACGATCTGCAGATTTGAATACTATTAATCCAATTTTGTTTGAAAACATCTAAAAGTCTAGCTTTAAATTCTACATGGAAATACTTTAAATTTACGTTAGAAGGATTAATCCATACATATGAAAAACCATAGGAGTCTAAAAGAGATTTAACCTGACTGCACCAGTTAGTTTTGTTGTTTAAGGTGTCCGAGCGTAATGAAAGATATACCGTTTTTAATAGTATGTTTTCACTCCTTTGAATTTTACACCAATATTTAATTATTCTTACATAGCGATGAATATAAAGTGGATAGCGTCCCAACTCCCCATAGACTGCCATGCTCGACGTTGACTTTTTCACATTAAGTAGTTGTTTACAAAACCTGAGGTGCAAACATTCAACACTTTTATTTTTACCAAACCCATTTAATTCACAACCAAAGTTTAGAATAGATCCTACGAATGCATCAAAAAGTTGCATCATAGTTGATGGTTTTAAATTGAGTTTTCTTGTATTATTTAGAAGAACGTTCATAGCTTTAAGACCTTTTCCGTTTAGTGTCTCGGCATTTAAATTGTAAGAACCGGTGTAATAAAAGACTGTTCCTAAATAATTAAAATTGTCTACTACTTCAAGTTCATTACCATTATACGTCCATTTTTCGTCATTAGTAATATAACCGCGTTTTCTAAAGACCATGACCTTGGTTTTATCTGTGTTGACTTCTAAACCCCATCTGCTACAATAGTTGGATAGTAAATTCAAACTGTTCTGAAGATCATTAATACTGTTACCAAGAATTACCATGTCGTCTGCGAATAGTAGTAAAATAAAAGTGATATCCTCTAAAGTCAATCCAGAAGAAGGCTTATCCATTAGGAACATTTCAAGGTCTTCAATAAAAAATGAGAAAAGTAGAGGAGAGATTACCTCCCCTTGTTTCAAACCGACTGCACATTCGAAGAACTCTGAGTAAGAATTACAACCTTTAATACAAACTTTTACATTGTCATAAATGCTACGTAACACCCTTAGTAATTTGCCATTTATTCCAAGACAATGTAGTTTATACCATAAGCCATTGAGATAGACGCTATCAAATGCTTTTTTAAGATCAATAAATGCACAATATAATCTTTTCTTATCGTTTAAATATTTTTGAATAATTCCATTTAAGACAAAACTAGCATCGATTGTTGATAATCCTTTACGGAAACCAAATTGAGCGTCACTAAGAATGTTATTAGAATCAGCCCATGAGCTTAACCTTTTATTTAATATACTGGTAAATATTTTTGAAAAAGTACTAACCAAAGTGATACCTCTATAATTATTAACATTTTTCTTATCTCCTTTTTTAGGAATGGGAATAATAAAACCCTCAGACCAACTTTTAGGAAAGTATCCGCATTCTAATATAGAATTGAATATATCTACTAAATGAGATGATAAAATGTCAACTGTAGAAATGAAATACTCATTTAATAAATTGTCACCTGCATAGGCTTTGTTACATTTGAGAGAACGAATTGCAGTTTCCACTTCGTTGATAGAAATAAGCGTGTCTAATTCTTCAAAATTACACTTATTGGAATTAAAATCATGACTCTTGCAAAAATCTTCACTCTTTTGTTCCGATGCTTGGGAGAGTTCATTTTGCAATTGTGAAAAGTGTGTAAAAAATTCTTGCAAAGAAATATCAGAATTAGTTGATTTCTTTTTACTAAAAAGTTTCCAAAAATCTCTGGGTTTAGAATGCCTTAAATTTTCAAGATTTTTAACTTTTTTTGCTTCAGACTGACGTTTCTTTTTTCTTATAAGTTTCTTGTAGTACGATTTTGAATTCAACATTAAAATCCTATTTTCCCGAGATTTTGAATGATTAAAGTTATTACGGGCGTTTATATAAGATTGTTTGGCCTTTTTACAGTCATCGTCGAACCAAGCCGCCTTATTTACCAAACGTTCATCATAAGCAGACGACGTAACCGAAGGTTTATGCTTAAACTCCTTCTGAAATAAAGGATTTGCCACATTATTCAAAATTTTACAAAACTTATCAATACAAACATCAATACTTGAGTTTTCATTTTTATCAATGCTGGTTACGGCTAAATTAATATCATTTAATCTACCAATAATACCACGCCTAAAGTTGTCCCGCAAAGAGTTATCCCAATTGATTTTACTGTATGTATATTCAGCATATTCCGCGCTCGGTCGGCCCGTGCAATTCAACATAAACGATAAAGGGGCGTGGTCAGACCATTCACAAAAATTATGCACCGTGAAGTTACTGACAAGGTCAAAGTCGTTTTGGTTTAAAATTAGATAATCGATAACACTGCTGCCAGCAGACGATGCATATGTAAATGTTCCAACTGGTTGATCACAACCTATTCGACCATTTGCTATACGCATCTCTGTCGCTTTACAAAAATCCAAGAGCCTGAGCCCATAGGAATTACAAGAAGAATCCAACGAGGATCGAGTTAATGAACAATCGGGGACATAATCGTCATAATCAATAAATTCTACATTTGAATCATAACGAATAAAATCTGGTTTTGACCCGTTACCAACACGAGCGTTTAAGTCACCAATTAGTATGACACTGCCGAGAGATTGATAATTATCAACATCATTTGCTAAAATAGAGAAAAAATCAACATCCTGAACTTGATAAGCTGGTGAATTTTCTGGCCAGATATAGACACCGGCGATATAAACATCACGATTTAGCTGGAAAAATGATTTATCTAACTTTATCCAAATTATGCTGTCAAAGTGGTTTTGTACAATAGAAACACCGTTACTAATGGACTCTTTGACATATAGAGCAGTACCGCCGCTACATCGCTTAGCCCTTCTATTTTGAAATTTTCGATAGAAATTGAAATGCTTATAATTTTGAATGTCAATAGTAGAAGATGAGTTAGTCCATGTTTCAAAAAGAAAAATAATGTCGTGACTAATAATATTTTGGATAAAGTCCGAATCCTCTAGTTTATTTTGGGTGACTCCGTGCACATTCCACGAGAAAAGACTGAGTCCCGCCTCCTGCCCGTCCTACTTATTAACCTGAGGAACTGGTCGACCGTCAATAAACAATGTGTCGTAGCTAAGCCACGCCTTCTTTTTGTCGCTTATGGCCTTTTTCATCTGAGGAACGAGAGCGCGCCTACGATCAGCGATTTCTTTGGGAAATTGCTCATGTATGTAACAGTTCGTGCCTGCCAATCCAAATCGAGCCCTTCTGACAATTTCTCGGTCCTTGAAGTACGTAAACTTCGCAACTATTGCTCTAGTACCAGGTCGCGAGTAATCCCCCATTCTGGGCAAGTTCATATGGCAACGCGGGTTCGACCCGGGTAACTCGAGTTCCATATGAACAGTATCGGGTTCGACGCTAGTGACGTCATTTCAACCTTTTAACCTCGACTCCACTAACCCTGGCCAAGGCTGGTGTTACTCGGGTTCCTAGATGGCGCCAAAAGGCGAACAATAACAACAAAAACCAAGTCCGATTAAAAAAACTCGTGCATTTACTCAAAATATACTTTTTGTGCCATGTATGAGTGTTTTAACAATGACTATCATTTATGTTAACCGATTTCGATTGATATATATTGCATTTTGTGGCCTAAATTTCGAATCTACTAAACACGTGTATTTGTTTACACCCGTCAGTGGATGAAGTCGTTCAAATGGATTGTTCTATGCGCATGCGGAAATTATTTTTAGACAGTCTTTCCCGAGTTGAACTCGCGTTTGTCATGAACTCACCCTCTGTGTACACGCTCCAAACTGAGGCTAGTGACGTAATCTTGGGCTAATTTTAGCTTCTCCACGAGGAAGTCGCGCAGTAACGTTTCCGTTTGCTCGGGAGTCTCGTGCGTGACCCGATTTTCATCAATGTTTGTAAACACCAAATTGTTTCGCATACTTTGGGACTGTAGGTACAAAATAGTCTCTTTAGAATTCAAGTCATCTGATTTCAGTTGTTGGATTTCGGAATTGGCCATACCAAGGGAAAACTCCAAAGACTCTATTTTCTCATTTACTTCAGACAACGACGCTTTACTGGTTTTAAACTCTTCTCTCACAAAAGTCCAAACTTTATTCATTTCAACTTCAAAATTACTGACCTTTTGTTCAAGAATGTCTAATTTAGCTAATTTCGCGTCCATCCCGATCATTCTACTGTTCATGGCACCAAGCAACATAATAACATCCGAAATAGTATACTCCTTTTTGTCCGATACACTTGACAACTCCGGGCCTGACCCTGGACCTGACCCACTTTCACCTTTTGAATGGTTACCACTTTCTCCCGACTCAGTACCTTGGACAGGCGTTTCAAGCATTGGTTCACTTATATTACTCGCCATGGTTAAAGAGTCATCAAACAAAACTAAATTAGCGTCTCTAATAATGTCACTCACACTTTCGACTTGTTTAGGAGATCCGCCATTACGCGCACATTTCGACTGACCATCTTGACCTTCAGCGCTCAATTTGCGTTTTTTACTTTTTGCACCTTTGTTACGCTTTCCCATTTGAAAGAAGCATAAGACAACGTAGTCCAATAGTCCAGAGATATTCCATCATCAAATTTATAACGAAAACTGTAATTTATTCCATTAAATTTCAAATTTAGCGAGAGTTCGATAAATCCGTGTGCTACGCTAACCAATCACGTGATCAAAAAAAAAAAAAAAAAAAAAAAAAAAAAAAAAAAAAAAAAATGGGAATGGATTAAAAAGAATAGTGGATTTTAGAATGGCCAGCGTTCCAGTCCGAATCTTATTCGGAGAAGCCTTGTTGAGTTCCATTCCAAAATGTGTGGTAAATTAAAGATGAGCCATGTATACTGCCTCCGTAACCATAGCCGACAGGACACAGGTCTCTAGCCTATCGGTAGAGGACAGGCCTGTAAAGAAAATTTGTGGATCAACCCTTTCCCAAACAAAATAAATTAAGTTGGTCCAAATTGAAAGCTACTGCAGATAACAAAATTGATAGTAGTGAGAAAAGATGTGTGCACATTATGACAAAGAAAATATTGAGACAAACCGAAAAAATGCTGGTTATCAGCATTTTCTCCTTTTGCCTAAATATTTTCCAAGCATTATACTATAAAGGACGTCCAAACATGAGGTGGGTTCTTTAGAGCGAGATTTTTTAAGATTTCTTAGGATGTTTTTGATACAGCGTTTTTGAGACAGAGATTTTAAGCGAGGTGTTCCGAATATTCCATACTTCATACAAATGACGTCATCATGACGTCATTTGTATGAAGTATGGAGCATTCGGAACTCCGCGGTTTGTGAATCATGGAGCATTCGGCACAACTCGGTCAATTCTATCCCATATAGATTCTACAGAATTATCCGAGGGGTTCTGAAAGAAGTATAGAGCAAAATATGGCGGCTCCCAGTGATCGTCTTAAAAATCTTGCTCAAAAGAGCGCTTTATCCTTAAATATCTTAAGAAATCTCCTTCTAAAGAACGCGGCTCATGTCTAGTTTGGAAAAGTGTTAAAATATCAAACAGTTCGTTCAATTTCGCCAAAAGCTCTGCCATTTTACGTGACAACAAATATTGACGAGGGTTCCGGGTTTCAAAAATCCGGATAACCTCGCAAATCTTCGTTGTCACGGAAGATGCCGAAGTTGCACGAATCATTTTGTATCTAAAGATTGGTGACAAAACCTTAATGTAGGGGCATCAAATCGTTAAATAGATATATCGCTGTGAAAAAAAATGATGTTCATAATCAATATTACATAATTATGTCTTAAGGCCCGTTTTCCCTACTCTTATCATATAAACCGACACGCAAAAGAAAGTGTACATACGGTAATAGGAACAATATTGTACTTATGTTTAAATGAAATAATATTATGTTAAGCTATGGTCACACATAGCCGTTTTTACAATAAGGATCTACACGGAATTAAAACCGTGTCGACCCGTTTCGACCCTAAACAACCCGTACCTTGCTTTCTGAAATCCGTATTGAAAAACCTTATCTTGCCGTATCAACCCATCGAGTATGCAAATTACTCCCGAATTCCGTAGCAAAACCGTGTACGGTTTATGGGAACTAAAACCGGTTCGTCACCCGGCTTTGTGCGACCACAGCCTTTGGTTTTAAAATTTACAAATCTTATTGGCAGTCAAATGATTTTACATTACACTGACATTTGACCATTAACTGTCCTATGATTTACATTAATCCTTTCCCAAACGGCCAAATTGGGACTGTTCCCTTGTTAAAAATTCTGCGAATGACAAAATAAGTGTTATAAAGATTCGATGTGTATACATTATAGTACAGAAAATATTGAGACAAAGGAGAAAATGCTGATTATCAGCATTTTCTTCTTTTGTCTCAATGTTTTCCCAAGCAATTTCTGTTAGGGGCGTCAAAAGCAGGTCTTGTTAGGGAAAGGGTTAAAGTAACAGAGAGTGAAAAGTTACAGTAGCAGACTGGTTGCATTTGTTTGTTTACTGCCTTTGGGAGGACTATAATAGATTCACTATTAAACGAGAATTTTTACAGTTGAATTGCTTTATCAACACAACTGAAATCATTCTCGTTTAATAGCGAATCTATTATACTTGACATGTTATTCAAAATAAACTACATATTTGTTTTCCATCTACGTCTATGAACCAATTTTGTTGTCTGAAATCTTGAAAAAAAAAACAACAAAAAACACACACACACACAAAAAAAAACTGACAAGTTACAAAGGCAGAAAAAAACGTAATTAAAGTCCTACAAATACATGTATGCAACTTTTACGTTTCACCGTAATGACCAAATTTAAGTAAAATGTAAACCCACTTTCTGCTGATACATATTTTTGTAAATTTTGATACCGAATAACTATTATGATATGTTGCTTCAATAAGTGTAAAATACATTCCTGTAACCATTTGCACATTTCCTTTGTGTGTCAGTATATCAAAGTGGTCTGATGTCCCATGCAAAAATACATTATCACGGTTGAAATTGTGCATCATGAGATGGATAACAACTACAGTAAAATATCTTCGATTCTGGTAAGATATTTTGCAATAACTTTCTTGTTTATGCGTCAATTACCATAAAGGTATGTGGCATGTATCCCGTCATAGTGAGCTCTTTCCTCGAGTATATGACTTTTTTCTCCAAATATTGTCCCAAACGACCAGAAAGCGGAAAGATAAATACGGATTAAATTAGCCTCACTTCAAGTAAGAAATTGTGTAAAAGTTTCTGTGTCAATTTTCCGGTGGTTTGTTGCATGTACCCTGCCTTACTGAGTTCTTTGCTCAAATGGATGACTTCAAAGTTTATTGTACTTTTCCGAAAATGATCCCAACCGACCAGGAAAACTATCTAAAATTTTGTCTTTTTCTGGTCGGTTGGGATCTATTTTATAAAAGGTACACGGAGGTTTCAAGTAAGTAATATATAAGGGGTATATGCAACAAACCGTTTGAAAATTGACACAGAAATAAGAAAGTTATTGCAAAATGTCTTACCTGCAGCGAGGCAAATTTGTCCGTAGATAAATCAATCTCATGATGCACAATGAAGCAAAATATAGATAACGACCAGCCTGTACAGAAGTGTGGATGACATGTCGTCGTTGTGGGATCAAAACCTCGTATCTCAACATTTTTGAAGCTGTAGTTACGGGGTTTAACGTATACAACCCATCATTAGCACAAAAGAGCCAGAGGCGAAATTTGAAAAGTGCCAGTAAATCATAAACTTTGTTATATTTCCATTCCAAATACAAACATAAGTATTTTGAACGGTTTAGAATGTTAAATTTATGCATATGTATGGAAATATTTGACAAAAATGTTATAAATTACCTCCCTTGTATATGAATATAGAGTAAAGAGATATTTGTAAATTTTTTTCTTCTTAAAGCATAATCTTGAAATCCGACACGGTGAATCATCTTATTTGAAGTGTATTTACAAGAGTGTGTAATTTGATGCCTGTCCAATGGCTAGAAAGTGGAGTTTTTAATGATGGGTCATATACCTTAAATCCCCCACTAACGATGTATCAATGGACTTACGAAGGAGCATGTCGTGTCTGAGTTCCCATCATCCACGCATGCGTTATAGCTACCTCCCGGACAGCCTGTATATAAAGAGATGCAATAACCAATAACATTTCGTCGTTTTTTAAAGTGACATTTCAGAATTATGTTTAGATAAATTTTACTTTTATTCTATCTGAAAGAGCATGTTTTCCTATGAAAATTCTGAAAATTTCAAGCTAAAATATTGAACCGTTTACGAGAAATATATATTTTTGTGCTAAAATTAAACAAATTGTTGTGGACAACAGTTCAGAGTTATATAGAATTTGTCATTTCTGTCTCAACTTTGAAGGCATATTTTTCGCTTATAAATAACAACTTCAAAAAAACTGATAGCATTAGAATAAACAATCTTTGCATCAAGACATACTTTAAAAAGATGAAATAATGTGAAATGTCACTTTAACTAAAACCTCGTATTTCAACGCTTTTGAACGAAAACGTCGTAACTGCATCTTGTTCTACGCTGCACTTACGAGGTTTTCGTTTAACAGCAGAGATTTGCAGCTTGTTTTAATCGTTTTCTTAGGCGATAAAATTTTAGGGTGGTCCAACTTGAAAGCTACACTGCCTAGGACAAAATACATGTTGGTGAAGGATGGATTTGTGTTAAATTTTGCACAGCAAATATGAAGACAAAAGAGGAAAATTCTGATCATCAGAATTTTCTTAAGTACATACTCATGAGAATATGCTCAACTTCAATGGAATTATCTCTAACGTTGAAGGGTATTCAATTGAATTTCACGTGGATTTCGTGCGATATGAGCACGGTGTTAAGTTTTTCCGAAGAATCAGGGCCTTGTCCGGCAAGGGAAAGGATTTCGCTACGGTTACGAGGTTTTGTTGAAAAGCAGCGATTGAATCCTTAATCAAAAGGCAAACAAGTGAGGTCCAATTGGAAAACTGTAGTAGTCAACATGGGCATCGATTTTCAAAACGGTCATCTATTACCGGAATTATTAAATATTTTTACATGCATATCATATTTTTTTGTACAAAATGATGCATTTTCTTTTTGAAATATTTTTATCAATGCATTTGAGTAATTATATAATGCTTTTTTGTACAATATAAACTGTAAATACCTACTTACTTACTGGTAGTCTCATATAATTTTTCGTCGTTTATTATAGTGTTACTTTGATATATATAAAAATGCCCAATGACATTATACATATGTATTAACCCTTTCCCAAACAACATCCGTTTCAAAAGCTAATGCAGACATCGAGATGGGTGTTGAAAAAGACTGGATTTGTGTAAAATGTAGCATAGAAAATATTGAGACAAAAGGAGAAACTGCTGGTTATCAGCAGTTTCTTCTTTTGGCTCAGTATTTTCCCAATCCTTTTCAATTAGGGATGTCAAAACCAGGTCTTGTTTGGGAAAGGGTTAAGACAGTTTCTGAATGTTTGATTCGAATCCATAATAAAAAATATAGACATGTTTTGGCTATATTAAGAATATCACCCAATCAGCTTGACATTGAAGTTGTGATTCTGGCGAAGTAGGGGATGAGCACCATTTTGGATGATCTGTTCAGCTTTCACTTCGCTTAGGAAAAAAACTTTGACAAGCGTTAGCCTATTAACAAAAACCTAGTTTGTATAAATCTAAAACACTTTTAAACAAATCGTAACCCAAAACATTTAACAGCATCACACTAAATCGCATTTAAAGTGACATTTCACAATTATTTTCACATAAATTTTACTTTTATTATATCTGAAAGAGCATCTTTTCTTGTGAAAATTCTGAAAATTTCAAGCTAAAATATTGAACCGTTTACGAGAAATATTTATTTTTGTACTAAAATTAAACAAATTGTTGTGGACAACAGTTCAGATTTATATAGAATTTTTTTTATTTCTGTCTCAACTTTAAAGGTGTATTTATAAATCACAACTTCAAAAAACTGATAGCATTTCTACCAATTTGAATAAACAATCTTTGCACCAAGACATACTTTTAAAAAAAATAGATAAATGTGAAATGTCACTTTAAGAGTTCTATCATAGAAAATCTACAATGATGAAATACGATTTCTGACGCAATTAACCCTTTCCCAAACAAGAACTGGTTTTGACGTCCCTAATAGAAAAGGCTTGGGAAAGCATTGAAACAAAAGAAGAAACTGCTGATAATAAGCAGTTTCTCCTTTTGTCTCAATATTTTCTATGCCATATCTTACACAAATCCTATCTTTAATGACATCAATTTTGTCTTTTGTGGTAGTTTCTGAAGTGGATTACCGTAAAACTTTGTTGTTTGGGAAAGGGTTAAACAAAACGTATAAGTCGAATGAATTATCGCTGTTACTTATCTAAGAAACATAATTATAGTGACAGCTGTTACAATAAAATGAAATTGTTAATCGTAATAAAAGAAATACAACTTACCATAGACAAAAGCATATTCTGGGATACAAATCACCAGAATAAGAGCACACAGCATCATTAACATCAAGTATTTCATCTTATTTTCTCTATTTTGTTATCACGACGACGGTAAAACAGCCTTATGTGATTGAGAGAAATGGGAAAATTCACGCCTTTTATAGAATCGCGCAAGTAAATATATAAAAAAAATGATACAATTTTATGCGCGGATCCAGAAGGAGGGGGTGTTTGGGGGATTCTGACACTCTCCATTTTGTGTAAAGGGGCTTTGATGTAAGTTTAGAGAGCGGCCATGTGACTTACACATTTTGTGTTTATTCTGCGGCACCAAATGCCCATGCTACAATTTTCATCATTTTTTTTAGAACGAAACATTCCGCTTTTTTTGTGATGGTGAATGTCAAATGAAGTATTTTATTGTTCCAAATGTAAACATATGCCAGAAAATTTTAGTATTTTTTGAAAATTTAGATATTTTTGTCATAATTAGGCTAAAACAGGGTGGGTGTGGTAAGATAAAGTCAAATAGCTTTTGTATTTGCGTGGAAAGGTGTGCTGATTTTTTTTATGTAAATAGCTATTGGTATTATCGTCAAAATATTCAAAAACAAAATATATTCATTGGGTAATTTTTAGGCAAATTGAAAAAAAGTTGCAAAACTTTCTCAAAAAATGTGATTTTTCAATTTTTCCCATACTTTTTTTCCCAGAAAATGGCTTTAGAATATTTCTTTCAATTATTTCATTACATTTGTGCATATGTTAAGTCACTAAATTGATATAACATTTGAAATTATCCATTCAGAATAACTTACTACATGACTTTAAAACATAAGGTTAATTTTGCGAAAATGGTCATTACTAGTCAAGGGTAGATAGCTCTGATACGAAAACGAGTCAGGAAATTTACCCTGATATCTTTATATTTTGTTCGGGAAATGTTACTTTACAACATATGTACAATTTAAAAAATCATTGGGCGGATAAAAAGTACCCCCCCCCCCCCCCGAGTCCAAACTTACCTTAAAAAACGGTTTTATAATTGTTTTGGCTCTTTCTTTGGTAAATGCAGTAAGGAGGATATACGTTATACATGTTTGTAAGAGTCCATCGTTCTTTCTTATATAGAAAAACACCAAATTTGGCATATAGCATAGCCACATTCAATTAATTCTTAATCTAGACTTCCGTTGTTTTGAAGACAAATAGATCCAGTGAAGCAAATTTTCAAATGAATTTCGAGTCTACCATTAAGAAAATAAAGAGCGATTCCTACCATCTAATGAATAAAACTCATAGAAAAGTTCTAAAAGTTATTTGTAATTTGCCAAAGAGTTTTGAAAATCACTTACATCAATACTCATATTTTTCGTCTTGTTTACTTATAAATTCATTTGATTTATTAAACAATGCATGGTTGTAATTCAGGGGCCGTCGCCGATGAAAACGGAACATCTTTTCCCCAAGGGTTGCTCCATCACATTTTAGCGCTGAAATGCAAATGAGAAAAAAAGTTATTTTATCTAATTGAAAAACACATTGACGGTACACTTTAGACGCTCATTAGAACTGACTTCCACTAGAGAAAGTAATGGCTTTTGTGCCCATTCCTATGTTTTCAAGACCAGTTGTATCAATGGAGTAATTTATATTTGCATGCGAATGTGTCATCTTGGATTTCAAAGATGACCCAAACTCCTTACATGTCTTGTAAAATTATAAAATCATAGCTTACACAAATGAATTTTCAAGGTCTTCTTCAAGTTTTTTATAAACATATAATTCCATAATAACTCAATGAAGTCATTTGACGGCGAAATTAAGCCTGTTTAAATTGCAATTTGCAATTCATACATATAAATTAATTTTCATGTTCAACACGTATGTTATGTTTTTTGACATTTTATGTGTTCTTGTTAAACATGTCTAACATGTTTTGCAGAGTGTGATGTTTGTAGCTTTCATACGCATTTCAACGATGGATAATCACTTGATACAACAATTTCAGAAAAATCTTCAATAATTTTGTTAATACGGGACCGATTTGAATTCGGTTTGAAGCAGAGCAGATGCACAGACGTCACGCATTAAAAGGGTGAAAAGGGTTTTTGAAATTTCAGATGATGAAAAAGTAATTTAGGATAAACCAAACTTTTAGTTGATCTTAAATAACTTTTTTATCAGTTGATATTTCAAAAGTCCACCACGTCCAGCTTATTCTTGGCATTTTCCAGCCTTCTCAGCCTCAAACCGAATTCAAATTGGTCAAGAATTAACAAAATTATTAAAGATTTTCTGAAATTATGAGACACGTGATTAACCACTGTGATTTCTGGAAATAAATCTGAATCTTAGAATAGGCCTACACGTTAAAAAAGGGGGGCAATAGCCAAACTATATAAATATTAAAATACTGAGACTGATTCATACCAAATTCATTTCAGCCACATATTAACACATCTATTGAATATTTACTAAAATTGTTGTTGCTTGTGATTCCTTATCGTGAATTATAATCAGCAACTGAAAATTGGCCTCTAAATATTTTACGCCCATGCGTCTTTAAAAAATATCCATGTTTCTACATGTCTCATCTATTGATGATATAGATCTTCTAAGTAAACTACAAAGTATTATATCGCTGCCTTTCTTCAAAAACCTCGTATCTACAGCTTAAAACAAGCTGCAGATACGAGGTTTTTGCAGAAAAGCGACGATATTATTGTCATCATCGCTGTTTTGGATAATTAAACGCAGAAGCCCTGCAAGAACAAACGAACAGATGTCTCTCCAGATGCATTTGGCCATGCAACTATATGTAAGAAGTCAAAGACATGTTTACAAATTCAAAAGAATGTCACCCAGTACAGTCATGAGGCATCTTCCCATCAGAAAATCAAACTAAGCCAATGTCATATATAGCGCTGATAATGTCGTCCGAATATATACTGTGCAAAAAAGTTTAGCACAGTCAGAAAATGTTGGTTCCCAGTTAAAAACTATAGCGAAATCTTTAAAAGGAAAATAATTCTTTGATTGTGCAGTCATTTTGCTGACGTTTCCTGGAAATTTTGTGTCAAAAAACTAAAACGTCAACTTTATATCTTCCGTTAAAGTGCGTAGGGGTCAGACATCGAAAATCAGGCTTTCAACATCGGATAAATTCACCAGCAGTTGCTTTGGTCGCCATAAAACGACTTTCAATGCTGCAGACAGGCTTTCTGACTAAACATAGGGGAATTCTACCCCATTCATATTGCAGAGGACGGTCAGTCAAGGACGTTACAGACGTCATAGCTTTCGCTAGCCTGGCCTCCCAAATGACATGTACAAGGTGATACGTCTGTAAACACTAAATAGGACATCACTCCAATGTCTCCTGGTTCAATGGCAACGTGTCCACACCCACTGACGCATTGCCTGCTGATGCCTCAACGTCATTGGCATAAGGTCGGCAGGCTTTGACGCAAGCTGTACAGGACCTATCCCGGACAGTCTCGTCACTAGCTGTAGTGCCTGTGACGTCCCAGAGGAGTCGGGATAACTTCCTACTAGACAGACATCTGTTACGTCATCGGCACGTCACATTGAAACTATCCTCTTTAAACGTCGTTTTACGCGATATGTAAGGTTTATGGCGACCATTTCGACCAAACCTGTATCAATTCTGTACCATAGGCGTCTGATTGTCGACTTATGCCTTTTGAAATGCAAAGCGACACCTCTAACGGGCATGCCTCATCGGAGCATGCTCAGAGCTCTCTGACGTTGATCTAACGTCATTATTTTTCGGCTTCTAATTATCAATTTTAAAGAATTTGTAACAGTCAAATTGATTCTGCTAAAATATCTGTGTAATCGTGTTTTTTTTCCGACAAGCTAGACAATATCGATGACACTGCACACGTGACGCACGTGACTTTTGCTTATCTGGATTTTGTCCAAAATCCTGACTGTTCATCTCACACACGCACTGTATGTGTAATTGTTGTCAATCGGGACAACTTTACGGCATAAAACATTTTTTTATGTAATAATCAGATACTGAAAAAATAATTCGTTTCAAAACGTGCTAAACTTAAGGTTTTTTTGCACAGTATAATTTCTTGATTTGTCAAAATTCATTCATGTTACAATAACAGCAATTTTGTATGGATTGAGTAAGCATAACTGAAAAATGTTATTTTTACAATGACAAAGATCGGAAATCCATAATCTGATGTTACCAAATAACTACGCCATTCTTTGTCTACTTTATTCACTATCTGTTTAGAGTATTGGTAGTCATTTTTAGAATTAAGGCAAACAAACTTACCGACTTGGACATGCATTTCTTTTTCGCTTATTATACATTGAAGGAAGAAGGAATAAAAAAAAGCCAAGATACAGCATATTTAGATGATTACATCCATATTTTATCCATTTTGAATACAGATATTGTCTGTTTTGTTGTTTACATTCCCCCCCCCCTTCTTTTTTGTGCGATCCCCTTTGATATCTTTCTATTCAATAAGCTGATACTGTCATCCAAAGATATATCTGTGTAACATTATAAAGGAAAATATATGACAGAAAATGTTAATCATATCAAAACTTATCTTACTATAATTGATTCCTGTGACATGTTTTTCACTATCTCATTGTCTTAAAATCTCTGTTTTTCATTCTCGAAGGCACCATTTACAGCGTGATTAATTCAAGTCGGGAAATAGTAAGAAGAAGAGTATAATGTTAAATATTTCAGCCGGTCTTATTATTCTTTTATCTACAAAATGCCGAATTTGACAGAAAATCGCTAATTCTGTCTTTCTTTTTTAAAATTAAGTTAAAAATTTTGTTTTTGTTACGTTGTAGTACCACTAATTATGAAGTAAAGATCTGCTGTATAATCACCTTTAAAACATTGTTAGAAAAGTCACAACATCCTCGGTCATAATCCAGCTTAAAATTCTTTTTTTTTTCTTTGTTTTATCACGACTATGGTAAAACAGCATTGTGTGATAAAAAAAATGGCCTTTTATAGGATCGCACGGGGAAATATTGGAAAAAATACGAGTTAATGAGCGGATCCAGAGGTAGGGGTTTACTGGGAATTTGGACCATCTCGAAATAGTTGAAAAAAAAAAAATAAATAAAAAACCGAAATAAAACTCGGTGTTGTAATTAAATCTCGAATCAAGCTGTAGTTACGAGATTTTGTAACAACACCTACGAAATACTATTGTTTGTCCGAAATTATGTCATGGTTAACTGGATAAAATCGTTCCCTATTGAATTTGCCTGGGAACTTGTCATTTTGGAATTAAATATTTTTACTCAAAGTCTTTTGGACCTTCAATAATAATTGAACGAATTCATTTAACGTTTGATATGGGCCCATTTGAATTGAAAGATATTTATATGAAATAATTATTAGTGTTCAGCCCGTGTATATAGTTTTATGACATTTTATAATTTTTGTTTGTAAACACATGCTATCTAGCCTTGTTTGCAGTAATGTTTGTAGCTTTCCTAGATATACGGTACACTAATCGAAGTATACGAGTATCATGCTTAAAGTGAAATCACATTCTTATTACATTTAGATGCATTGAACCCAAACTCGATTATTCTAATGCATTTAAATGCTACCACTTCTTAGAAATGAATACCGCTAAGCCAAAAAAGCCATTGAAGTCGAATCGGAAATGACAAATTCCATTTAGATTTGAACTGTTAAAATTTGTGAAAAAACATCTACATGGCATGTCTCTTTAAACTAAAATATCTAAATACCAGTATCAAACATCTTTTAATTAATATTCATATGAAGACGAATAATTTGAACAACAAAAGCAACAAGAGCAGCAGCAGCAGCAGCAGCAGCAACAACAACAACAACAACAACAACAACAACAACAACAACAACAACAACAACAACAACAACAACAACAACAACAACAACAACAACAACAACAACAAGAAGATGAGATATTAAAAATGTGTTCATACGTGACTAATTTGAAATGATTTATTCTATGGAAGACACAGACGAAAAACGCATTGGATTTTCTGATCCTGACACCACCCCACTTTAAAAGAACATAACATTTTAATTTAACCTTTTAAAGTATGTCTTGATGCAAAGATTGGCTATTCTAATGCATAGAAATGCTGTCAATTTTTAATCGTTATTCATGCGCGAAAAATACAGGACAGAAATGGCAAATTTCTTATAAATCTGAACTGTTGTCCACAACAATTTGTTTGATTTTAGAACATAAATAAACGGTTCAATATTTTGGCTTGAAATTTTCAGAATTTTCACAAGGAAATTTGCTCTTTCAGATAAAGATTAAGTAAAATTTATGAAAAATTGTTAAATGTAACTTTTAAACAAATTGCCGGTTGGACACGTTTTTAAAAGATTTTTTGAAGATGTTTGGTCACGTTAAAAGAAGAGATGGACTTGTCAAGACGGTGCTCCAAGGAACGGTGAGAAGGCAACGGAAGAGAGGAAGACAGAGAAAGAGGTTAGAGGACAATGTCACTAACTGAACGGGATTGAAGATAAACGAAGCGGTCACACTCGCAAAGGATAGATAGATAGATAGATTTATTTCGGTAAAAAAGATCACATGTAGTACATTACAAAACGACAATAAAATGCATTTACAATTCAAATGTGAGAATTATGTAACAATATTAAAATACATACATAAAATATTGTCACGATTACATATTTTACAAGCATATCAAAGTTGCACTACCCATAGAATGACCTTTAACCCAGGATAACACGATAAAGAGAAATCTCTTATTTCCATCGTGGTCCTGATAACAATAACAACGGGGTGGCATGACACAATGAGAGGCTTGTTCTGAGTAAAAGAAGAAAATGATAATTGAAATATATAATTTAAAATAAATTAACTATCACAGTCCATATGCAAAAATATCACATTTACATAACGCTGCTTTTCAACGAAAACATTGCAACCGCAGCTTAAAACAAACTGCAGTTATGAGGCTTTCGCTGAAAAGCGACGATATAGTCAATCACAAAGACTTATCATTTATCAAAAAATGTTTGACTTTTTGCTTGAAAATGTTGTACTTTGGGACGTTTATAATTTCGACTGGTAGACTGTTCCATAGTTTGCAAGCGTTGTAGCAAAAAGATTTCGATCCGAAAGATTTTACTTTTGGCAAACGGTATCCCTGTTTCGAGCTCAGCCTTGTGTTATACTCATGGATAGATGCTTGTGAGACAAAGAAATGTTTTAAATACTCTGGTGCTAGATTATTATTGATTTTGAAAACGTGACATAAAATAATTTGTTCTACTCTGCTTTGGACAGGTAACCAGTTCAATTTTTTGAAATGATCCAAAGAGACTTTCGCTCTTGCATCTAGATTCAGAATAAATCTGATAAGCTTATTTTGGGTAGTTTGCAACTTAGTTTTCAATTTTTGAGTAAGACCATGAAACCATATTGAGCAGGCATAATCGTAATGGCACTGTATAAGGGAAGTAGCTAGCAGTTTTTTTGTGTGTTGGTTTAAAAAGTCTCTCTTTCGAAAGAGGAATTTAAGACGAGCATTGGCTTT
Source organism: Fragum sueziense (assembly GCA_963680895.1). Lineage (NCBI taxonomy): Eukaryota > Metazoa > Mollusca > Bivalvia > Cardiida > Cardiidae > Fragum > Fragum sueziense. The sequence continues at coordinate 8,045,738 of OY804592.1, forward strand.
TTGTAAAACAGACTCCGCTAAGGATGTAAAAGATAAAGTTTGATCAATTGTGACACCTAAATAACTAACAGAAGAAGACTGATTTATGGGTGTCCCATTGCAAGATACATTTAGACTTGGTTGTGACTTTAGTTTCTGTAGTATTGACTCTGTTTTACCTAAATGTAAAGAAAGTTTATTGTCAACCAGCCAATAACTAACTTCTTGAAGATCACTGGACAGGGCATTTTCAACTTCTTTGGCATTTTTGCCTGAGACTAGTATTGCAGAATCGTCAGCATATAATAGTAATTTGTTTTTCACAACTCCTGGCATGTCATTGACATAGATCAAAAAAAGTAACGGGCCAAGTATGGAGCCTTGTGGTACACCACATGAAATTGGGGAGCTGGTAGAATATGTACCAGAGACATCAACAAGCTGCTGTCTATCAGCAAGGTATGACTTAAACCAGTTACAAATACCATCACCTAAACCACAAGCTTTAAGTTTCATTAAAAGAATTGAATGGTTAACAGTATCGAATGCCTTTTGCAGATCTAAAAGGACCATCCCGACAACATTACCTTTATCTATTTCAAATTTTATAAAATCAGTTAAAAATATGAGACATGTATCTGTAGAGAAACTACTCCTAAAACCAGATTGGAAATCATAAAAGAGGTGTTTTTCTTTGAAATAAGATTCAACTTGGTCAAAAACAACCTTTTCAAGAACTTTTGAGAAAACATTTAGAATAGACACTGGCCTGTAATTGCCTACTGACAGTCTGTCATTTTTCTTAAACAGGGGAACTACTCTAGCAGATTTTAGTTCTTCTGGTACAGTACCTTGAATTAAAGATAAATTAATAATGTGGGTTAATGGACCAACAACTATGGGGGCAGCATCTCTGATAAATCGTGCTGGAAGACCATCTAAGCCTGTTGCTTTATTGGGACTTAGGGTGTATAGATATTTAAGAACTTTATTCTCAGACATAATACCAAATGAAAAACTGTTTGGATGCATGCCTAATCTTTGATAAAAGGTATCAACAAAATGCTTACCATACTTTCCAACACATGTTGGTAATTTTTCAACAAGCTTACTTGCTACTGTTGTGTAAAAGATGTTAAAAGATTCTGCAATGAGCTTTTTATCAAAACATATATTGCCATCAATATTCAAACATATATTAGAACTACTATTTGAACCCTTTTTAGATGGAAGCCCTAAATTCTTTAATGTTTTCCAAAGTGACTTTGAATCATTTTTGTTTTCTTCTACAGCATTTGAAAAGAAATTAACTTTGGCATTGTGTACAAGATATTGGACTCTATTTCTGAGGTTTTTGAAGACATTAAAGTTATCCTCACTTTTATTGTTTTTATATTTACTAAAAGCTTGATCTCTATCCTGTATGGCTTGTAAAATAATGCTATCTATCCAAGGCTCAGTTCTTTGTTTTAGCCTTATTTGCTTTAAAGGAGCAACCTTGTTTAGTACAGATAAGAAAAGCTCTTTAAATTTTTTCCATGCTAAATTAACATCATCACACAACAAAACAGTATTCCAGTCTATATCAAGAAGAGACTTTTGAAAACATTCCAGTTTGTATTTTTTCATTGATCTAATCTGTACAGTATTGTGATAACCAACAAATTCTTTGTATATTTTCCTTGTGCAGTAAATGAGACTATGATCACTAAAAGAAGTATGTATGACACCAGACTGGGAAATTTTATCTTTATCAGATACAAGAATTAAATCAATAATAGTAGCAGAACTTGAGCTTATTCTAGTGGCTTCAGAAATCAATTGGCTAAAATGAAACATATTGATAAATGATTTAAAACATTTTAAAAGTGTATTACAACTTGTATTTGATACATTTGTATTAAAATCACCGAGTAATATTGTTTCAAGTTCCATAAAGTCACTACAACTAGAACAGACAGAGTCTAATATGGAATAAAAGTCCTGTTGAGATGGTGGTCTGTACAATGTTCCACAAAGAATTGGCCTGGTTTTGGGGAGGATGAGTTCAATCCATAAAGCTTCAAGTTCATCATGATCCAGATCACTGCGACAATTAAAAGACAAATCATAACGTATATAAATGCACACTCCTCCGCCACGTCTGTTACGATCCTTTCTCAGCACACAGTAGTTATGTATTTGGATTTCAGCATCAGGAACTGTTGAATCAATCCAGGTTTCAGTAAGACAAATACAGGCTGCATTAGTAGACCGAGCAATGTGTTGAATTTCGTGAAGTTTTGGAAGTAGGCTCCTAACGTTTATGTGTAAGAAGTGTAGGCCTCGTTTTTTGAAAATTGATGTAGAACTAAAATCAACTGGGCCTGGACAAGGATGAATGTCACCACATAAAATCAGAAATATTCTAATAAAGCTGCAACTGTTGTGCTTTGTATAGTAAAAGATAGTGGATAGAGAGGGATAGAGAGAGGTGGTTGGCAGATCATGTACAGTGCTCCAACGGCGACCGCCATTGGATAGGTGAGGTGAGCTGAAGTGAAGATGTTCAAGTGTTGTTGTTTTTCTTCTATCTCGATATTATCTCAAACGACGTAAGCTGAACAATAGCCCCTCCATGTTTTACGTCATTTAGGCTTTGATGGAAAACATCCATGTTTCAGCACGTTTTATTTATTGATGACAAAGCTCTTTTCTTCAGGTTACGAAGTATTACGTCGGTCACATTCGAAAACGTCGTAACTACAGCTTAAATAATCTGTAGTTACGACATTTTCGAATATGTCCAGCGATTATATCATTGTCATCATTTTGATGTTGGAAAATTACACCAAGTAGCCCCAACAGGACGAGCAGATGTCTCTCCAGATCAGTAAGACTTTTATCTTCCATAGTTACATTTAGTCATGCAACCACACGTTAGAAGCTACGGACATGCAAAAGTCAATATAATGAATATAATGTCAATAAGTGCATGCTAAGGTTCTCAGCAGAATAATTTAAAGTTGTAGATCTAGTGGTAAATTATATAAGTATCGAAAAACATTCAAATGCAATGTTTATGCAAATCATGTTGGAGGATGTTGGGGTAGTGCTACTTTCTTGAAACAAAGTACATTACCTCTTCGTTTAAACTATGATGAAATGATATTTTGATGATTTAATCAATAGACCTCGGCTTTGGAGAGTAGGGTAGTGCTGGTATGAAAAACGATAGTAAGGTGCTTCTGCTGTCACGATATGATTAACCAGCAGCTGAAAGAGGGGCTAAACCGCAATCCACCAACCCATAAAAATCCAACCATCAAAAAATCCAACTCAATAGCTGACGTCTTATAGTAATAACTTAAAGGCAGAATAACACTTAACATCTTGCAAATTTTCCGAGAACTTCGTACAAAAAATAAATATATATTATTAAAATATGGTCTTTAAATTGCATATATGCCAAATCTTAGCTTTCTACCTTGTGTATTGGCTTAGATGTCGACGGATTTAAAACCCCATGATTTTTTGTCCCGGGGATAATATTTACAATAATGGAACATATGGGGTTTTAAATCCATCGACATCCTAGCCAATACACAAGATAGAAAGCTAAGATTTGGCATAGATGCAATTTAAAGGCCATATTTTCATAATACATATTTATTTTGTACGAAGTTCTCGGAAAATTTGCATGATTTTAAGTGCCATTCCCCCTTTAATATTAGTATTTATCATTAAAATCCGATTGTTTTTATTGGTTAAATTTCTTTTTTCATAGCTCCATAAGAAAATGTTGCCGGAACTACTGTGCCTGTCAAACATTATTTTGTTGTTTTTTAATCGTAGAATGTTAACTTGTAACATTATAAGAAATGAATGTAATTTTATTTTTTTCATGCAGGTATGAAAAAAAAAATACAACTAATCACACTTTTGTATAAACCGCTTCGAGGATTTATACATTGTGATTAAATTTGTTCATACCTGAATGAAAAAAATGCATTCATTCCTTGAATAACTATTTCGTCCGTTGTGTCTTGAGTTTGTTTTGCTGTCAAAATTTGTTTATGTCATATACATGTATATTGAAAAAAAAGATAACACTTTTATTAGGATTTTGTAAGCGTAACTTATATAATCCATAAACTTTTGGTCCGGAATAATTTGCCCCATACTTTGTCTACATAATTCTATATCTGTAAGGATAATTGACAGTCATTTCGAAAAGTAAGAGAACAAAACTTAATACAGTCATATAGGACAGAGATTGGTCTACGATTGCTATTCTGTAACTAATTAGCAACTTAACTGCTTATTCGACAGATAGCTTCCCCTGGATTTTAAACCTTTGACGCCATCTCATATTGAGGACAACCTTACCACGAGGCCACAGGAGCGGCTGTGTTTTGTCAAAACCGTCGAAAGTTCCGTTGTATATGGAAGTATTTTATCCTTTCCGACATGACGAAAAATTGGACAGTTCCTTTTTGAAAGTTGTTACAGACGACAAAATAAATGTTAAAAAGATAATATTTACAAGCTAACCATATATCTAAAATATATCAGACAAAAGGAGACAATAATGGTTCTAATATTTTCTTTTGCCTATAATAAAAAAATTACGTTTCACAGGGGTCCGTCATTTGAGCCTAATCACTATCTAGACTATTCTTTATCACGCGATAAAGAATAGTCTAGATAGTGCCAATGCTCAAATTACGGACCCCTATGAGTTAGACTAAGGACGTCAATTCCAGGTCATGTTTGGAAAAGCTCCGAAAGAAGTAGTAGAGAGACGAACATATTTCAAGCAAAAATATATCGTTGATTAGGACTCGAGAGTTACATTTAGTTAGGAACACGTTCAAGATCAATATGCACCTTGGTTAAACTGTGCATATGCACAGAACGATCTTGATCTATGTTGATCTCAAATGCCTCAATAAGGACCAAGGAACTTTTTCAGATTCTGGCTCATCTTCTTTCTTCTTTGCAGTGTGTACACTGCAATGTCGTAAACATCATCATATCGATGCTTTTTCACAAAAGCCCAATAACTACAGCTTGTTTATGTACACCAAAGAAGTATAGGCCTACTTTGCACGTGCGTCCAACGCTTAGACGCAGATCGTTTGCAGGAGCAACAACGACGGGTTGTTACAGAGGTTAAAGGTTCCGTGTTCGATTCCGAGTGGCAGAGGTAGTTTATGGTCATTTCATCGGTCCACACATTCAGCACAAATAATGTTACAGCTTCCAGGAAGTAGAATCGAAGGGGTTACTAGTAGTACGCGTTGTTTAGAAACCTTTTTCTAATCGATGTAAACTACATGCGTTTATAGTCCACCAATATTAACACGGGACAACCTAATGTTCGTCGGCTTAGTCCGTTAGTTTAGCACCTTCACAAAACATTGTCGGAGTCGGTCGGGTCATTTGGCTACTTATGCAGATGTCCAGGGTCAAATTTGGTGGGCTTTACACATATTCATAAAGGCTTGAGTATTTATCAAGTTTTTTAGAATTTCTTAAAGCATAAGCATGAAAAGCAACTGAAAATCTGGTGCAAAACAGATTCAAATTACATGTATTCTTAAGTTTACGTTTGAACCAGGCATTTAAGACCAACATAGATCTAGATCAGACTGGGTATACACCCAGTCTGACCGAGGTCTTTGATGTTCTCAAATGACAAAAATGACATGGAACGTACATTTTTGTTCCATCGAGATAATTTTCGGCCGTTTTTTGTGCATGTCAGATTCTACGAAGCACAGACCCGTCTATGCATTATAAGAATAAATTTACTACATATAATAATAGGCCTAGTTGCTTATCTATATCTTTTGAAACCTATAGCAAGACATAAGAGTGTGTTATACTTGATGTAAAAATACTAGATTTAAGCAAGCATAAACATAGCGGTAATCACATACATCACTCCAATCTCCTTCGCAGTTATCTCCCCTGAACTTGGATTGGGGAGATCTCTGCCGGCACAGCTTGGAGTTACCAAGATTTTAGGTAATTGATTTTTTTATTTTGATTTTTATTTAAAAAAGTAAACATGCTTTAGATGATGTTTAAAGAATATGAGGTGTCATATATGAATCCAAACGAAAAATATAATTGGATTTAAAATGATTTCAGAAATATAAATAAATTTTACGATATCACGCGACATTCTTCATGGTCACGTGATTTATATGCCTGCAGTGATAATGTAAGGCATTGTCTCTGTGTGGAGTTTGACATCACTCTTGGTGGTTGATTATCTGGCATGTTTTTTACCGATCGGCACAATTTTTGTTCAGAGTTTGTTGGTAACTGACGGTTGGCGTGTCTAATCACGTGAATCAGAATTTCCGATTATCTTTAATATCTTTTTTAATACTTGACCAATTTGAATTCGGTTTGAAGCAGAGAAGGTGGGAAATGCCAGGAATAAGCTGAACAAACCAAAATTTTGGTTTATCTTCAATAACTTTTTAATCAGTTGATTTTTCAAAAATCAACCACGTCCATTTAATGCGTGACGTCTGTCCACATTCTCTGCTTCAAATCGAATTCAAATCGGTCCAGTAATTACAAAATTATTGAAGATTTTCTGAAAATATTGTATCACGTGATTGTCCACCGTGGTTGGTACCATCGGAAGCCGACGGTAAATACACTCTGTTACCGATGGGAGAACCCTGGATGCACCCACTTTTTGGACAATTCAACTAATCGTATGAGTTTCTACAATAATCTGGATTGCTCTTCCCATAAAGTCATAAATAACAAAGACAATGCATGTAGTCGGCAAACATTTTAATGGGCTATGGTAAACAGTTTAATATTGTAAGCGTTCATTTTATTCATTTAAAATAAATTTGACTTTTCCAAGAACAATAATAATTTCTATTGTTTCGAATGTATACTACAAATTATTACTAGTATTTGGAATTTTTAACGGAAATGATAGAAATTTTAACAGACAATATTTACCCCTTTATTTCCTACCATTATTTAAAAGTCTATGGAATAAATACGTGTAATTCTTTCATCGAATTGATTATTTACGTAAGAAACACATTTTTGGTTGGAGCAGTATACAAGGCAAAAAGAAATGTTTGGTTCAGGTTACATCTAGAAAAAAATGTGTTTTCTTCTTTTGGACATTGTTGTTTCGTTTTTGTTGTTTCTTTGTTTTTATCTTTTCTAGAGCCAAAAATAATGATCGGCGCCTTTTTACTGGGGTTGGTCGGGTAACCCGAACCAAACATTTCTTTATTTTGACCTGATTATATATCATCAGCGAAATGGTTTTATCGAGAACAGTCAATTTCAAATTTTGAGCGTTCAGGTCAGTATCTTATATGGATAAACCATGTTGCATTCCAGAATGTTTGGTTTATTGAATGTGAGCCATCTATACTGCTTACGTAACCATAGCCGACACAACACTTGCCTCTAGATATATCTGCTACCTACAAGCACCCCCACAGTCCTGCAAAGAAATGAGCCAGGATCTGGAAAAATGTCCCTTATAGCATTTAATACAGCCATGTTTCAAGATCATGCTGTGCCTAGATGTAGTGTGGCCAGCATCCATGTTACTCTCATAAGGTTGCTACAGACCATGACAAAGTTATTGGAGGACAACATGGTTCTTGGTCAGTCTGCGTGTATACGCAGGCTGACCTGGAACCATATTGTTTTCAAATGCTATAAGGGACGTTTTTCCAGATCTTTGCTCAAATGTGTTGATTAACTGTTTCCCAAACGACAAAATTTTAGAGTGATCCGCTTTAAAAACTGACAAAAAAGACAAAATTAATTTTTATTAAAGATCGGATTTGTGTAAAATATTGCTCAGAAAATATTGAGACAAAAGGAGAAACTGCTGGCTATCAGTAATTTCTTCTTTTGTTTCAATGTTTTCCCAAGACTTTTCTATAAGGGACGTCAATACCAGGTCTTGTTTGGGAAAGGATTAACCCTGTCAAAACAAGACCTGGTTTTGGTGTCACAAATGGAAAATAATTGGGAAAACATTGAGACAAAAGGAGAAAATGATTATCTGCTCTTATGAAATATCAAAGTGGGGTGATATCCAAAGCAAAAAAGACATCTTGCAATTATTGTCGAAATGGCCTAGAGATTTGTGTAGACTTGTCTGTGTCACTTTTTCTATGCTGTTCAGATATATTCATTTTGTGACAAAATTCATGGTCATTATTTATACACTTAAAAACACTTCCAACGCAACACTTACATTTTTCATCATAATTAAATAAATAATGCAGTATATTTTATGAAATTTTAAGCAAATATACTCGGCAACACTGCTAACGCATCACTCAGATATTTGTTAATATCTTTTTGACAAATATACAGAATACCTTCAAAATTTGCGCATGTTGACTGCCACCATTTGATAGGAAGCCTGTGAAATGTCATAGTAAATGATACAGTCTGTTATGAAATATTGAATTTTTAATATGGACACCCTTGATTCTAAGATTCATAAAGGCTGAAATTTGATTAAAATAGAAAATTTAGCATAACTTTCAAACTTTAAGTATTGGCTAAAAGAATTCCTGTGTAGAAAAGTTACCCTTCCCTAAACAAATCGACGGCTTTTACACTTTTGTGGGCGCGTGCTTTATTCCCGCAGAGATAATGTTACATCACTAGTGTCGTTGGTGTCAGTGTTAGCATCAACGGCAATGTCGGTTACGTAGACAAAAACTTAATAGGTCCATATCTTATGAACTGTATGAGATGCAGACTTGATATTTCACAAATAAAAAGGTCCCACCAATTCCGTTTATTTAAGACTATAAAATTTGACATTGTGACATTGACTTTGCAAAGTTGACCCCTTCTTTTAAAAAGGCGCGTCTATGTGAGCTACGTTGTCTGCAAACAGCCCTTGATACGTTAGATAAGGATTCAAATTTTTCAGACTTCAATTACACACTCAACCAGCGTTCAATATCAATTCAAACAAAAATGATTGAAAAAGATCACAAGTTACACGAGCCGAAAATCTGTTTTAGTCCCTTTTTCGTATGACGCGGTCACATAAGACAAAAACCTCGGAAGAAAAGTGTTATGGATGAGTGCAGAAACTTGTCGGATAAACATATGCCAAATTAGAAATAGAAATCTTTGACAATAAAGAAGCTATGCAATTTTAAAGAGTGATGCGTTAGAACTTTTGCTGAATATATAAATCAACTACGTTTACATGTTTTCTTTATTTCATCGAAGTCGACTGATCCAAAGATAAATAAAAAAATTTTAAATATTTAGGTTTTTGACTGAGACTCAAATACGAAAAGTCACAAACCCAAGGCAATTAGAGGATCCAATAGCATCAAAGCAGCGTCACCAAATCATGCTCACATCTCATACCACTGCTTCATAAGATTTGATATCATGCTTTCACGTGCGAAGCAATACTAGAATTCAGTTGCACCTATTTTGTTTAAGAAATAATGTTTTGTACGTGTCAGCATTGCACAAAATCATTGAATTTGTTACCAGACATTAGTTTTTCGCCCTTTTTTGTTCAAAGAAATTTTCAACAACTGGAACAGGAACTTTAAAGGGACGAGTTAAGAATGATCCCGCAAAGATTCATCATCAATTATGCTTTATCAATGAGAAGGGGGTGGCTTCGTGTCATTTAGGTCCATGACGGACACACAGAATGTTAGCAGAATGTCATAAACTTTACTGCTGTTACATGAATAACATAAATTTACGTTTACTTATCAACTCGCACAGCTTTTTTGCGACTTTTTGTTTTCTAGTTATATTATATTAACTGCAAACTTAATCATTTCTACTCAACGTTTCTTTATGAAAATTACAGATATTATGCAATTGTGAATGAATTAAATTTGTTGAAAAAATTATGAAAAATGGTTAACCAAATTTCAAATTATTACAAAAAAGGTAAGTGTTGCGTTAGAAGTGTCTCCTAGTGTACATTAAGATCGTCTTGCATAAACATGCAGCCCGACCTTAACAGTCTCCACATGTTACTTAGTAATTGTGACAGAATATTTAAGAAAAAAGATCTATGTCTCAAGGCAGCCGACCCCTAATGAGATTTGTGCGACGCATATTTTCGGGCATAGTCATAAACGTTCATTCGTAAAAAGTACCGTTTCTTTCTAACTCGTAAAGTGTTCGTATATATTTGATTCGTTACGAATGATTATGCCACAACGCAAAAATTCCGAGTTCACGCGAATCTCACTAGGGACCGACTCCTTATTTGGCAAATCGTTAAAAACAAAACCAAAGTCAAAATGACAAGGGTACATAAACTTACAAAGCCACAAACAAAGTCGTTACCCCCTCCTTCGTAGCAGTCCTCACAGCAGCCTGCAAAATTGATGTATAACCCAGTCACGGTATTATGTTTACAAAATTTAACTGTGTACAAACAAGGCATATAGATCTACGTTCTTATTTTCAATACAATCTTTGCCAGCGTTTGTTCGAATTTTGTAATTTTGATACAATTCGAACGAACCATCACTTTAAAAATTACAACAATTTCTTCTTAAGTATTGTTTTGTTTACATAGGTTAATTTGTAAACATATAGAGAATAGATGGTTCATGTCTTGGATGGGTCAAGTTTATTTGGCAAGGCGGAGGAATATTTATCTTGTGAGCCGAAGGCGAACATGATAAATATTCCTCAGCCGAGCCAAATAAACTTGACCCATCCAAGACATGAACCATCTATTCTATTTATCCTGTTACAACCTTAAAACGATTTAGAATTACAGAAACAAATTCATAATCCATTGAAATCAATGGACCAATGGATTATTATTTTTTTAAAGCGATGTCACCCTTTCAAAATGTTTGAATGCTTACACGTTTGGTGAGCGTCAGAAAGTAATCCGCGTGGAAAATTTCCTTTCCCATCAACATTTTATCGAGGTAAAAACAAACAAGTTATATTTCAATATTCAAATATAATAACCATGCATTCTAAGAACTAGAAAATGATGCGAGTCTTGACCTGACCGTTGTGTGTGGATTGGGATTGGAAGGATCCGTATCGGTTTTAACAAAAACAGATTCAACGTTTAAATTAAAACTCGAAAAGGTCAAACTGTAACAAGAACATGAAGCGCCTACCACAAATGACTCAGTTCACTATTCGTCCCAACTTTAATTTCCTCAGTCCTGGATTTAGCTGTAAAATCTAACGTGTTTTGCACTTTCTCTGATGTCGTCCATTTTTAAACAGTCTCCAACGAAGCAAGCTTGTGTTGTGCGTGGTAATGAAGACATTATTTCAAAATAACAATAGCCTGACGTGTAAAAACAGGTACTACGGATGTTTTGAAATACGAGAACAAACCACAAATCTCTCCTCCTCATGTAAATCCAAACCATTCCTTGTTTTTTTCCTGCACTGTCCTGTTGTAAACAAACATCGCTTCGATTCCCAGACAACAACGAGTGTGTATTACGTCTTCCAAACTTTAATCTACGTCATCGATTTCTAAGATTTAGGTCAATATTCCAGGGGCGGATTCTGTTAGTGGGGCATTTAGTCCATTGTTTAGACAAGGGAATGGAAAAGTTTCTTTTGTGCTTTTTATTTCTCGTTTTCTGTAGAACACTTGCCTCGGATTACGAGTAAACTTAAAGTTAGCATTTTTGTAAGTTCGGTGCAAGAATATTGATTAAATACACAGAATTATTTGATTGGGATGATTTTTGCTATTCAAAACAGGAGACTTTGCGAACAATTTGTGTAAGTTTTGTCATAAAAACGGGGATTTCGAGATCGACCCTGCCCAACCTCCGGATAGAAATAAAAGTAGTTTCGGCAGATCACGTGATCATGTAGCATAATAAAGCATGTCACGTGATCAGGGGGTATGATAAAGCTAAGTTTATTATACCCCTGTTATCGGGCAGAATATTTAGCTAGTGACAGGATAAATATAATTATATCGTTACTCGGCTATAATTTGGCCAAGCGTTTTAGCATCTGATCTTCATTCCTCAATACAACCATAAATTGGCCATAAGCATATTAAAACTAAATTAAGGTTTACGAACTGAGAATGAAAACACCACTTTCTAGCAATACGAAATGCATCAAATTTCACACACATGTAAATACACTTCACACAAGTTGATTCACCAGGCCGGATTTCAAGATTATGCTACAAGAAGATAATAATTTACAAATATTGTTTTATTCTATTTTCATATGCAAGGGAGGTAATTTTGAACATTAATTCAAAATTCTAATCCATACAAAATGCTTATATTTGTATTTGGAAGGGAAATGCAACACAGATTAGGAATTACTGGCACTTTTCAAATTTCATCTCTGGCTCTGCATTTCATTCTCAGTTCGTAAACCTTAACATCAAATATTCTAAGGCTTGTTCCAGGATACTCTCTAAACCCAAATAAAGCATTGTGATTTTTAGCACAGAAATCTTTAAATAAATTTGCATTACTGGTGCTGGCTCTGAATGGATAATTTTGACCAACAGCGTACATCAGCATACTAGTAACCAGATGTAGCCAGAGGTGCGTTCTTTAGAGCGAGATTTCTTGAGATATCTTGAGATTTCTTAAGATGTTTTAGGATAAAGCGTTCTTTCGACCAAGATTTTTAGGAAGCTCAATGGGAGGCGTCATTACCCTATACTTCGTGCGGAACCCCTCGGTCAACTCTGTACAAACAATATAAAAGAGATTTGACCGAGTTGTTCCGAACACTCCATAATCCATAAACCGCGGTGTTCCGAATGCTCCATAATTTATACAAATGACGTCATCATGACGTCATTTGTATAAAGTATGGAGCATTCGGAACAGCTCGGTCAAAGTCTCGGTCTTAAAAACGCTTTATCCAAAACACCCTAAGAAATCTTAAAAAAATCTCGCTCTAAAGAACGCGCCTCCGGTGTACGATTAACGTATTGCAGCGAACCTGCAGCATATTTCAGAGAAATACTATGTCAGCGTATGCCTCAAGAGGCTTACGTCACTCCACGTTACGGAAACTCTAGAAACATAGCCAAAGGTTACGCACATAAAATCCTCTGGACAGAGATATTCGGTAGGCCTACCTTAGAAATAAATGGTGTGGACAAAGTGTCAATTCACCACAACAATGATCTTGTGAAAACGCGAGCGATTTTGAAGCCGAAAGAATTAGAAGAGATAGATGAATGGTTGTAGTGGAGCATGCCAATCCCCTTTTTCGCTTTTAAGCACCAAATTAAAAGAAAAATCGGGCGACAAAGTGAAAAATGTACAAAAAGCCGCGCCGTCTCGAGGCGCGTCCAGAGGATTTTCTGTGTGTAATCATTGGCTCTGTCTGTAGAGCTTCCGTACAGTGTACGTATACATATATACGCCGGTTTTATACCTTAGCAACGAGTGACAGCAGTAAGAACAAAATTGAGATTAAATTGTTAATTGAAAAAAATTACTTGCCTGCATATACCATGGCATATTCTGGGATACAAATCAACAGAATAAGAGCACACAACATCATTAATATGAAGTAGTTCATTTTTTTTCTTTTGTTATCACGACGACGGTAAAACAGCCTTATGTGATTGAGAAATATGGAAAAACTCAGGCCTTTAATAGAATCGCTGAAGTAAATATTGGAAAAAATAATAAGATTTTATGCGCGGATCTAGAGGGAGGGGGTGTTTCTGAACTCGGATTCTAAGATATGTAACAATGCTTGTAAATTTTTTAGTCATTTTAAACTGACCATCCCCTTGGGGAAAAAAACCAACAAAATACCTTCACGAAATGGACAGAAAACAACTGTGTGGAGGGTGTAAATGGAAGTCTGTAAAACCTGCAACTTCTCTCAGATTATCATTATTTGATATTAATATATGACCCGTCACGCTAAAAGGGACCTTATCCGGACTCCAAAAATCCAAATTTTGACAATCTTGTCAGACCCAGCACAGGTCAATCAGATCCCGTATGCGAAAAATGAACATAAAGTAAGATAGGGAAAACATTCCGGATTTAGAAAATTACATAAAAGTGAAAAGTGTCGGCCCTAGTCTGGCTGCGCGGACTGCGCAGACTGACTAGGGTCGATATTTTTCACACATCCGATTAGGTCCCTTTTAGCGTGATGGGTCACATTTATTTATTTATTTTGGAGCACATTAAAACATTGGGAGTCCCTATGCTTAATCAGAAGCAACCAGACTTGTATTACAGTGATCTTTGAAGATTACCAAAAAAGTGCGAGAGAATTTAGGGCTATACCACACAATTTTAAAGGTATACACTATATAACTATTAATCACGGCAGATACTGTGTTTACTTTTGCAGGTTTTCCCTGTTTTAAAGACAAACAGATTCAATGAAGTGATTTATACATGCATTTGAGATTTGCATCTTAGAATTTGTAGTTGGCTGCCAATCTTGACTGTTTATATCAATAAGCGCAAAGTAAAAACTGGTATAAACAGATTTTCAAAGTATACTCCAAAATTGTAACAAAAATAAAAAAGAAGCCATTTCCAATTGAATTTCGAGTCGACGATTTTGAAATAAAACACGATTGTTGGCATTCATTTCAATGAATAAAACTCGTTGGAAAATGCTAAAAAATGACTTGAAGTATACAAAACATTTACATTAACATTTAGATTTCTTAATTCTGTTACTTATATTTTAAAATTATTTGAGTTATTTCACAAAACATAGTTGTCGTTTAGGGATGCCCGCTGATAATAACGGTAATCTCTTCCCTAGGGGGTTGTCCATCATATTCTAGTGCTGAAATGTAAATTAGAAATATGTTATAAAGTTTAAACTTTTATTCATTCTGATCAACCTTTTGTTGATAATCTACAAGAATATAACACAACAATATACAAACGCAAAAGTATTTCACATGGCCAGGGTTTTGATAAGTCTATTAGATTTAGAAAATTTCAAATAAAAATGGTATCATTAAAAGACATTAAATACGTAAAGTATAATGATCAACTTAAAATTGGCCCCTCCATATTTTACGCCCATGAGGCTTTAACGAAAAATATTAATGCTTCAAAATGTTTCATCTCTGAACCCTTTCCCAAACAAGACCTGGTTTTGACATCCCTAATAAAAAAGGTTTGTGAAAACATTGAAACAAAACAAGAAACTGCTGATAACCAGCAGTTTCTCCTTTTGTCTCAATATTTTCTATGTCATATTTTACACAAATTATATCTTTAATAACATCCATTTCGTCATTTTTGGCACTTTTTGAAGTGGATCACCCTGAAATTTTGCCGTTTGGTAAAGGGTTAATTATAAATCTCTACAAAGTATTTGTATTGTCATCATCGCCATTTAGGATAATTACACCGAGTAGCCCCAAAAGAACAAACGAGCAGATGTTTCTCCAGATCAGTAAGAGTTTCATCTTCCATTGTTGTATTTTGTCATGCAACTACACGTAAGAAGTTACAATCATGTAAAATTCAAAGGCATGTCACTCAGTACAGGCGATATCCATAAAAAATTCAAACTCTGTTAATATTTCATTGTTAAAGATATATATCGTCTGAATTGTGTCTTGATTTGCCAAAACATTTACAACGGAATCAAAGATATCAATTGAGTAAGCATAATTGCAAAATGTCATTTATATTATGACAAAAAATCGGAAAACCATAATCTTATGATCCCGAATAATTTGCGCCATCCTTTCTCTACATTATTCAATATAGATCTGTTTAGTGTTTTGACAGCCATTTTGTAAATTAAGACAACACGATCAGTAATTTTATTTACTCTTTCGAAAAAGTACAGTAATGCACATTTTGGCCCACACTGCAGAAATCTACCAATTTACTAGCAACCAAATCAAAACCTGTTGTTCTGAATATATCTTTATATTTGTATATTTTGCTTTTTTTCCAATGAAACTGATATTTTTGTATACGTTACTGGTATGTTCTTCTGTAATTTCATGTATTTTTCTCTATTTTGTTTCATTTTTTGTTGTAAACATTGTACACGTTTAATAAAACTATTTTTTTTTAACGTAATAGCGGTTGTTGTTTGTTGTTAACTAGAATTATAAAAACATCGTGATAGAACAACATTCAATGTGTGTTCATGATGGTTCTCCTTTTGAAACATAATTGAAATGTATTATACCCTATAATACCCCTTCCGTGGGATCATTTCAAAGTTTGTTTAGGACACGAGTTAGTGTTTTTAAAGCAATAATATGTACGTGCTCGTACTGTGAAAATCTCTTTTTTTTTCAGACTTGCATTCAAGCATTTTCTATTAGGGATGTCAAAACCAGGTCTTGTTTGGGAAAAGGGTTAGGAAGGGAACGACTTTTGTTAAATTCTAAGGCCTTGTCAAAAACAATTCAGCATCAAAATCAGGTCCAGGGTCCCGTAGTACTAAACATCTTACGATCAAGTTTTTGTGTAAACTGTGTAACAAGACATCTGATTGCACGAGAAATCCGACTGAGCCAATCAGGGCTGTTGTTACAAGTAATTATGCAAAATTCAAACGTACGATCGTTAGTAATACGAGCCCCAGATCTCGTCCAAAATAAACTTATGATGCGCGACTAACCATTTTTGGACGTGTTCCGCACGTAATGTAGACGTAAATTTGTATGTGGCCGGGACTTTAGAAAAAAATATTGACTAAATCGATATTTATTTGAAACACCGAATTCTGAATGGATAGTCTAGACAATGTAAAGCATTGCGTCGGTGTTATAGCAAAACCTCATATCTGCAGCTTTATCAAAGCTGCAGATAGGAGATTTTGCAATAACAACGACAGTTGTCGATTGGCCGGTCGGCCTTATCGTAGTAAGAATGCAGCCTCATGGAAACAATAGAAGACAAATTACAACGTTTGTTAACCATGTTTATTTGTTTTAAACACTCCTGTTGTACAATGTCCTTAGTACTTTGTTTGGTAAATAATGGACACAGAAAAGTCAAACAATCTGATGAAATAGATGGACTTAACATACCAAAAAACAATTGCCTGTAGCATTAAAGATTTGCGGTTCTTTGGCTATTTCAGTATATTTTTAAGAATTTCTGTCACAAATGACTGCGTCCAATTTACACGTTGTTATGTAGACATACAATATTATTTGATAGGTTGAACAAATGTTAAGTATATCGCTGCCTATTCCAAAACCTCATAACTGCAGCTTGTGTAAAGCTGTAGTACCGAGGTTTTGGAACAAACTAACGATATCATGTACATGCACTCGCTGTGCTGCAAACAATTTAGAAGTTGAATAAAAAGGCACAGTCTCGCCAAAAAATCAGAAAATGTCAATCGATCGTTTGTTTTGAATCAAACACAAGACTCAAAATTATTTCAAGAACTTCGTCCACGCTATTTCGCAGATTAATTCCCTTTCTGCGATTTCTACCCATGACAACTGTATTTGAAACAGTATAAACACGATATTTACAGTTTAAATATCAAGCAAAAAACATAAATACAAGTATTGCACATGACCTTAGGGACGTCTTAAATCATTAGGTATCACTCATGTATATTTTATCATTCTCTTGCTTAACTTTAGTCGTTTGTTCACTTTCTTCCTTAAATCCTGTAAGTCTCAGGCATTAACCCTTTCCCAAACGTCAAAATTTTAGGGTAACCCACTTCAAAAACTGCCACAAATGACAAATGGATGTTATTAAAGATAAGATTTGTGTAAAATGTGGCACAGAAAATATTGAGACAAAAGGAGAAACTGCTGGTTATCAGCAGTTTCTTCTTTTGTATCAATGTTTTCCCTAGCCTTTTCTATTAGGGACGTCAAAACCAGGTCTTATTTGGGAAAGGGTTAAATAGAGAAAATGGCTCGTTCATCAAAAGTTTGATTTCGAAAGTAAAACAACTGATTTTAAAATCTTAGCAAATTGACCATCTTGACATATTACTTATTTTCATTAAGTTCTTGTGTATAAATTATCATTGATTATGGACGAAGAAAAATATAGCTCACGATACATGAATTGGAATGGTATCTCTAGCTAGTAGCTAGAGGTGCTCTGCCAGGTCATTTACCGTGATATATAAATAAGTTTCTGAAGATCAATTCCTTACAGTATACTTATTTTGAGCCACATTGGTCTTAGCGCAAAGGGCTTCTGCCATCAGTGGAAAAAATGACAAAATTTACGAGGACGACTAGGACCATGCAGGAGAAATTTAGGTTGTTTATACGGAACCCAGGAATGATTGGATAATTCAATTATACAGACTGGTACCAACATAGTAATAGACGAGAGGGAGTGATGACAAATTGAATAAAATTTGTAATTGAAAAAAATATCTTTTGATGTTCCTGCGTATTTGAATTTTTTAAAAGGGTAGTTTTTTTACCAACAATTACAAATCTTAATGAGAAACAACACTTTAAGATTATCAACACTCTCAGATTTGTATTTTAGTATCGACCATACGAGTATATTACATAGATCTACAATGACGTCACTTGAGGTCCAAGTCTATCAAAACGCATACTGACATGGAAAGACATTATGGCATAAAGGCAAGGAAGGCGAAAAAATGGAATAATGGAAACAGGTGACAATAATGATAATTTTGAATAGATAAAATGGTAAATACTACAACACAACAAAATTACGTTCTTTAACCAACTGGTTGGACGTTTCTATAGCAACAAGCATTCCACCAATAACACACGATAACTGCACGTGATCCGCGGCACTGTTACTAAATATGAGGCCGTATTCAACCGCATATTACAAACCATCTGATTGGACGAGACGTATGTCTCGGCCAATCAGATTGATTGTTATGTAAAAACTAATTTTTTCTTCCATACTGCGGAGCAACAAATAAGAGGGAGAAAATGCATACTTCACATGCTATTTTTTTTTTAAAAAAATCTTATGTTGAGGGTACTCTTTTGAAATGTCTTGGTGAAATAATTCTAGTGAGTACCCACGACATATGGTTTGATAAACAATAAATATGCTATTGAAGTTTGAAAGGCAAATACCCACTCCTATCTGTAGATCTGAATTGCTAGGCTAAACTGGCTGTTAAATACAAACCCTGGGTTGGTTCATTTCGGATGGAGGATTTGGTTTACATGCATTCACAAACACTAGCTCATTGCGAGCGAATAAACTACAAACTGATAAAAATGCTTTCTATACAATTCACAAATTCATTAAATGTTCGTTTTGTTTAAATAAATAAAATATTCTCAGACAAAAATGATTAAAATAATTTATAAAAGTCTTTTTTTCCTAACCAAATAAACGGTTATTTTAATTAAATGTTTATGTGTGGAGAGAGAAAGGACTGCCGGGAATATCCTCGTCTCCCCATTTGATGCTTAAAAGATGTTCGCCCTGTTCTCTACACGTGTAGGATACAGTGTAGGAAGTGGGCCCGGCTTTCTTCACGCTCAGTTCTTGTTCCGGGGTACCAGACGGTGTCATCATACCAACATTCAACATGGCGTTACCTGAAATTGAAATGAAGTGTGCATCAAAAACAACTCTATGCAAAACTATATTGTATCAATCAGAGGAACAAGCAATACAGGGTAAATTTGTTATTTCAAATCCAAACCCTATAATGGGGGTACTCGTTATAACAGTATCGACAATTTATGTATTGACGAACAATAAGTGTAACATTACATTTTGAAAAGCCGTCACCCTTCTTTCTATAGTTCTGACCAATTCTCAGAAATTACAAATAAAATAATTTATTCACAATATTGACATGACGTTTTATATAATATGCCTATATATCATAAATTTTGTTTATCTAGTATATCAAATGATAGCACATACTACGAGCTGCAAATACACAGTTGTGAATAGAATTCAATTTCTTTTAACGCCTGACTTACAAATACTTGGAAACATAGGCTTAAAGTGACATTTCACATTTATTTCATTTTTTTTAAAGTATGTCTTGATGCAAAGATTGTTTATTCTAATGCGTAGAAATGCTATCAGTTTTTTGAAGTTGTAATTTATAAGCAAAAAATATGCGATTAAAGTTGAGACCGAAATGACAAATTCTATATAAACCTGAACTGTTGTCCACAACAATTTGTTTGATTTTAGCACAAAAATATATATTTCTCGTAAACGGTTCGATATTTCAGCTTGAAATTTTCAGAATTTTCATAAGAAAACATGCTCTTTCAGATAGAATAAAAGTAAAATTTATGTACAAATAATTGTGAAATGTCACTTTAATTGTAAAATATAGACACATAGTATACATATGTATGTAAGAAAGAAATCACTAAGCAAAGCTGTTAAAGCTTTAATTTGATAAGATAATAATTTCAGTTGATCATAAGCTAGAATAAACCTTACCTGCTTCTCTAACTTCCAGCGTTATATTCTGGGCTCTGTTTAAGAAGGCCTTCTTAATACCAGGACCTCTAGCCACGACCTTGCTGGCATCTCCGCGGAATTTCTTCGCTACCTTTGAGCCGGGTTTCTTTTCTACTGTTTCTACTACCATTGAGGATTGTTCTAAAACGGGGGATGGCTTACGTCCGGTACCTAAAAAGTATTGTATAATGCATATAAATAAACCGGCTGATATTAAACACAAAAACAGAAATGCGCTTCAGCTGTTTTGTTAGAAGACACAGTAAAAATATCATAAAATAAGTAATTTCATAATTATTTGTTCATTTGATTGACCCATAACTAAATTCCTTCTTTTATAAGCATCCATAAACTGACAAACGTGATCATGATCATTAGGTTCTGAAAGGGACTACATATTTTTCAGTTATCAGTTTCATTCACTAACCGTGACGAAATATTTTCTGTACGAATATTTCTATATTTTACCGTAATGTAATATTTTTAAAAAAAGTACATTCGCTTATCATTTCAAACCATGTACAGATAATTTGACACATACATGTAATTTGCTATCACCAAGATAGCTCATCTGTTTAAAAGGCTTTAGTGATAATTCGAACTGTTTACATTTGGTATTTTATATAGCTGCTTTTTCAACAAAAAAACCTCGCAACTGCAGCTTAAACCAAGCTGCAGTTACGAGTTTTTTGTTGAAAAGCGACGAATTATAGCGTACAAAAAGACAAATGCCCCACCTGTGACGACGGACTGGTACGGGCTACCTGCGATACCAATATTTCCATATTTGACGGTAATGAGATATTTGCCGGGAGCGAATGGTGTGTACGAAAATTCATAGCCTTCGTCCACCTCACGACAACTGAGTGCAGCTTTAGATGGCCCGTCAATGAAACAGGCGAGGAAACCTGATCCGGATCCAGCAGTGCGGACGATGAACTTGGCCTTCTGACCTGTAATAGAGAACAATCGATGTAATAACAAAACACATACAGAAACTGATGGTTAAATGTAAGAAACTTTAAATTATTGGTAGCACCTTATTAGGGCATATCTAGTAGAAAGCTCTATGCTTACATATGTAACATAAATAGTTCTAAGATAGAAATTAATAAATAAATATCAAACACGTGTATAAATTGGTTTCAAGCAACAAAATGCAATATTGAATCATTTTTAAATGCAAATCATTCAAGCGGATTTCTTTTACGGTGGCAAGATTTTCTTTGATGACAAGATAGAATGCAGAAATGAAATGGTACATTGCAGGTAATGAATGTAATTTACCTAACCTTTCGGACACAGATGTCCTTCTATTTTCGAATTGCCCTTTAAAATGCAGTTAACCTAATAAGAAACGTCGAACGAACTGACACAATTTGTTTATATGTCGCCCGTCAAGCTAAAATGGACCTTATACGAAGATTAAGACGTATGGACCATATCCACTCTGCGCAGTAAGCGCATCCTGACTAAGGTCGATATTTCTTTTCTAAATCTAGAATGTATCGTAATATGTGTTCAATTTTCAATTGGAAAATCTGATCAAATTTTTGCTGAGCCTGATCCGTTTCTAGAAATTTTAGCCTGACCGGTCACACATGAAAGAATGATTCCCAAAATACTTACTGCATCTGCCTGCCTCTAGACCTTCACCGTGAGCGTGCACCATGGCAGGATCAGCAGCAACACTCTAAATTTGTTAATCAAAACTCAAACCCTATATTGTGGG
Source organism: Fragum sueziense (assembly GCA_963680895.1). NCBI lineage: Eukaryota > Metazoa > Mollusca > Bivalvia > Cardiida > Cardiidae > Fragum > Fragum sueziense. The sequence continues at coordinate 8,067,863 of OY804592.1, forward strand.
TACTCATTAGAATCGTCTCAATGAGACGATTCAAATGAGTACCCACAATACAGGGTTTTGATGAATATTAATTGCAATAATTTTGAAAAGCTATCACCCTCTGTAGCTCTCTTCTATATTATAAATTAATTCGTACATTACTTACTGCATCTGCCGGCCTCTAGACCGGCACCATAGCTTGGTCAACAGTAGCACACTAAATCCGTTAATCCACAATTAAACCCTATGATGTTGGTACTCATTGGAATCGTCTCGTTGAGACGATTCCAATGGGTACCCACAAAATATGGTTTGAATAAATTAAAAATTGAATTTTGAAAAGTCATAACACTCTCGTATCAGTAAAATTCTACTATTTCTGCAGTACTTACTGCATCTGCCTGCCTCGAGACCTTCACCATGAGCGTGCACCATGGCTGGATCAGCGGCTGTAGATCCTACCATTACAGCGAACGGGCTGTCGGGTACATGGGCGTCGTTCAACTTCACGTCAATGTAGTGGACGCCGTTCTCCTTCGGGATAAATCTGAAAACGGAGTGAGACGAATTTGTAAACAACCACATTATAACGCTTTGACCATTTGAAATTAGAAAAAAAGATCGACACGTTTTTTCATATTATTTTGATTATTAAAAACGATGTGCACTTTCTTGTTCAATCGATGTATTATTTTTGATGAAGATTTAACATTATCATCGATTCGATTCGATTCGATTTTTTTCTTCATTCGATATTTTTTTGCATGTAATTTTTAAAACATAATGTTGTTGCAACACAATACACAAATTGTGGCAAAATATACAAGATGTGCACTAACATGTTAACGAATAATGACAAAATAGACCAATAGACCAATGTCTAAAATTATATGGAATTTTGAATTAATTATAAAGAACGATTAATGAATCTAATCATTATAATAAAAATTATATGTAGTTCACGACTTTCTGATGTAGTACACGGCTTTCACACAAACTTCTTGTAAATGGTGTACATATGCCTATTTATTTTTACCATATTTATATCGTACCAATCAGTTGATTAAAATATAATTCAGGTCTATTGTTCCTAGAAATATGAATCATGGTATGTATTATATGACCCTTGTTTATATACAGTCGACACTCGTTGTGTCGAAGCCGGATGGGGCCCGTCAAAATACCTCGACATATCCGGAGTTCGACTCACCCGATTTTGTTCAGCTTCGATCAAGTTGATATTTGACCGTTTTTGAAAATAATCAAGTACGATTATTATTGAAATATAGTAGGAAAAGGAAAGAAATTGCTCGTTTCGAGCAATTTCTATCATTTTCCTAATATATTTCAATAGCTATATTGAGTTCAAAATTATTTTGTTTGAAAATAATATGTCCATTCATTAGAATGAGACCAGATTTGAACTGCGACTTAAGCGAAAATTCGACGTATCCGATGTCAACATAACGAGTGTCGACTGTATTTGTGTTACCTGATAGCATAGAGACCAGTGTCCATCTCCTGAATAAAGCAGTCTTCGTGACCACCAGATGGTGTCCTAACATATGAATGTAGCTGACCACTGGCACCATTGAAGGATACTGTGAATGTGGCCGGTTTGTCGATCTGAAAGAAAGATAACGATGGTGGGGAGTCAAAACCTCGTAACTCCAGCTTGACAAAGCTGGAGTTACGAGGTTTTGACTCCCCACCAACGATAAGATGGATACAGTCTGTATTGGTCCTTCTGGTTTATAATTTTAACGTTTGGTATACATGTATAATAATTATTTTCATCATTATGTCATTGTTTTGCAACAAATATACCATAACTGCAGCTTTTTCAGCAGCAGTTACGATGTTTTTGTTGAGAATGAGTGACGTATACAACAAATATCACATAAATTAAGATGGTATGTTTATAATCCTTATATTTCAAAGAATCGCATGCGTTGTGTACATTTATCTACTCTCAAAATTTAATGATAATCTTATCGCCGTTTTTCTTCGAACACCTCGTAACAGCAGCTGGTTTTAAACCTGCAGTTACGAAGTGTTTCAAGCTCAGCGACGTCATATTCCGTTATAAAAATGCTACGATCTAATGTTGCTCCTGCTATCCAAAAAGGGCTTCAAGTAAAACTATGACTTTTCTGTTGTACGCTCTTTTGAAACTGCGTTGTGCTTTTACATTACATTGTACAAACAGTTTTCTTGTACAAAACCTGGTAATGCTATTGTAATTAGAGCGCAGCAATGCATAAATTGAGATTAATGAAGAGAGATTTTGTTTTCAGACCATCTTTGAAGTATGCCGCTTGCAGCAGTGGCAATAGTGGAAATAAGTAATTTCCAAATCAATATATACTGAGAGGCAAAAATAAGTATACACCCTAGTTATTCCACGTTTTCTGAGAAAACGATTCATATAGTACGTACCATATTTAATCGCCACCGAATGTGGCCGTTTATTGATGTAACCTTCTCCGCCTATCTGTGTATCTGTTCGTCTTTCCGCTGCGAAGGTCTTTTCATAGCATACAATGTCACCGAAAAAGGGGATGTTATCGATGAATTAATGCAAGCATCGACAGTGACACAAAATCTAAATTTATGAACGGATTTGGATAAAATTTTCACAGAAAGTTTTGAGTCACCTAAGGCCATGAGTATATTGTTACTGTTTTTCCCTATTTCGATGCGTCATGGTAAAAGGAGGCTTGATGAAAACAAGCTATCTCACATAACTCCTTCTAAATTTATTTTAGGATTTTTATAAAGATTTGCGTAGAATGTTTCTAGACACCTGACTAAGTGTAAATAGTGTCAAATTTCTTTCATATCATACTGCGTCATAGGAAAATGGGTCTTAATGCAAAAAGTGGTTTATTTGTCGATTTCTAAAGCCATCGGGAATAGGGTTATACTGTGAAAAATTAACGTTGTGATTTCTTGTGGTAAAGAATAAAAAAATCATATACGGTTTAACGGCAGCATTTGATGCTCCACTAAGTCGCACGTGCAAAGTTTTCAAAATCGGCCTATAGCATAAGTATGGGTAGTCATGCAATTTCCGGTAAAATTTATCAACACTGTATTATTGGTTTATGGGTAAAAATAACAAGTACAAAATTTTGAGTCGATATGACGGAAATTAAAAGAGATATTAACAAACAAAAAGTGTATACTTTCTTTTGCCTCTCAGTATATTTTACACTTAAAGCAGATGCGCCATACTAGTGAAATCAGTAGAATTTTTCATTTTTCTAATCAACATGAAAACACCCATATTTGTTTGATTAGGTTCGTCGCAGAAAGATAATTTTTATGCGATGTTTTTTCTAAATACCTATGAATTGAACACATCACGAAAAGACCCTCGTCAGAAAAGATCAAAGAACAATAGAAAATGACAATAAAGAAATAGAAGTCATTAAAAAGGAGAATAAATAAACTGTATATGTATACATCTAATTTTCTTTTTCAGGCTTTGCAGTAAGAATATATGTAGAAATTCCCAGCGAGTTTCTGAGTATTAGAAGAAAAGAAATGGCAAAGGTTGGCATAAGCAGTTAATTGATAATTCATATTTTGGCAACATTAGACGACAGGTTTATACAAAAAATGAACGGAATGGTACAAGTAAGAAATAAAAAGAAAGCGGCGCAGGAACAAAAGTGTCTGAGAGAGAATTTAAGGATTGGTTTGAACGTTCAGCCGTGTGTTACATGTATTGAGCGTTTTTATACAATCAAAATAATACGAACGTTCTAACCCGTCATCCAAATAATAACTAATAGTATAAACAAATAAGCAATTAGGGATATTCATCTTTGAATTTGACAAGGAAGTGTTGAAAGGAAAGTGCTTTTTGTGACAAGGGAAAGCAATTCGACAATATTTAGCAGCGCAGGTGTATTGGGGGAAAGGGCGTATAAAGTTAGATATTCAGAAATAAGTTAGAAAGGTCAGCATAGCGACATGAGGCGCCCACCACCAAAAATGGAAATACCAGTACAGAAGACAAAAGCCAAGTATTTGCACGGGCAAACTGAAAAGTGCCTCGAGTATCAATTACACGTAAAGCTAAGAATATATAGCAATATCTACATGTACTGTAGGTTTACAGCTGAGTTTGACATGCTTCTACTACCAACATGTCACGTTTTCCTTTTATAATGTCTATCGTGGTATTTCCATTTACATTTGGTATCACTAATTTAAGAATAACAAAATAATCGATCAAAAATGAAACTGATACATATTTAAATTATACCATAGAAAGGGTAAGCTATAGACAAATAGAAGCAATGACAGTCTAAACCAATTATTTGCCGTCGTACAAATCCTGCCTTGTAGGTAGTACATACCTTATTTGTATAGTCAAGACGATTCCAATGGGAAGGCGTGATCATAGCATTGTACACACAATTCAGGATTTGAAAAAGGATAAGTGAATTCTCAGTTTAAAAGTCACCGCTTCCATTTGCCTAAAACCATATACTTGAAAGGTGACATTTATGAATTACAAACCTGGTACCTCTGTAACACATTTAGATGAAATAGAAGTCAGAAAAAAGCAACTTTGACAGATATAAATTGCATATTTTATTAGACTGCTAGAAATATCTAAGTTTGCTAGGAGAACAAGATACGAAACAACTAATCACCAAATATCATTTTTTAGATTATGTTTTCTGGTAATATTATATCATATAACATGAGCGTGCACTCACAAAGTATATTTGAATAATTGAATACTAACAAGAAGACAGCATGAGGCAAATGCGGATATCAATATTTCATACATCATGTGATAAAAGAGAGAAACGGAATACAAGTTACCTGTCCTTTGTCAGCTTGTGAATAATCAAAGATTTAATATTAAATTCACTGGTGTACATGTTTTTACCAACATCATTTCAACAAATACAAAGTAAAGTATTCGTATTGATAAACGAAAACAAGATAATTTTTCTGGCAAATACAATCTGCTAGAGATATATATTTTTGTCAATTTTGTGCTGACAGCGCCAAAGCATAGTAAAACTACTAAAGACCGATTGTTTGCCAAATATTTGATAACAAATTCAAGAAGTCACTCCGTTGGTAATTGTCAGAAAGTTCTACACTAAATGACATTTTTTAAGATATATTCTTTCTATAACTAAAGATTTCTTTCCAAAATCAGGCTTTCTTAAATTTTTCAAAACAAAGAACAGTCGACTCTCGTTGTATCGAAGTCAGAGGGGCCGTTAAAATACTTCGACATATCCGGAGTTCGACACATCCGATTTTTTCTTTGTAACTATTACAACAATTGTTAATCGTTTTCGATGCTCATCAAGTACGTTCATAATTGAAATATAGTAGGAAAAGGAAAGAAATTGCTCGACATGAGCAATTTCTTTCCTTTTCCTACTATATTTCAATGGCTATATTTGTTTCAAAATAATTTTGTTTAATAATTTTGGCATCCATTGATGAGGATGGGACCAGACTTTCACTTCGACTTAAGCGGAAATTCGACTTATCCGATGTCGACACACCGAGTGCCGACTGTACATGTTTGTGATAAAAGAAAGTTCACAGATTTGATACTTACGGCCAATCCCCTGTCTTTCAGAGCGTGCACGGTAACTTGCCTGGCGACCCCAGCGTCAGGGGAAACGTTAACACGGAACGGAGAGTCGGGGATATGTTCATCATCAAACTTCACGTGGACACCGTACATGCCTAGACAGATATGAAAACAATACGTGTGAACAACAGAAACGGTAATGGAATCATTTCAGCAAGTTCAGCCAATTAGAAAATAATACTCGTCACTTAAAGTGACATTTCAGAATTTTTTGTCATAAATTTTACTTTTATATTTATCTGAAAGAGCATATTTCCTTATGAAAATTTTGAAAATTTCAAGCCAAAATGTTGCGCCGTTTACGAGAAATTTATATTTTTGTGTTAAAATTGAACAAATTGTTGTGGACAACAGTTCGGATTTATATGCAATTTATCGATTATGTCTCAACTTTAAATGCGTGTTTCTCGCTTATTGGCTACAACTTAAAAAAACTAATAGTATTTATACTCATTAGAATAGCCAATCTTGGCATCAAGACATACTTTAAAAAATTGAAATTGGAATGAAATGTCCCTTTAACGTATATAACACGTAATATTTTAACCTTAATTACATGTATAATTCAATTACATATATTGAAAGATTGATCTTTGTTCATATATCGGTTAGACTTCCCTTGAAAGTTTAAACATGAATCTGCTTCATAATATAACTATATTTTTTTCCTGAACATTTGGTCTTGTGCCGAACCATATAAATTATCATGTGTACAACTCAAATGTATTCTTTCCAATTGGCAAGAAATCGTTATGTTCTAGTGGTAGAGATGTGCCTGGATTATCACAGTTTCGCAAATCGCTGATTATCTAACGCTGAACAGCATCATGTAATATCTGTCAAGTCATCTAAAATTCAATTATAAAACGGAATCTCTATCGTTCAAGATTGTATCATAGACATAATGTCGATGGGTGATCAAGAACACACAACTCCGCCTTTTTTTAAACTATAGCGCAATGTTTTGATCTTGCAGAACGTGAATATATTCGAGCCGGGATCTGGAAAACGCCATCTAAGGCTTTTGAGCCAAACATGGTTCAAGATCAGCCTGCGTATACACGCAGTCTGATCATGAACCATGTTGGTCTCCAGAAGGTTCTTCTTGACTTGTACATGTAGAGACCTGAACACAGCGGTATGAATCCCTTTCAGACTACACTTTAGCACGCGTTGATCATGAAACATGGCTGTCTCAAATGCTATAAGGGACCCTTTTCCAGATCCTGGCTCATTTCTTTTCAAGTGAGCTCGTTCAGTGAATCGTGAACTCTTTCTTACCTGGTTTGTCGACTTGATAGGAGACTCCCAAAAATCCGTTAGGTCGCTCTTCAACCTTCATGGTGGCCTTTCCAGGACCTTCAATAGCCAGACTGAGTGTTCCAGCACCAGCTTCTCGTGAGTAAATGTTGAAACAGTCTGAAATATAGGCACATTACATCGTACAGGTATGGTGAACCTTTTAACTGTTTTGCAAAAGTAGTCCCTAATTCACATTTGATTTATCAATTTGAAAATATATCTCTGCCGACCAGCCAAATTCTTCTTCAATTGGTGATATGATATTTAAATGCAATTCTTAAGATGCACGAAAACATCTAATGTATATATAATAAACCTCCACCAAAAGTAGGTCCAGGCGTTGATCAGCCGGTAGAGGAAAGCGGATGTACAATTTCGAGTGAGTTGTTCGCCGAGTCGTCTATTTTAGATTAAACCATCGTGTAACATAATATCAAAATTCGTGTTTTATAATGGCTCAAATTGTAATTTCGATGTTTAGATCCCTTTCGAACGATACTTTACATTTTCCACAGATGAGTACATTCCCCGATACTGTGGCACAAAGCCTAGCTCACTGGTGGTGAACTCGGCCAAAGCGAGGGACGTTTTTCACTACAACAAGGTATAGATATTTTGCGTTTAAATGTGAATTCATATAGTTTTTTCAATGACTATGCATTTGTTCTAAAAATAGACAGGATTTCTCGTTATGTATTGACGAACCACCGGTGTTGTATTAAAACCTCGTAACTACGGCTTTATCGAAGCCGTAGTTACGAGATTTTAAAACAACACCGACGGAATACATTTATCGTGAAAAAACATCCATCGCTTTGGCCGAATTCACCACCAGTGTATATATAGACAGAGAAAGAGACGAGTACTACACTTACTGTCTTGGCCAACCTCTCCACGTTCGAGACCGGGTCCACCAACCTGTACCTTGTGAGCTCCACCAAGCTTCAGTTGACCAACAGTGTATTGGAAGGGACTGCCTGTAAGTTCATTAAAAACGCATTCAACCATGCCAATTTGTACTCGGTAATTTAAGTATTAAACAAATTAAAACATAATCTGAAATTGATTCGCCTTATGATCTTAAATGTGTTAATTTTCAACAGTTTAATTGGAATTTTATAGAAGTACATGTAACATGACACATTCTTTCATGTCGAAAGTATCAAGTTGTTTAATGTTGATAATTTGTATTTTCAAACTATATATACGTTTTTCAGCACGACTAAAATTGGGTCGTCTGTTTTTGTTAACGTAGCGTTATGTAAAAAGCCGTGTGCGATTTAGACCGATAGAGCTATTCTATAAGAGTCTGGTTCCCGCCTATGATACACTACGTTGTAGAAAAAATACAACGTAGTGTATCAGAGGCGGGAACCGGACTAGCTCTACCACTTCTAGAAGAGCTCTACCGGCCTAAATCGCACGCGGATAAACATAATAAGGCGATATTTGCAAGGTTTAAAAGTATTCGTGCAAGGGAAACGTATAAACCATTCGATTCATTGTTAAGAATGACTCGCGCTGTGAAGCAAGATAATTGTGTACTAACCGGAAATGTGCATGCCCTTGTGTTTAATGCTAAGAATGTGTATGCCGGGGTCCTTGGGTGTGAAGTTGATTCTGTAGTGGAAGTCATCCTCGTCCATAACTTCACACAGTTCTGTCTGTCCGTCAGGGTCGGTGATGGCAGCCTCCATGTCGAAGGGGTTGGTTCCTGACAAAAATAGGTGCATAGATTACACACTGACATATACGTGCACGTACTCTCCGTGAGACGTGTTGTAATAGATACATACATATCGAAGGGATTGGTCCTTGACAAAAATAGGTGCATAGATTACACACTGACACATACGTGCACGTACTCTCTGTGAGACGTGTTGTAAAAGATAATACATATCGAAGGGGTTGGTTCCTGACAAAAATAGGTACATAGATTACACACTGACACATACATGTGTACGTGCACGTACTCTCCATGAGACGCGTTGTAAAAGATACATACATATCGAAGGGGTTGGTTCCTGACAAAAAAAACGTGCATAGATTACACACTGACACATACGTGCACGTACTCTCTGTGAGACGCGTTGTAAAAGATACATACATATCGAAGGGGTTGGTTCCTGACAAAAATAGGTGCATAGATTACACACTGACACATATACGTGCACGTACTCTCTGTGAGACGCGTTGTAAAAGATACATACATATCGAAGGGGTTGGATCCTGACAAAAATAGGTGCATAGATTACACACTGACACATACGTGTACATACTCTCCGTGAGACGTGTTGTAAAAGATACATACATATCGAAGGGGTTGGTTCCTGACAAAAATAGGTACATAGATTACACACTGACACATACTTGTGTACGTGCATGCACTCTCCGTGAGACGCGTTTAAACAGATACATACATATCGAAGGGGTTGGTTCCTGACAAAAATACGTGCATAGATTACACACTGACACATACATGTGTACGTACTCTCTGTGAGACGCGTTGTAAAAGATACATACATATCGAAGGGGTTGGTTCCTGACAAAAAACGTGCATAGATTACACACTGACATATACGTGCACGTACTCTCCGTGAGACGCGTTGTAAAAGATACATAGGCCCTACATATCGAAAGGGTTGGTTCCTGACAAAAATAGGTGCATAGATTACACACTGACACATACGTGCACGTATTCTCCGGGAGACGCGTTGTAAAAGATACATACGTATCGAAGGGGTTGGTTCCTGACAAAAATAGGTGCATAGATTACACACTGACACATACGTGAACGCACTCTCCCTGAGCCGCGTTGTAAAAGATACATACATATCGAAGGGGTTGGTTCCTGACACAAATAGGTGCATAGATTACACACTGACACATGTATACGTGCACGTACTTTCCCGTGAGACGCGTTGTAAAAGATACATACATATCGAAGGGATTGGTTCCTGACAAAAATAGGTGCATAGATTACACACTGACACATACGTGCACGTATTCTCCGGGAGACGCGTTGTAAAAGATACATACGTATCGAAGGGGTTGGTTCCTGACAAAAATAGGTGCATAGATTACACACTGACATACAGACGGCGATATTTGACCCGGCAGAGCAGACCAAGCGGAAAGGTCAACAGACTTATCGTCCAGGGGTGATAGGTTCTCGTGATTTGCCGAACACTTCGCATGCTTCACTATTTACAGCTAATAATCATTTTATTCAACGACTTAACAGTATTTTCACGTGCATACATTTACCGCGTCATCTAAAAATGGTGATTGGTAAACTGAATATTCAAAAATGCTGATCCTGGTCAGCCTGTGCCATCTTAACGGTATGACCAGGAACTGCATTTAAATATTTTATTTTTTTTTTAAATTACGCCTATTTTAATGATTAACTTTACTGAAAAATTCGATCAAAATAGACCACGGTAGCTTAACATTTTCTATTTGACTAGATTTTATAAAATCTTATTTTCTCATGACGGCACAATGTTGTATAACGGATATGTTGTGCAGCACGCCTTTACAAAAATTAACGACGGACCATTCCCATCTAAACTGGACAATAAACTTTTCCACTTTTCTGTACAGTTAAGGTCACTCTGCCGGGTCAACTATTTTCCTCTATAATATACAGTCGACACTCGTTGTGTTGAAGTCAGAGGGGCCGTCAAAATATCTCGACATACCCGGAGTTCGACTCATCCGATTTTGTTCAATTTCGAATAGAATGCCATTTGACCATTTTCGTTGCTCATCAAGTGCGTTGATAATTGAAATATAGTAGGAAAAGGAAAGAAATTGCTCGAAACGAGCAATTTCTATCCTTTTCCTACCAAATTTCAATGGCTATATTTATTTCGAAAGTATTTTATTTAACGATTTGATATCCATTGGTGAGAACGGGACCAGACTTTCACTTCGGCTTAAGCGGAAATTCGACTAATCAAATATCGACATAACGAGTGTCGACTGTACGTGTACGTACTCGCCGTAAAAGAGATACATGTATACATATAAGATGGCATGCCTTATACTTTGCATCAATATATAGCAGAATTCCTGAATGTGTTTATAAACAATGGAAACAATTTGACTATAATCTGACAAAACATAAGGCGAAGGATTCTAATGAGTATCCGCAAATCAAGATTTGGTAGATCAACTATTAAGACATTACACTTTGAAAGGTCAATTCCACTTCTATCTTTTGTTCTATACCAGGGTGGATAATCACTTGATATAATATTTTCAGAAAATGTTCAATAATTTTGTTAATACCGGATCGATTTGAATTAGGTTTGAAGTAGAGAATGTGGACCGACGTCACGCATTAGACGGACGTGGTTGATTTTTGAAAAATCAACTAAAAAAAGTAATTGAAGATAAACCAAAATTTTGGTTTATCTTCAAAAACTTTTTTATCAGTTTATATTTCAAAAATCAAACACGTCCAGCTTATTCCTGGTATTTTGCCACCTTCTCTACTTCAAACCGGTTTCAAATTGGTCAATTATCAAACAAGATATTGAAGATTATCGGAAATTCTGAGTCACGTGATTATACACGGTGTATATGTTGTGCACCGTTTTAAAACTCGATCAGTTTTAAAACTGGGTATACGCAACTTTGCTCATTTTCGAAACTGGGTGCTTTACCTGGAATTTTGAGAAGGAATTCACATCTAGTTCCTGGTGTCACGGCCTCAGCCTGTTCCATGTCTCTGGAGATGGTCTCTCGGATTCTGCCAGATGGTTCTCCAGCAACGTTCAACAAGAATGGACTGCCTGGAAGGTAAATAGCAGATAGGGTAAACAATTGTTTTCTCCAAGTATGATCATCTTCGCAAGCCAAGGGTTCTACTTGTTGTGAAATTAAGATTTAATCTAATCTAGTCAAATAAAAAATGTTAAGCTACCGTGGTCCATATGGATCGAAATTTTCAGTAAAGCTAATTATAATTATCAAAATAGGCGCAATCTCCAAAAAATGACAATATTTAAATACAGTTCACATCCTGGTCATACCGTACAGATGAAACAGGCTGACCAGGATCGGCATTTTTGCATATTCAATTTACCAATTGCCATTTTAAGATGACGCGAAAAATGTATGCACGTGAAAATACTGTTACGTCGTTGAAAAATATGATTATTACCTGTAAGTAGCGAAGCATATGAAGTGTTCGGCAAATCACGAGGGGTTTCGGCATACCTATCATCCCTGGACGATAAGTTTGTTGACCTTGCATTGGCGGCACAATGTTGTATAACGGATACTGTGCATACCTTTACGTAAATTAACGACAGACCATTCTAAACTAACACCTAAACTGGACAATAAACTTTTCCACTTTTGTGTACAGTTAAGGTCACTCTGACGGGTCAATTATTTTCCTCTATAAACAGTCTCTATCTAATTCATAAACAACAAACCTGTGACGTGCTCGTCGGCGAATCTAACGTTAAGGATGTATATTCCAGGCTCGTGAGGGCTGTACATTACTTGGTATTTTCTGCTTTCTAATTCTTCATAGTCAAGCTCAGACCTGTGGGGACCCTCAAGCACTACACTGATACCACCGTAACCTATAAATACAAAATTATAAACCGTCATATTGTCGCTGTTCAACAAACCCCTCGTAACTGTCTGCAACTGTTTTAAGCTGCAGTTACGAGGCATTTGCTGAAAAGCCGCGGTATTTAGTTTGAACCGTTGTTATGAATAGACCTGGCAAGGCAGACCCACTTTTTCCTACTTTGGAAAGGCTTAAATATAGTCCCCATGTTTTACATATCTAGAACATTGTATGTTTCGTTTATAAATAAAAATACCTGTTACTTTCAAAATATATACTAAACGGAAAAATATGTCAATGAACGATTGAATGACAGTCTTCGCAAAACGTTTATGCAACTAGAATTCCGTACTGAAATGTAATTGGGGACTGACTGACGAGCAGTCTTTCTGAAAATGCCGAAGGAGCGATCACACAACGCTCAAGGCAAGGAGACCCATTTTGTCTGTTTTCTGCGAGAAAGAATACCACATGAAGCATTGTCGGAATTGGCTCCCTAGTAAAAACATTAGGTATGAATCATACGTACCTGCACCGGAAGTGTCGACAACAAAGTGGTTGGAGGAGTTAGCGGCGGCGTCTGATGTCTGTCCGGTCACGTGGACTTTTCCCGCGTGCGCGAGTTCATTGTCGCCGACCTTGACCTGGAAGGGACTGCCCTTGATGTGCTTCTCATCACCGCTCCTAACCACGTTGACGTTGTACGCGCCCTTCTCCTTGGGCTGGAAAGAGGCGATTCCTGAAAAAGATACAAGTTACAATAAATGCTATGAATAGATAAAATCCAATTTATGTAGGCATATTAACGACTGGCTTCAATTAAAATTTGTACGTCCTAATGGAGTGGATATGCAAGCAATAGACTCTAAGAATGGTCGAGTTTGTTCCTTCCTTCAACAAGTGCTATGATATGGCCGGTCGTGTTCAAGATTATTAGCAAGACCGAAAGTTTACGTTACATACCCTGCTTGAAGAATGTCATAATTAGGCATGCCAAAGTATTCGAACATCACAGATGTCCTACATTGTTTCGTATTGCATTTCGTGACAAAAGGAAAGAAAGAAATCAAAATCAACAAGAGGACCAAGATGGTCCTATATCGCTCACCTGAGAGAGACCCGAGACATACTTTAAGCATAACTTTTAAATCTTCAAGGATTTTGAAAATGAGTCATATGAAAATGGTACACACTCAATTTCAAAGCACAATTTGGGAAAAGATTGTCAGAGATTTTTCTATATATTAGTATTTAAAATCAGAAAACCGACAACATATTGCTGAATTACCATTGCACATAGACAATTCGAAGCATTTGGGAAGCGGTCATTGGGCTATAACATTTACAAACAATATAACTTAAGGTTTGGAAATTCTTAGACAATACTAAACCTGTTCCCTCTTTTTCAAATCTTGAATACCTCATGGTAGAACTTATTTTCAAAGCGTAATGATCACTGGAACTATTCCGTTTAACAAGACAATACAAAACACACAACTTCTATGCACTTTTTTCTGTATAAAATGCATAGGATTAATTTAACAGTCATTAAACTATGCAAACAAATTATGACCTTAAGACCCTTTTAGACTCTAGACCTTTTGGTTTGGGAGGAGAAGATTTTTTTGTAATTGTGGACGGACGGACAGACGGACAGACAGACAGACGGATGACGGACATTGATCGATCACAATAGCTCACTCCGTGAGCTAAAAAGCGTAGTTCTTCGTATTTTCTATACACAATTCGAAAAATAACCGCCTATGTGACATTTCAAACAACTTGGTACATGTTCTGAAGTTGCAGTTGCTTAGGACTATAATTAGACGGTTACATACCAAGATGGCCCTCTCCAAGTTTCTTCAGGATACATGGCTCAATAGATCCGTTAGGCTTCTTTACAGAACCCACAAGGTCAATAATCTCAGGCTCGATTACATCAAGAGAGTAGTCGCTGCAGTTGGCGATGGAAATTTGAGATCTCTTACGGCCCTCACCTGAAGGAAGAAGATGTGTGCGTCAATATATTAGCAGTCAAGGTCCATAAGCAAGCGATATATTATTATATACAAGTGTGATCATATGGGCTACTGTAAAACTTCTAAATATAGATATATTTCCCAGATGTCGACATGGAACGAGTATGGTAACACGTTTCAAGTTCGACGTTTACTCTAAATGAAAAATTTCTCCCATACTTTACCTAGAAATAATCACGAACCTTTAAAACATTTTTGTCATTTTCGTCATTTTGAAAAACAGGAAGTTTGCTATTTGAATGTATGGTCTAAATGACACTTTTCACGGTGTCACAAATCTACTGGTTGTAAATGTATTCAGGTTAATAAATTATCCATAAGCAAATGAAATGAACCATATGTGTAACAGAAATTTATAAGAAATCAAAACGTAAAAGTCATGCAATCAAATGATGTTACAATAAGATGTCTGTATATTGCTTGATAAATATATACATACTAATTTATAGTAAGTTGGTACATGTATGGAACGTAACATGACTGCATGGCAGAACAACTGCTACAATAGACCCAGTATTGTTATCTAGATGTATCCATTTCATAAATATTGTAGTACGCATGTAATGTGTACTATATTTAAGTTATAATCCGTACATTCGGAACAAATATTATGGCAATGAAGCCAGCACCATTGTTTTGCAAAAAGTAAATTAATATACTATATATGAATGTCATATTTACATGCATTAGGAAACTCAAAAGAAGTAACTCAAAGTAATACTGGTAAATGAGCATTTTGTAAACAAATAGCTACAAAAATGTACAAAGATGGCTTTAATGGAATAAAAGCGATTGAATGCAGTGTTCCCATGGCTCCAATGATACTTGGTTTAGATTTAACATAATGAAACTCATGAAAAAAAACATCATGTTGTCAGTATAATATCAAACGGCCTAGTAATGTTTGTTTAGAAATAAAAAAAATGAATAAAGACATATATGTTTTTAAAATGGATTTGTTGATTTTTTGTTTACCCAAGACCCCATTTGAAAGACATGAAAACATTTCCGAAGTAAGGGAATACAGGGTGTCCCAAAATATGTGTCCCCATTTTAAACATCTATAAAATTGCCAAATGTTTTCACTGAGTATAATTACTTACATAGGTATAAAGAGGCCATAATAAAATTTTGTTTGATATATAGAACATCTATATTTACTTTGCAATTTTTTTTTCCACATACCGTTTTAAAAAATATGTCATTTTCTAACGTTTTCGCAAAATGACGTCAACGACGTCATCTTTTTTATTTGACAAAGTTTCTTTTTTCCATGCTAAGATGATCAAATTGATCCTTTTATTTTGTCTTCCATGGCCATTGTGACTTAAATAAATGCAGTGAAAGTCTTAACATCATAAAATTTTGAAGGGGTGAAGATAATGACAAAAACTAGAGTTCGAATTCATGAAAAATGTTGTATTTTTCGAAAAGATGACGTCGATGACGTCATTTGACAAACAACTCAAACATTGGTTAATTTCTTAATGCGTGTTGTTGGATATATTAGGAAAGTAACAATGGATGTTTTATATATCAAACGAAACGTTATCATATCCCCTTTCTTGCCTATGTAACTGATTTTACTTGATGACAACAGTTGTCAATTTATAGATGTTTAAAATGTGTCCCCATTTAAATCACCATTTGCACCATCATCCAAATTTTCAGAGAAACAACATCTTTCCTCATTTCGAACTCTAGTTTTTGTGATTATTTTCATGCCTTCAAAATTTAATGACGTTAAGACTTTCACTGCATCTATTTAAGCCACATAGGCCATGGAAGACAAAATAAAAGTTTCAATCTGATCATCTTTTGATCATCTTAGCATGGAAAAAGATGACGTTGTTGACGTCACTTGGCCAAAAAGTTAAAAATGACATATTTTTTTAAAACGTCATATGGAAAAAATTGCGAAGTAAATATAGATGTTCTATATATCAAATAAAACTTTATTATGTTCCCTTCATACCTATGTAACTGATTTTACTCAGTGACAATATTTGTCAATTTTATAGATGTTTAAAATGAGGACACATATTTTGGGACACCCTGTATAATCTGCAATTGACTGGGCATAGTTTGCAACACCTTCTAAGATGTAACATACATGTCATACAAAATCACCAAAAAGCCATGGGAACAAGATCTGGCATAAATTTGTAATGAAGACGTTGTCTTAAAATTCTAATGTGCAACACCCGATAAAGTGCCAAACACCAAACAAGCACAGTGCATTATTAGTAAGCGCAGTGTTTTATGGTATGATGTATTAATGACTAAATTTACATTATCAAATGACAGTGACAGAATAAATCAGTGTTCAAAGGTTCTTCTTTTCAAAATCCTCTTCGCAATCTTACCACCAGAAAAGCGCATCTTTAAATTCAACAGAAAAATATAACAAATCAAGTTTATAAGCATTTTAATCGATCCAGTCAGCCCGAATAAAATTCTACATTAATTTCTATATATTTTAGACAATATAACACATGATTATACTGCTTCTTTGACATACATGTACAATTGCAGCCTTACATTTAACTCACCAACATTGGGAAATTGAAAACCATTCAGTCCGAATATACTACCGTCCTCAAGAAATACAACTGGTGGAAACATGTGAAACATGATATGTATATCTTTGTTAATCTATCTGTAGTTTTTGAATTTTGATAAAACGTACATTTGCAAGATTCTTTGAATGACAGAAACATCCATAGTATCACATTATTGCACAAATGTGTTAGATAATATTTGATGCAACAATTCTCCAGAGAAAAATCAATACATGTATAATATTTCTGCGAAGTTGAGGACGTGCAACCGATGGTAATTGTAGATCATTGAAATCAAAAGAAAAACATTTGATTTTATAATGGTATTCACATTGAAATGATAAAACATGTCTCTAGGCCTGGGTTGTTGATTTGGTTTATTGAAGAAAATGCAAAGAGGAAAGGGACATACATCCCAAACTACATGTATACAAACAAAGAATCTATTTTTTCTCTAACCACTTTCTATCCTTATGAAATTTTCCAACAGACAATTATGAACATTTCTCTTAAAACACCTCCACAAGTTTCATTTATTAGTTAATAATGTTTGCTTACTCTTAATATTTGATAATTGGTTATTTGGAAAAAATGTAATATTATTATTTCGAACGTCAGGATTTATCAAATGAACAATTGTACCTTGGCCTGAATACAACACCGCAAGTTGGCCGTATTTGCTTAGTTTGTAATGAATTGTGAATGATAAATGAATGTTAAAAAGTATGTGGCACCTTACGGTGCGAAATAATTTAAGTTTCCTTTCTATGAATAATGTTAATGCAGCATGACATTCACAAATTGGTTTTAAATCATGAAAGTTGTAAATCTTCACAGCAAACGTTTTGTTTTAAAAAGTTTAGACAGCAACCTGGCAACAAACACCAAACAGTTGTTAATCCTTTTCTTGCTGATTACGAGCACTTTCTTTACTCTTGAGCCGAAAACTTGATTTGGTATATCGTCGTATTTTTGTTTCAAAAAACTTCGTAACTATAGCTTGTTAAAAGTGGTGGTTACTAAGTTTTGGATAGAAAGAAGCGATTCTTTTATAAGTCGTTCGTTACAATGGAGAATACCAATATTAGACTGCATGCGTATATAAAATGTAATTTGAAGATGGTTTCTCCGTAGGAAGTTCAAAACACGTTCTATGCCGTAATAAGCAGTTACGAAATTGTTCGTTTGAACAATTTCGAAACTGCCCAGTTTCAAGATTGCTTACAACATCTATACATACATTCTGACATTTGTCTATTTTGCCCATCAAAGAAAGAAAATTTCGGATTCAGCAAGACAAGGGTTAACTGCTGCTTTTCAACAAAAAACTCGTAACTGCGGCTTAAAAAAAGCTGCAGTTACGAGGTTTTTTTTGAAAAGCGACCTAGGTCCTACTTCTCACCTGATACTTTGGCGCCAAAAGGAGAACCTTTGATGGCCTTTCCTTTGTAAGAGATGTTTATATTGTAGGCCCCAGCAGTCATGGGAAGGTAGGAGAATGTGGCCCGGTCACCACTGTCCTGACGCTGGACATCGGTCTTGGCTGGACCGTCGATGCTGACCACGACATCCTCTGAAATAAGTTAAAAATAGAATGTTATGGATATCTGATAAGCATTGTGCCATGTACACCAATTCGAAATCGATTGAATAAAAGATATATTTCCTTGGACGGCCACCATGAAATTGCCGTTTATCAGAGGTAAATTATTGAAGGAATATTTCACCAAATAGTAAAATTGGTTAAAATAATAGTTTGAAACCAAAAACTTTAGAGGAAAAACATGAATTGTAATACAGCGTTTATATCCGCGAAGAGTGTCTATGATCGATACCTCTCAATCTAATATAATTTTCCGAATCCAGAATGTTTCCCTGTCTTGCCACACATTCCTTTTCCAAATATGGTAGTCCTATACTTTTGATCTCTGCTGAGTTGAACTCATTTCTCGAAGTTATGCTTTATGGACTTCTTATAATATGATAGGTCACAGTTTTTTTATCAGAGAGATCCGAGATCAGATAGAACATTCGTGTTTATTATGTAACTTACTGAGAGTTCCGGATTTAGCGACCACGGTGAATGTTTCTTTCTGTCCTGACATTCCGCCCACAAGTCCAGGTCCGAACACCGATACATAACCGCCATCGACGCTGTCCACCAAGCACTGGAATGGGCTGCCTGTAAATGTACACGTATAAATAGGTGAGATCTAGCATAAGTCATCTGTTTGTTAATCATTTCTACTAAGTTTTGTTTCTATTTAAATCCACATTTTACTCAATTTGAGTTTTTGAGTTGCCCTTTTCGTTGCTTTCATGACTGCACCATTTACTTATATTAAGTTGTACATGAAATATTCTGTAAAATCGAACGGTCGTTTTGAACGCACGGAGATACATGTTTAACATTTCGGCTATAAAATACCTGAAAGGTGACCATGTGCCTCAAAGTATGTTGTGTTTGAACAAAATGTTTGAAAAACGAAACGCATTAACATGGAATAGAATTTTTTCTAAAACAAAAAGTTTGATGTTTGTCTGACGCTTTCCGTAATAATGAATACAGGTAGGGAGAATTAGAATTTTATATCAGTATTGTACGCTATTAATTCATTCTAACATGTATTAACGACTACTTTCACAGCAAATAAACTGTTAAATAATGAATAGAAGCAGTGTTCTTTTTTGTAAAACATCACATTCTATAGATGTAAAATCGCTAATTAAAATTCTTGAAGCTTCACGTTTTTTGGCACCAATAAGTAGGTCACGCTCCTTGTTGCCGTAAAATACAGTAAGCGTAAAATATACTCTATCCCCCCAGAGAAGACCTGACTTAACGTCCTTTATAGAAAAGGCTTTACAAATCATTAAGACAAATAAAGAAAATGCTGGTGACCAGCATTTTCTTTATTTGCCTTAATGTTTTCTATGTCACATGATACACAAATCCTGACGTTATCACTGTCAATTGTATAGTCTAAAGAAGCTTTGAAATTGGGAAAGTCCAAGGTGTTGCCGTTTGGTAAAAGGTTTAGTTATGTAATAGAATTTTCCGCCATGCTTTCATGTGGCTCCGATAAAAAAGTAAGATGTTTTCGATGAAAGAATTTTCCACGTAGCAATAAAACGCCATTGAATTATTATCTTTATGTTATTTGTTGTAACGGTTTCTGTTTCGTAATAAAAATATTTCTTCACACAACCATCTGTTTAAAACAAAACATTAGACGCTTTATGGATTATCAACTCTAGAAATATAGGTATATGAAACTTACAGTTTTTTGTCATTAAACGTATATTGTACCGGTAAATATTATTAATTTATCTCTTAAAATAAACTTTATTTACAACCCAAACAAACAAAAGATAACGTAATGCAAGGTATAACCGAGCTTAGGTTCAGACCTTGTATTTATTTGTCTCAAATGATAATTATATAGATATTATTAATATCTAAATGAATATGTTTTCAGATAAATAATTTGGAATCGTTTGTGCCTAATGGTTTCCAATTACTTGCAGACTACAAGACTTTCCGAAATTTCAGAAAAAGTGTCAATCATTCGGTCTGACAAGGTCTGAAAAATTGTCGGTCCGAAAAGAATCCGCCAGACCGGAGGATCAAATCAAAACAAAATACAATGTTCCTAGAAAAAGTAATTTTACAATTAATTGCAAAGAAATCCTCGGTAGAAATAAAACTTTTCATTTATCATCAATTTTTGGTTGGTTTTGCCAAAAATGCGGGAAATGACACCTGCAGGCAGTTGAACTGATAGAGAGCTGAAAAGCACCAGTCCGGTGGAAAAAAAATGTCAGACATGTCTGATGGACTGAAGAATTTCGGGAAGTCTGCATTGCCAAAATACAAGTACATGCCTTTATTTATGCAAATATATAATTCTAGTAAGGAAACACAATTCTAAGGTTTTTTTTATATAATCTAATGCTCATAACAGTATGTTTCCGAGAGCTTGCCAATCATAATTATAGTGAGTAACGCCATGACAAACTATTAGATAAGCGGAAACATGGCGGCTACTGAGAAATGCACACAGGAAGTTCTGTATAATAACTCAAGCTGTCTGACAAAAACCGCAGACATTTTTTACATACGTGAGTCATTACACAATAATGGATCTTGTCGATACTATAATACAAAGTGATTATATTTTGAAGACAGGTTAAAGCCTCAGGGATGAAAAATGGTGTTATTTCCGAAAGACAGTTTTGTTAAGTTAAGATAGCACCAAGTAGTCAAGCATAGGCCTGTAGACATAACATATATTTTGAGCTTATTTAAAGAACGTCAACCTACAGCAGACGTTATGATTAAACAAATTTGTATTTTATTTCATTCTCAACTTTACTTAAGCGATACCATTAGTTCCAAAAACTACAGAAAGTCACCAAGTCTCTCAGCAAAACCAACGGGTCTTTGTGGCTATGACGCAACGTGCATGATAAATAACGAGGCATTTCTTAATCATCGGTAGTGACTCAGCACTTTGGTTTTTGCTGCCGAAGTCTGATTCTTACATTTGTATATTATTTGTTGTCTTACAAGTTTCACTTAACCTTGACCCACATTAACAATAGATGAGTTGAGATGCCTATGTTTAAAGCACAGAATCATATCGCGGTTTTCTTTAACGCATTCCCATTGGCGATATTATAAGCCCATCCAAATAAAAAGGGGTTGTAGAAGACAAAATGTTACTCAAGTAGAAATCCTCTTTTACCATTGAATAAACTTTTTCCGCAAGGTTTTCTAAATTCATATCTAGAGCTTTCGATGAAAGGCGTCACTGTCACTGGCCTAGCTTGTCGAAAATAATAAGCACGCAAAACGCAAGGGAAGGTTTGATGGCGGACTTCATACTGCTGGGATAGTTTTGCGGGCATCTCATAGACATTTTTTGAAAATTTGATGCAGATGCTGATGAAATACATACCAAATGCCCACCTTGAGACACGAATGACCAGGTCATTCGTGGCTCCTGGTGGGTAATTGGTATGTACTTTAATGGCGATTCATGTGTTTATTTCAAGGAAAACAAAAACAAAAATCCACATTAAAAAAATATAAAATAAAAAGCAATTCCTATATTTCTTCTCACATTGTTTTCTTCTCTTAATGTTAAAAATTGAAAACTTAATTCTCTTTCATCTGCAACATAAAATCTATTTGAAATTGAACTGAATTTTGTCACCAGACGAATTTGGCCAGATAACGAGGTCTTTATGCAGGGACACATTTGCAATGTCGTGCATAATGTAAGTTCTAAACATGAACATTCCAATGTTTCTGATAAAATGGTACCTATATTAGCAAAACATGTAAGTCTTTCGAAACATTAAAGTGACACTTCAGAATTTTTTGTCATAAATTTTACTTTTATTTTTATCTGAAAGAGCATATGTCCTTATGAAAATTCTGAAAATTTCAAGCCAAAATATTGCGCCATTTACGAGAAATTTATATTTTTGTGTTAAAATTGAACAAATTGTTGTGGACAACAGTTCGGATTTATATGCAATTTATCGATTATGTCTCAACTTCAAATGCGTGTTTCTCGCTTACTGGCAACAATTTAAAAAAAACTAATAGTATTTATACTCATTAGAATAACCAATCTTGGCATCTAGATATACTTTAGAAAATTGAAATTGGAATGAAATGTCCCTTTAAACGTGTTTAAATGACTTGATCAGGAGTTTCCGCGTAAATGAAAATCGTGTGCAATAAAGGTTACGGTGTTTCTGGTTTTTATCTTCTGACAAGAAGTATTTGGAAATGCATGTAGGATGTGTTTGCAAAATATATACAAGCAGATCTGGAAAAATGGGACCTTGTGATAGGCCTATTTTATAGTAACAGTGATTTGATAAACCCTTTCCCAAACGGCAAAAATTGGAACCGTTCCTGTGTTAAATTTTCTGTGAATGGAAAAAAGGTGTTTGTAAAGATCTGCATACATTATAGCACAGAAAACTTTGAGACTAAAGGAGAAAATGCTGATTATCAGCATTTTCTTTTTTGTGTCAATGTTTTCCCAAGCAATTTCTATACGGGCGTCAAAAGCAGGTCTTGTTTGGGAAAGGGTTAAGCTGCTGATACTTGGTGTCTGGTCATTAGGCATGCACTTCTTAAATGATTCCCTCAGTCCACTTGTAAACTGTCAAAGAGCAACACGAATGCCAATTAGATTATAAACGGAAGGGAATCGCGGGTTTAACAATTTCAGAAAATCGCCAATACTTTTTCTTAACACTAGGCTAACTTGAATTCGTTTGAAACAGAGAAGGTGGAAAAAGAGAAAGAATTGGCTGGATGTGGTAGATCTATTAATAGCAATTAATAGATAAAGTAGATCTATTTGGTCATCAATAACTTTTTATCAGCCGATGTTTTAAAGATGTTTCTCGTTCTGCAAATCTCTGACGATTTCCAACAATATTTGCTTAAAATCATTTTCAAATCGATCGCTTATTAACAAAATTACAGAAAAATATCCGAAATGTTGTGTCACGTGATTCCCCACCGATGTATATTTAGCTGCAGGACTGGCTGTAGTGTTATACCAACCATTGCACTCTCTTTTTATTCCAATTCATTAACTACATATAAAAGATCTTATGAGCCGAGACACAAGTCTAGTCCGATCAGATTCGCTGTTGTGTAATATTAGTCTAGGAGGTAGGTGAGGTTTAATTGCGGTAAAAGCACCATACAACTTTTGGACTGATTCTTGAAGGAAATTTTCTCAGGAGTTCGGAAATGCGCGTCTGACGCGCATCCGCCTAGATATAAGGGGAGAAAATTGAGGTCAAAGTTGTCTGCCCTTGGATTTTTAAGCAAAAATGGCAATCTGACTAGGCATTTGTTTTCAGGCATTGATTCATCACAAATGGTTTTTAATTGGCAAATATATGCACAATATATCTCCTAGACTGATTTCAGTCTGTTAAGAATAACATCATTTATATTGAGAAATATGAAAATAAGGTACATAGAAAATTGTTGCTCTGTGTCGTTCTTAACAGACTGAGAAAATCCATAGAAAGAGGCGTCTAAAATGTGGTCACCACAGGTGGTTCACATTCCAGATATCACTTTGTAAGATAATCCGACACCTAGCAGTACTTCACAACTTGATAACATAATTAGCTGATCAGATTGACTGCAGTCGTTTAATCCTTTGTCAAAGAAGAATTGATTTTCACCTACCTAATCGAAAAGACATTGAGCCACTCTAAGAAAATTCTGCTCATCATCATTTTCTCCTTTTGCTTTAATATTTTTCCGTATATTATTGTACACAAAATCAAGTTTTATCAACAAACCTTCTTTCGTTTTTGGACTGGGCAGCCCTTTGATGTTGCCGTTTTGGGAAAGGGTCGGTCCTCAACAACACTAAAGCCTCTCTTACAACCGGTCGTACGTGCTCCTGCGCGCAGTCTGCGTGCGGTCTGTGTCTAAAACGTACGTTTAGTCGTGCGATGCACGCTGATGCAACGTACGATTTTGGTGGACGCAACCATGACGCAGACTGCACGCACCAAAGAATTGACCGGACAATATTTTGAGGCCCTCTTACAGCCCGTCGTGCGTCTTTATAAATCGTGCGATTTTGCAGAGTTTTAAAACGTACGATTTAAAAAGACGCATGACGGGTTGGAAGAGAGGCTTAATTGCTGCTGCTGCTGCTGCTGCTGCTTTACAACAAAAACCTCGTAACTGCATCTTAAAACAAGCTGAAGTTACAAGGTAACATTTAAAGGTTGTCATGTCCCCCCCCCCCCCCCAAAAAAAAAAAAAGAAAGAAGGGTTATTGATAAAGATTGAATTTTTGGATTATAATAAACGGAAAAGGTATTGAGGAAAAAGGAGAAAATGATGATAATCAGAATTTTCTTATTTTGGCTCTATATTTTCAATGTCTTCAATGTTTTCAATGAATATGTGGGTGAAAATCAAGTCTTCTTTGAGACTGCAGTTATAAATCTTAGCAGCTAATTATGTTATCAAGCTGTGGAGTAGGGCCTACTGCTTGGTGTCGGATATTATCTTTGGGTCGGATTACCATACAAAGGGATTTTCTCAGTCTGTTAAGAACGACACAGAGGACCAATTTTATAGGCCTATGTACCTTATTTTCATATTTCTCAATACAAATGATGTTATTCTTAACAGACTGAAATCAGTCTATATATCTCCATACACGTTTTAATGATGTTTAATGGAAGTTGTTGATCCATAAAAATCCAAAATGGCCGCCAAAATGTCTATTTTTAGTAACAAAAAGGTGTTTTTCCTGAAATAAGATTTATTTCTAAGACGCATGCATGCCGAAAAGAATTTTTATGCATGTATTTTATAAATATTAACCAATTAGGTCTTAGAAATTTAGGAAAAATAAGTTTTGGAAAGTTTTGGATAGTATTTTTAACAAATTTTTAAGCTTAAGCATAATTCTGGGAATTTTGTGAAAAGCGTGTCAAGGCATTTCTTTCAAGGCATTGGTTTATTATAGATTGTTCTAAATTTACAATATATGCACAATTCATCTACATATATATCTTAGTGATGTTTAATGAAAGTTTTTGATCCACGAAAATACAAGATGGCCGCGAAAATTTCTATTTTTAGTATCAAAAAGATGTTTTTTTCAGAAATAAGATTTATTTCTAAGACGCATATATGCTGAAATGAATTTTTATGCTCGTATTTGATAAATATTAACCAATTGGAGCTTAGAAAATTAGAAGAAAATGGGTTTTGGATAGTATTTTTAACAATTCTTT
This sequence comes from Fragum sueziense, assembly GCA_963680895.1. Lineage (NCBI taxonomy): Eukaryota > Metazoa > Mollusca > Bivalvia > Cardiida > Cardiidae > Fragum > Fragum sueziense. The sequence goes on from OY804592.1 coordinate 8,093,792, forward strand.
AAGCTTATATTGCATTTTCATAATTCTGAGATTTTTGCGAAAAGCATTTCGAGGCATTTCTTTCAAGGCAATTTGTTTATTACAAATGGGATTTAATTGCAAATACATCCACAATTCATCTCCATACATATTTCAATGATGTAAAAGGAAGTTTTTTATCCATACAAATCTAAGATGGCCGCCAGAATGTGTATTTTTATTAACAAAAAGCTGTTTTTTAGATAAGATTTTTTCTGAGACGCATATATGCTGATAAGAATTGAACCGAGGAAATTAGGAAAATTAAGTTTTGGATTGTGTTTTAAACGACTTTAAAATGCATTTTCATAATCCTGAAAATTTTGCACAAAGCGTTTTGAGCCATAGATTCATTTTTAAACAGGCATTTTCAAACAGAAATATTATTTTCAATATATTATGCTTTGTATATGCATTGGTGATTTCGTATAACCAATTAATACGGATATTTAAAACTATTGATAAGAATTGTCTTAAGCCAACATGGATGCCAAGATGGCTGCCATTTCGGTTAATTTAAAATAACATGATGAATTCAAGCCTCAAGGAATGTTTTCCTAATTATACAAAATCGCTTTTTGTTGACGCAAGTCTGCATGATATTGCTTTATAGCTTGCTGAATCACAATTATAAACAAATTTGAAAAGCAATGCATTTGATAGAATTCTGTTTTTTGTTACACAGAACATTATATTACCTATCCAGGATGTGTCCCTTTTAATGTTTTAAAATGTACAGTGTATCCAGTAACCTTTTTGATATTATATATCTCTGTTTCCAAGGTACACAAGATAATTGATATATAATGCTGTAAATTTTGAAAGACGTTAAAGGATGTCAACATGTCAAGGAATTGTATCTTACACCTTGGCCAAAAATCATGGTCTTGGGAACTGAAACCATTTGATTAAAATACCTTGTTAAAAGCAAAAACATGTGTATCTGTTAAACAGACAAATGGTAGTTCCTCCAAGTATGCCTCGATTATTCTCCCCGACTTATTTGATGATACAATGGGATATCACGTCAGTTGCTACAGCAGCTTCACTGCCATGATAAGGACAAAAGCATAGTTGAGAAAGCCTCTCTAATGGACCAAACACCTTTCGCAGATGATCATGCATTTGATTTACTAAAGTATTACATTAGGGAATCGGTGGTAGAATGTGAAGGAGCTGAATTCTTGACATCCCTGCACAAACTTATTATCCATTTCTTGGAAGATGAAGCTCAACAAATACAGGTCAGCAGTCTTTGAGAAAGAATCATTCAGCGTTACCCTGAATTAAAGTTTACGAAGCTGTCCAAGAAGGCAGGAATCATTGTATAAAATTCTAAACTTTCTAAAGAAACAGCAGTAAAATTGCAAATTTTGATCACAACTCTATTATTGAGAAAGTCTACTTCTTGGGCTGTTTAGTCTTAAAGCATCACCTTATTGTTTAACTCTTTTCTAAATGACGAAAGTTTAGGATGTAACTAGTAATATTAAATTTAAAAGATATATCCTATGTAAAGCACATTGGAGAATCTAATTAAGTCTTCTATGGGCTCTGCTGAGCACCGGCTCTGCTTGACCTATGGCAAGAGCTTCAACTGTTAAAGTTTCAGACAGGTCCTTGGGGTCTTTCCCTAAATTCTTCACTTAACCTCTCTGTAGGTTGTATCAACAATAGAGTTGTGATCAAAATTTGCCCCTTTAATTGTTGTTTCATCTGCTGAAGGTGTTTGGTCGATTAGAGATGCTTTCTCAACCAGGCCATTCTAATGATGCAGGTAATTCCTCTTGCAGTTATTGCGATACTTGACTTCCCTTGCTTTCGTGTCATTGCCAATGATATTTGCTTTTATTATATTTTCCCACATCTGCTTCATATTATTATGACCTTTGCTGCATCTTCAAATTTACGTTTTCCAGGATATTCCCCAATGATCGGGCTTTTTGATACACAGGTTGCAGTGAATATACAAGATGTACTATATTGGCCAGCTTTTCCTGACACATGAGAGTGAATAATATGTGTGATTTTGACTCATATACAGTGTCAGGTTGTCATGAAGAATCCCTTATGGCAGTGAATGTGCTGTAGCAACTGACGTAATATCCCATTGTATCGCCAATTGAGTCTAGAAGAATAATTGAGACAAACTTTGAGGAACTACATGCTGTCAACCTAGTCTTCTAGAACGGGAGTTTTATTTATTTATTTTTTTTTTCAAGAAAAACAGGAGCTTTTTCCCCATTTTGAGTTAAAATATAGGAGATCTAATAAGTGCAAAGGGTACAAGTAGGGAGAGCACACAAGAGAGAGCATCTTTGAACGGGGAGGGGTGGACGTGATCTTCCCCCAAGAAAATGTTGAAAATCTAGATTTCTTTAGAGCCAATTCGAATGCATTCTGACCGCCCCATTTTTACCTTTAAATCTCATTGAACATAATTCAGTCAAAACAAAGTCTTACAGCCTTATCCATTATGTCTCTGTGTTAAATACAGACAGGTTTTACCCAGTCTAGTTTGTTTTAAGTTAATGTATTTGAGTTCAATCTAGACAAGAGGGTCAAAATGACTTAGAGGAGATTGTATATATGTCAGATATCAATTTAAATTTCAGGCAAACACAAAAGTTGTTGATAGAGAGTCATGATTCCATGATGCATACACACGTATCTCTGACAAAGGATTTGTCAAAAGATTGGACAATATTTCTTTCTTTGCCTCCATATCCCACAATATAGGGCAAATTTTCGTTGTACCACAAAACTTTCAAGTATTTTGATAGAAGGCCATTAGACAATTATACAAAGATGTAGGTCAAACATATAGGGAGTAGAGGATTGTTTAAGATTTGCTCTCATGTCACTTTCTATGATATGATATTTCACAACATAGAACCCAGTTATATTGTAGCACAAGAATTAAAAGTTCTTTGGCAGAGGGCTTTTAGACAATTCAACGCACCAAATTTCAAAGCCCTAGGCCGAAAAATGCAGGAGTATATAAATACAAAAATGTACCCAAATTTTTTGTCTCCATATGAAATTTGATACTAACAACACAAGACCAATCTTCATTCCATTATAATGATTTGAAGTACTTGGGTGTGTGTGTGTGTGTGTGGGGGGGGCTATAAGACAATTCAATTTAACAAATCTGAAGGCCATAAGCCAATCAGTTTAAGAGTAGAAAACTGTACAAGATTTCCTTCTTTGTCTGTATGAAATTTGATACCCCACAAAATAGGGTCAAATTTCATTGTATCACAGCAAGGAAGAGGGCCATGAAGTTCTACACAAAATTTCAAAACTCTAGGCCTTATGGTATTCGAGGTGAACAAATCTTGTATTTGTGGACAGACAGGGGACAACGGATGGCGAGTGATCATGATGTACCTCGCCCTCAGCACTTTTTGCTAATGTGAGTTAATGAAGTAATCATTTCAGTTCCACAGCATCATAATCCAGAAAGTAGGCTACTATATCATCGTGATGCTCATCATCTGTATTGGCACCTTAAAGATTTGTGTCCTCTTCAATAGCCTTGTTGGTAGCCAAATCATTGATGATGAACAGATGAAAGGCAGAAAACCGTATACAGTATGTAAATGCCATAATGGAAGACGGGAATACTCTCACCGAAGCAAAGAGCAGTAACAAAGCAATATTTTCTATTTTATCATTCAAAAACAATAATTTAACCAAAAAATATAGGATATAAATTCAAAGTATAGGTGAATTACACATAGCAATGTAGAAGGTTCTTTTACAAATATAGGATTTTGGCCCGATATAGAGGATTTTTTGTAGAAAAATAAGAATCGATTGACAGCCTGGTACTGCCTTTGGAAAATGTGACTGACGCACATGTTTGTGCTTTAAACCATGTATTTTAATCAAAGGGTTTCACTTCCGAAGTCATGATTTTTGGCCAAGATGTAAGGTAGAATTCCTTGACATCTTGGTCTCCCTAAATGTCTTTCAAATTTTACAGCAATTCGTCATGTTATTCAAGATTAACCAAAATGGCGACCACCTTGGCATCAATGTTGGATTTTCATAATTCTTATTGATGGTTATAAATATCCGTACTAATTGGTTATTTGAAATGTATATAGATCTACATGTATAGTTTTTGGATGCTGTTTTAAAATGTGTTTAATCTTATGCTCGAAACGCTTTTCGCAAAATTTTCAGGATTATGAAAATGCAATTTAAAGTTCAATAGATTCGTTTAAAACACAATTCAAAACTTATTTTTCCCGATTTTCTAAGTTCCAATAAGTTGATATCTATCATATACATTTATAAAAATTCATATCAGCATATATGCGTCTCAGAAAAAAATTTTGTCTAAAAAAACAGCTTTTTGTTACTAAAGATACACATTCTGGCAGCCTTCTTGGATTTTTATGGATAAAAAACTTCCTTTTGCATCATTGAAATATGTATGGAGATGAATTGTGCATGTATTCACAATTTAATCCCATTTACAAGTGATAAACCAATGTCTTGAAAGAAATGCCTCGAAATGCTTTTCGCAAAAATCTCAGAATTATGAAAATGCAATATAAGCTTAAAGAATTGTTAAAAATACTATCCAAAACTCATTTTCTTCTAATTTTCTAAGCTCCAATTGGTTAAAATTCATCAAATATGTGCATAAAAATCATTTCAGCTTAAATGCGTCTCAGAAATAAATCTTATTTCAGAAAAACACCTTTTCCTTTTTTGATACTAAAAGTAGAAATTTTTCGCGGCCATCTTGTATTTTCGTGGATCAAAAACTTTCATCAAACATCACTAAGATATATATGTAGATGAATTGTGCATATATTGTAAATTAAGAACAATCTATAATAAACCAATGCCTTGAAAGAAATGCCTTGACACGCTTTTCACAAAATTCCCAGAATTATGCTTAAGCTTAAAGATTTGTTAAAAATACTATCCAAAACTTTCCAAAACTTATTTTTCCTAAATTTCTAAGACCCAATTGGTTAATATTTATAAAATACATGCATAAAAATTCATTTCAGCATACACGCGTCTCAGAAATAAATCTTATTTCAGGAAAAACACCTTTTTGTTACTAAAAATAGACATTTTGGCGGCCATTTTGGATTTTCGTGGATCAAAAACTTTCATCAAACATCACTAAGATATATATGGAGATGAATTGTGCATAAACTGCCAATTTAAAACAATTTATAATAAACCTATGCCTTGAAAGAAATGCCTTGACACGCTTTTCACAAAATTCCCAGAATTATGCTTAAGCTTAAAAATTTGTTAAAAATACTATCCAAAACTTTCCAAAACTTATTTTTCCTAAATTTCTAAGACCCAATTGGTTAATATTTATAAAATACATGCATAAAAATTCATTTCAGCATACATGCGTTTCAGAAATAAATCTTATTTCAGGAAAAACACCTTTTTGTTACTAAAAATAGACATTTTGGCGGCCATTTTGGATTTTTATGGATCAACAACTTCCATTAAACATCATTTAAACGTGTATGGAGATATATTGTGCATATATTTGCCAATTAAAAACCATTTGTGATGAATCAATGCCTGAAAACAAATGCCTAGTCAGATTGCCATTTTTGCTTAAAAATCCAAGGGCAGACAACTTTGACCTCAATTTTCTCCCCTTATATCTAGGCGGATGCGCGTCAGACGCGCATTTCCGAACTCCTGAGAAAATTTCCTTCAAGAATCAGTCCAAGAGTTGTATGGTGCTTTTACCGCAATTAAACCTCACCTACCTCCTAGACTATATAGATCTAGCACTAGATTTGGCATTGGGACAGGCAAATTTTTAAATGTTTGGTATTATAATCCGTGTATCCATGCATCCATGATCTTCTCTGGAGCAATAAGCTCTTTTTTACATCCCAGATCATCTTTAGAAACAATTTGTAAGAAAATTTACATTGAATACATTGTTTGTTTTCAAACCACATCGTCTTGTATTGTACTTCAAAGATTCCCCTAACATTGCTGATAAATCTAGAAGTGGAAATAAATTAGATCCTTGATTACTCGAACACGCCCAAATAACATACGTCTGCTTTTGATATAGTTTGATTTAGTTATACCTTACCCTAACCAACAGTGAATTGATTTGAACCTTCGTTGGAAGACTTTGAAGACTTACAGAAGAAAAAGCCTCAAAAGCAAAGTCGCATAGCTGCACGTCTTACAAGGCTTTAATACGAGATATTTCGGATATATCTTTATTATACTACACAATTCTGAACTGACAAATGGTATTAGAGAAACGGGCAAAATGAGGCAACGGAGTGGTAAGTTTCCAAATCAATGTAACTCAAATTATTGTCCAATACAATTGTCAAAGCCAGCCATTTTTCTAAAGCACAGATTATTTCCGAAACTCGTGGCTAGCAATGATAATGCCATCACATATAAATCTTCGTTTATTTAATATACAGTAAATGTGATTCACTTCAAATCCTAGGATGTTACATTACAATCCTGTAGGAAATACAGGATTATAATATTATATACCGTTATAGTGTTTACAGATAGATATATATTCCAAACAGGGAATGCTTAACCATTTCCCAAATGACAACATTTTATGGTGATCCACTTCAAAAACTGCCTCAAATGACAAAATGGATGTTAATAAAGATATGATTTGTGTAAACTATGTCACAGAAAATATTGGGGCAAAAGAAGAAAATGCTGATCATAAGCATTTTCTTCTTTTGCCTCAATGTTTTCCCAAGCCCATTGTGTAAGGGACGTCAAAACCAGGGGCCCGTTTTACTAACAAACTTACGAACATTTTTAAAACAACAACAAATCAGATTGGCCGAATAGTTACTTTTATTATTTTTCTTTCAATCAGATGTGTTGTTACAAGGATTTTGCAAAAAATTATGTTAGTAAAACGCGGTCCTGGTCTTGATTGGGAAAGGGTTAACATGCAGTTGGATTCTATGTTGCATGAGAATGAAAGTACGTACCATCGACGGAGGCTCCCTCGTAGCACATTTGTACTTCATGTCGACCCTGAATGGTGGGGTGATATTGTACACAGATAGACCCGTCATGGTTGTCTTTGATCTCCGGCTTCAAACCTTCCGGCGTAGGCATCTTGTACTGAAATTAGAAAGATGATTACTTTTTAAAATGAGAATCTTTCTTTTTGTTTCACCATTTCTTTCACTCCGAAAGCAAAGAATCAGTGAACAAAATGTTTTGTAGGTATCGTATCTGAGATCAGCATATGCGCAGTCTGGTCAAGATTAAACCCTTTCCCAAACGACAAAATTTAAGAGTGATCCACTTCAAAACCTGCCACAGATGACAAAATTGAAGTTATTAAAAACAGAATTTGTGTAAAATGTGACATAGAAAATATTGAGACAAAAGGAGAAACTGCTGGTTATCAGCAGTTTATTCTTTTGTTTCAATGTTTTCCAAAGCCTTTCCTATTAGGGACGTCAAAACCAAGTCTTGTTTGGGAAAGGGTTAAGCTGTTTCTTGTAGGTTATTTATTGTCTTATCCAACTGTTAGGGAGCTATTGGTCACATACTGATCTGGAAAAATGGTAGTCGCATCATCTTCGCTAGTCAAGGCTGAACCCGCCTACGTTTGTGTGAATACAGAAACGACGTTACGTCGTAGACGTCACCCTTGGCTTGCGAATATGTAGTCGCATGATTATGCTTGAGACTTCATTTTCAAGATTCAGACACAAATTAGTTCGGGACTAAATACAGTCTCAAAACCAGCTTATATAATCGTTAAATTATGTTTTCAGGGTTTATTATGATACCGGGGGTAATTATATCAATAACATTTGAAGATGATATTGGCTTTCTCTTCATAATTTACAAATCCAGATATCCAATTAGAAAACGACAAAGTGATTAAATTTGAAGTTTGACAAATGGTCTTTATTTGTGTTTATAAGACGGCGACATATGTACTATATATAATGAATTTGCACTAGAATTTAGTTTTCGTTGGTATTTTCTGTTTGGCACATGAAAGTATTACATCCAGTTTCGATTCTTTGCATGTCAAACAGAGAAAGTGTCGATGGTGAAAATATAGATATGTTATGTTTGATAACAAGATATGGATAAACAATAACAGACACGTTAACAATGCGGCTGTCTGAATTCCAGAACGGTGTCATTTTCATTCAATTATGAACCACGTGTAACTATAGACGCCTGTTTTTGTCATTGTCTTGTTATTGTTCCATTCAAAAGGGAACAAATTCATCCAGTTTTCCGTAACGTAATTTCGGACAAACAATTGTGTTTCGTAGGTGTTGTTATAAAATATCGTAACTACGGCTTGATTCAAGCCGTAGTTACGAGATTTTATAACAACATCGACGGTTTATTAAAACGTAACGGTAAACCTAGTCTATTTTTAGCACAAAATTATTTGCCATTATGGACCGCATGTAACCGTAGACGCCTGTTTTTGTTATTGTCTTGCATTGTTTTAGTGCGAATCTGGTTTTTCAGTATAGATAGTAAGATTGCTATAAGTTCCAAGGAGGATCAATGGATCTCGCATTAACAAACAACGTGTTTCTAGAAATAGTTTCTACCCTTTACAATATGACAATGGTATGAAAAGCCATTGTTTGATGAAAGAATAAAACGACCCTTCATCATAGAATAGGGTAGCAAAATTGTCCGAACCTCATAAGCTTGGTTATAAGAGTTGTTTGGTTATTCAAAACATTATGAAACTTTATATTTATCATTTAATAATTTTTAAAGGATAAATGGACGTACTTATGAATTCTGTATTAAACGTTATTCGTCTAATTTAATCTATATGTACTTTGTTATCTTTGTGTCAGTGTGTTAAAAAAGAGCATTTAAAACGAAATTAGACTGAATTGAGAGTCTGTGTACTGTTTGTCTGATTTTACAGACGGGCTTTGAATAAAGACAAAGGAAAGTGTTACCCTATAATACTGAAGGTTTGTCAAGGTTGCATGCCTTGATTTTTTCGAGAGACATAACATAAATACAGATTCTGAAACCAGGCTAATATTTGTCCGACAAAACAACGGCATAATGGGTACAGAATTTGAGGCGAAATTCAAACTAAATCATACAAAAATGTGGCCCCTATTTTCATATTTTATAGAAATTAAAATTAACCTCATTAAGAAAATATAATAGTCTGATATTAAAACGTGTCTGTCTCAAATGCTATAAGGGACACTTTTCCATATTCCGGCTCATATGTGACCCATCAAGCTAAAAGGGACTTTATAGGAAGGGTGAAAATATCGACCCTAGTCAGTCTGCGCAGTCCGCGCAGCCAGACTAGGGCCGACACTTTTCACTTATATGTAATTTTCTAAATCCAGACTGTTTTCTCTATCTTATTATATATGTTCATTTTTCGCACACAGGATCTGGATGAGGTGTTGTGAGTCTGACAAGTTTGTCAAAATTTTGATTTTTGGAGTTCGGATAAGGTCCATTTTAGCGTGTCGGGTCACATATGTTTCTAGTGGACTTGTAGACAAAATACCCTATGAAATAGCGTTAGTTATTCATGTACGTATGCCATCAAAATGCATCTACAGGTGTAAAGCAAGGATATGTCGTCAGCACATTTTATTTACAATTCCTCCTAGACGCTTCTGTACAATAACGACATACTTAGAATGCTATTTATGTATTACGGCATGGTAAAACATGGATGAAAGATCAAAACATCTTCGATACTTTTGCACGAAACAAATGATCTAATGCCCCGTTTTCAGTAATTATAAATTATTTTTTGGTATTACCATACCACTTTTTGACAGGTATGCTTTAATCCATTCTGAACACAGCAGATGAAAGAAATTACGTGATCGTAGAGAAAGACCTATAGCCACTGGACACTGGAAGTTTGGTCAATCTGGAAACATTTCAACGGCAATAGATACAATTAACATATTAACTGTATACATTTATGTTAAACGCTTTCAGTAATGTTTATACAATACATGTGTGCGAATGTCTGCAGAGTAAATTAACGAAATTGTAGCCCTATCATCATAAATGTACAAGAATGTACAAACCGTTCTCTAGAAAAGCATGCTATGACAGTTATGGACGTATGCTACTGGTACATTAAGTAGCATACAAGAGGTAAAATTCTTCGTGCCAACGAGTAATGACCTTCATTTAATTAAATATTATCAATTTTATCAAAAGTGTTCACACGAATTACTATAAAGTCACTTGGTTTAGTGCATATTTGAAAAAGAAATGATTCTTTATTACTGAGTAACAAACGCCCGTTATACATTCATAACAGCTTCATGGTTATGATACATTATTTACATGTACAACAAGTAACAAGGTACCAATGCATTCGTATATCCAACATCCATTTTGTTGTGACAACAATCCTTGTTGTCACAAACAGCGAGTGTCAGATATTTGCTCCACCCACATGGAGTAGTAGTGGAAATGTTTTCTAGACACTGCGACTGATAAAAGAGTTTAATTGCTTTAAAAATTCAACATTTCATTTTTGTCCATGGAACCCCCCCATATTGTTGGTACTCATTTGAATAGTCTCACTGAGACAATTCAAATGAGTATCCAAAACATAGGGCTTGGACTTGAAATAACAAATGTACAGTGTTTTTATCCCGCTTATCTGTTGGTATGTGTAGATAAACGTATTATGACAATTATGGACATGTACATGTGTAGATGAAACATACCTGACATTATGTTTGTTTGATCATGTCAGAATACTGTACAAACAATGTACAAACACAGCACAACTGAGACGAATACATACGATCTACCGCATAGAATATACCATCCAGGAGTACGTAGAACATTCAAACGATTTGAAATTAAAATAATTCTTAAGTTGATATATTTTAGTGCATGGGATATATCTGGCTTAATGGTTGTTTCAACATGAAGAACAATGGACAAACAAAACATCTAAGAGACAATTATCTACGGTCTAAAGCATAAAATTTTGTGATAAATTGATAGGCTAGTCAGTCTCTCAAGACTTGTTTTTTTTTTTAGATTCTGGCTCAGACACATTAGACCGCATATGAAGATTTGCCACCTTCCATGAAAATCCACAAAGTAATATGTGTTTGCTCTTACCAAAACCATTTATCAATTTTCTGTATCTGGATCAATATTTTGATAAAGAAACATAATACTGACGATAAAGGATAATTAGCTGAATGCTTATACTGTCTTTTACTCAAACTGCCAAAGTAGCATTTCTCTTTTAACAGGTTGCCAGATCTCAAAACAATGATAGTCTTTGTATGAAGGACAACCCATAGCTACGTCATCAAAAATCAAACATTATTGTACGTGCGTACGTAACATTGCATTCTATTTCTTAAACAGACGAAACGGGTTCATATGTAGATTAACAGATTTAGACATCTCCTTTTAGTTTTGAAACCATCGCTACTGTTTCAGATATATTTGCTTTTATCAACAGAGAAATGATATCATTAGATACTGGATATCTAGTGTGTTTCATAATATATTCCGTTTTTCTTTTAAGAATAATATGAGGTTATTTAACATGTCTTTGTACAATACTGAATTCTATTGGATGAATACTTTGCAGAACGAGGCTATATTTGGACGAGCCGATAGGCGAGTCTAAATATAGACTTGTTCTGCAAAGTATGAATCCAATAGAATTCGGTATTGTACAAAGACATGTTAAATGACCTCTTTATTTCACATAATTTTTTTCACACAAAACATGACAAAGATTAATTTTGTATAAAAATTAAGATCTAGATCTAATTACTTTTAAATAGAATTCCAACGTGAAATAAAAAAGGAAGAAAAACAACATAGGCCTATGTCATGAAAGAAATGTAGGCTACATGTACATTTCTAACACTGTGAAATATACATGACATCTGACATTTTATCTATTTTCATCGATTTATGTTTGTCTCAAAAGATTGAATAGACCGTCATATGATAGTGTGAAATGTACATGAAATTTGTCATAAAAACTATCTATCATGTCATGCGTAAATCAACAATGAAAACATTGACAGAAAATGAAAAATTGCTGATAAACGGCAAATCTCTTTTTCTCTTAGAACTTTTTTGTCAAGCCTTTTAATGGATATCAAATCCATGCCTTGTTTGGGAAAGGTTTAAGTGTGATTTGTATCATTGCTGCAAATTAAAGGCACTACAATTCATCAATGTTTTGAAATGAAAATAATCTCTTTCATGATGTTTAAAATCATTTTCTCCTTTTGCCTTAATGTATTCCCAATGTGTTTTTTCAATCACAGAATCAAAGCTATGTCTTGTTTAGGACAGTGAATTCAAAATATCATGTTGAAACAAACATTCAACTCTAATGCACAATTTTGCTTTTGAAGACGAGAACTCTACTTTAGAGAGATTACTCTTCGATGCGAATATGGATATTTTGTATCGCAGCCTCGATTTGGGAAAAAATCCATATTTGTACGGTTCAATCGATATTTGTAGGGTTCAAATGAGTGCAATGCATATTTGGACGGTTCAACCGGTGCATCGTACAATATCGATCTAGCCGCTTTGGAACATCGAGAATCCCGTGCGTCCACGCAATTATCTCGTGCGTGCAATACGGCTCTAGGTATTGTATACTCACGTGGTACGAATGGGGTGATTTGATTGGTTTACTACTTTCGGGTGTGAAATAAGGACATTTATTATGAGACACCATGTATAAAACCAGTACGTACTTTCCTTGTAACTATTGTGTTCTTCTATTTTGACTGATTGCCAGATTCTACAACAATGATAGTCTATGTATACAGGGATACCCCATAGCTACGTCATCATAAATCAAACATTATTGTACGTAAATCCGTTACGTTACATTGTATATCTCTTCAACAGACAACAGTTCATGTAGAATAACAGATAAACAGATTAGCCCATTATCAAACACCAAATTTTTGAATTGTTCCAGTTTGCAAGATTTTGCAGACGACAATTTCAAGTTGATGAAAATTCTTTGCATTTTGAAATAGAAAACAGTGTGGATGATGAGAGAATTGGTTGTTACAAGCAATTTCTTCATTTTCCACAATGATTTCCAAAGCATTTTTGGTGAGGGACGTCAAATAGGCGTCAGTATGTGGGAATCGCTTTAGATATCTCCATTTTCGTTACAGATCAGTGTTGCTATTTCTAACAAGCTAGTGTTACTGTGAGTGACAGAGAATATCCTTACTATTCAACATAGCATATTGATCAAACCAGATCATTTCATTCCAAAATGTTCAATTGACCCAAATGATCTTCGCAAGCAAAGCATTACACAAAGGGAACAAATCAGAGGTAGAATCATTGGCCTGCGAAGATGAATTGCCATGGATTTTGGAAGCAACGTGTGTACATAAATGCCTACTCTTCTTTCAGGAAACCAATCAACGATCGTCTTATTTAAGTCGTTTACTTTGACCGACAGGGCGACAGATAGCAAGGGCTGGTATCTTTTCAAAGTGAAATATTTCACTTAATTTTCATCAAACCCTATGTTGTGGGTACTATTTTGATTCGTCTCGTAAACTGTAGTGCGATTGAACTAAATCGCTGATTTTCTTCAACAACAACCTCGTAAATGCAGCTTTAACAAGCTGCATTTACGAGGTTTTTCTTGAAAAGCACTGAAATATTTGTGCATAAAAAGTCATGGGAAGCTATTCAGGTTAATCTCTAAACATTCGCGATGCTACAAAAGCCTTCATCAATCTATGTTGGTTGCCGAAGTAAATCAATGTTAATCACATTCAGTACCAAGGTACCCAGCATATTTCCCAGGCAATAGACCTTTCAGATGTGCAATAAATTATATCCAAGAATTTTTGCACTATACCTCCCGGATTTTCATATGAAATTTTGTACTGATTGTCGTTTTTTCTTGTATTGTCAGCATTCTTATTCATTTCTTTTTCTTATCTCTGCCCGATAAGATGCTAAAAGAAAGCACAGATATGTTCACGAGCACCATATTACATAAAGCGTTGGGTCTGTGTGTAGCTTTTAGCTATGCTATTTACAACACAAAATAATACATAATATTATACCATGTTGACCCATATCCATTGATGATCATTGTTGTCAAAATTGTCTGTCGTGTACAATGCCATTTTACCATGACGATTTTAAAAGGACCCATGCTAGGTTGTCGAACATAGAAACATGTAAAATCTATAATAAGAAATGTCGTATGGAATTGCCAATATGCATAGCTAGATTATTTCTGTTCCATGCAATTTCAAATAACATTCGTTTGGTCCTCCTAGATCAAATATGTATATAATTACCCTACCCGCGCTATATATTTGTAGTAAGAATTACGGACAACTGAACCTCGATAAATAGTGAAAAACTTGGTCCCTGCGCTAAAATTTCTTACTTTTTGACCCTAGATAATACAATGCACCACACAACAATGTAAACTAGGACTGTCCCCATGTTGCTCATATCCCAGAAGAACCTAATATATGTCCCTTTAAAATAATGCGTTAACGTTTAAGGATTTATTTAATCATTTTACGTGTGCAGTAACTCATGGCTTATGCAGGTATAGCGGACGAGAATTGACATGGCAGAGCATCCCATTCGATTAGCATGGGCTGCTCTGCCAGGTCATTTATCGTGAGGTATATGTATCTGTGGAAAGTTAAAATTTTGTGTTGAGCTATTTTATAAATATTATGAGGTAAACACACTGAAATATTACAATAGAGAGATATATACCTGTTACTTATCAGCCCGTTAGGCTGGCATCTGCCGTAAAATAGATGTAAAGATAGGCTGGGTAAAGGCCAAGTTTAATCAAAATATATTTCCCTAGAAAATGTTACTTATCTCGTGTATGCATCCATTGTATGGAATATCGCTGCTTTTCAATAAAATCCTCGAAACTGCAGCTTGTTTTAAGCTGCGGTTACTAGGTTTTTGTTGAAACGCGACGATGTTTTTCGTACCATAATCAAACTAGGTCTACAATTCTTTTCCGTACAAAGTTAGACAATACAGAATCGATGAATTGCCAAAACACTAAAACCTGGTCAGTCAGCACAACTAGTTCGAAGTTTCGATTTTTAGATTTTATGTCGTAAATAACTTTCTACTTTCTAACTAAAGTTTCAGGCGTTCTTAGTTTAAATCATTGCATTAACTGATTGCGCCACATTTTGTTTTACTTAGTCTTTTGCCTGTTCAAAATGATAAGGTGTACGAGTATTTTAGTGTTCGACCTACTTTTTTGACAAATGAAATTGCAATATATTTTGAAATTTCACCGCTATATTTCACACAAA
The DNA here is from genome assembly GCA_963680895.1 of Fragum sueziense. NCBI lineage: Eukaryota > Metazoa > Mollusca > Bivalvia > Cardiida > Cardiidae > Fragum > Fragum sueziense. The sequence continues at coordinate 8,109,169 of OY804592.1, forward strand.
CGAGCTGCAGGTTAGTTTATGTGACATCTATACATAGCCACGCCCCCGTCTCCAATAAACCGCTAGCGAACACTTAGTCAGATAAAGGCTGTATAGTAGATTCTATGCGAAATAAACATTTTAATACATAGAAAATTTGAAAATACAGTGATTTAGCAGCATCTTCAGTGAGTTTTTCAAACATTTCCAACTACATGTACGTTTTGTGAATGCTTAATCAATTCGTGTCAAATTTATAGTTGCCACAGACATTACATTATAGTAGGTATATGGTTCACCATAGGAAACGATGGTTGCCATTCTAGAAAGTGGGTCTTCGAACGAAGAGAGATTCAGTTAATAAAACACCCGTGTAGCCGATTATTTTGTCAGTTTTCAATATCTAAAACACCAGGAATCAGTCTTATTGTAATAAGAAAGTAATCTAGCTGTTGATATAGACCGAGTAAATATTTTTGTCCAAGAAGAATAAGGCGGTATGTGTTTATATATTCACATAACAATTACAATATTCTTCTTCTAACACGTAATTGTGATGCTGGAATTCAATTTTGATGGGGTTCGAAAATGTCAGTGCACTCGATCATATATTTTATTGACTCGAAATTTCTAAAAGAACTACATGACCGAAACTAACACAAATGTATCTTTGATTTAGGCTAGCATACCCGTAATGGGGCCATTTTGAGATTCATAAGCATCGGATTGTTTTTAAAACGGCGTCGTTACGTATCCGAACTTATTCGAGCGCGGTCGTAAACATTCGGCCGATGGAAAGTTCCACTGCAAAATGTTTTCGACTTCGCCAGAATAATTCCGAATACGCGCGAATCTCATGAGGGATGGATTACCTAAAAAAAATACAGCCACTTTCAGGCTAGACCAGAGACTTTCCGTTAAAAAAGACTTTTAGTTCCGAACTGTCATTTTATGCCGTGCATTGATTATTTGGTTTTTTTTTCAAATGAGTCTGGCAAATTACTTTAAAAATATGAACAAAATTTTGACACTTGTACTAGAAAAATGATAGATGTATGTATCATAGTCATTGGTAAATGATATGGAAGCACTGAAGGGCAATTTTGACTGATTTAGGACTTCGGACTTGTGACTTGTGACTTGTGACTTTTGAGTTATGACTTGTACAATTTGGCTAGGTGCAACACTGTTGTAAGTATGTACCAATTCCACATGCCAATACAACATTGTTGCAGTTTCTTCTGGATGTCGCTCAATGACAGAAAAGTCGTGCATTTTCATGTGTCAACATTCTCATGCTCGCCCATTCTAATGGCATCTTCGAACGTTTATGATACGTTTGGAACCGTATCAGTAATAGTTTAGCAATTCACCTAAAATATCCAACTTCTGTTATTTTAATAGCAGAATTACCTTTATCAATGTTAAAAAGAACAGTTTGAAACTAGTACACAACTAGCATTTTTTTTATATTTACGAGAAACTAAACAGAGATAAGAGCACATTGTTGGTTTATTTTTAGCCACTGTTGTTCTATTTTTAGAGTTACGATATTTTTTTTTCTTACGTTCAAAATTTCTTACGATCGTTTTGTAAAACGCACTTAAGAATTTGCGTAAGATTTTTTTAGACGTAAAGTTACGCAAAAACTTACGCAAATGTCAGTAAAACGGTCCCGTAAAGTCTACATTTTTAGCTCCACTGCCCGAAGGCCAGCGAGCTATTGTCATGGCGTTGTGTCCGTCGTGCGTCCGTCCGTGCGTGCGTGCGTGCGTTAATTTTTTTCTTTAAAAATATTCTCCTCTCAAACCAATGGGCCAATTTTGACCAAACTTTGCAATAAATGTTCCACGGGTGACCCTTTACTAAAATTGTTGAAAATGTGGACGTGGCAGAGCGGGGCTTATCAGACTTAGAGAAATCACAAAATAATTCTTTAAAATCAACCATTTGGCCAATTTTGACCAAACTTGGCAGAAATGTACCTTGGGTGACTATTTAAATTGTACGTGAAATTTTTATTGGTCCATAACTGTGGGCGTGGCAGGGCGGGTTTTATCCGACTTTGAGAAATCACAAAATAATTCTTTAAAAATCTTCTCCTCTCAAACCTGTGGGCCAATTTTGACCAAACTTTGCAGGAATTTTCCTTGTGTGACCCTTTACTTAAGTGTTCAAAGAATTTTGATTGGTCCATATATGTGGGCGTGACAGGGCGGAGGCTTATCAGAGAAATCACAAAATAATTATTTAAAAATCAACCATTTGGCCCATTTTCACCAAACTTGGCAGAAATTTACCTTGGGTGACCCTTTACTAAGGATGTCCGTGAAATTTTGATTGGTCTATAAATGCGGGCGTGGCAGGGCGGGGTTTTATCTGACTTAGAGAAATCACAAAATAATTCTTTAAAAATCAACCATTAGGCCAATTTCAATTAAATTGCACCTTAAGTGACCATCAGGGCGGGGCTTATCAGAATGGGAGAAATCACGAAAAATTCTTAAAAGATCAACCATAAGGACAATTTTGACCAAATTTGGTATATATGTTCTTTGGGTGGCCAAATACTTAGATTGTAATCACGAAATAATAAATGCGGCAGGGCAGGGCTTACCACAATTAGACAAACCATAAAATAAATCAATAGGCCAATTCAGACCAAACTTGGCAGAAATGTTCCATGGTTGGTTCTTTTCAAGATTTGGCAGTGCTACGCTTACAAGAAATCAATAGATAATTCTTTTACTTTAGCCAGTGGAGCGATTCAGGCCCTCTTGGGCATCTTTTTTAATGCAAACTCTCCTTTACAAAATGGGTTTTAAGCGGCTAAGTTCCAATGACCTTGACAAGGTCGGATGACCAGGACCATTCTTTGTAAATTTCACACTTAAACCCCATTTCGTAAAGGAGAGGTTGCATTAAAAAATGTAGACGGTAGGTGCTTAATTTTCTTTGGTAGAAATAATTATAAGCAGCTGATCACCATGTAGAAATACTATAGTTTGGGGTTAGAGCCAGAGATAAAGTTAGTGTGTAGGTTGAGTTAGTGTTATTTGTCAAAAATCTCATGGGCGAGCATGAAAATGTTGACACATGAAAATGCACGACTTTTCTGTCATTAAGCGACATCCAGAAGAAACTGCAACTTTGACTTGCGACTAATGATTTAGGACTTCGGACTTGTAACTTGTGAGTTATGAGTTATGGAAGCACTGGGGGGTTTTGAGTAATGACTTGTGAGTTTTGAGTTATGACTTGTGAGTTTTGAGCATGAGAATTCTGACAGTTCAAATGCACGACTTTTCGGTCATTTAGCGACATCCATATCAGAGCTATTGCAAAAGCGTTGTATTGGCATGTGGAATTCGTATATACTTACGGCAGTGTTGCATATAGTGGCCCAAATGCACAAGTCATAACTCATAACTCATAAGTTACAAGTCCGAAGTCCTAAATCATTAGTCGCAAGTCAATATTGCCCTCCAGTGCTTCCATAAAATGAGCTGGGTTAGATTATAATTATTATGTAGATCAAGACATGAATAAAGCTTATTCGAATTCGTTTCTTAACCCATTACAAAAATACAAGATTTTGGACTAGTCCAAATTCAAAAATGACGCAGTTTCAAAGGAATGGAATAAAAAAAAAATGATTGGTCTTTTAGGGGTAGAAAACATTGTGGGAAATGAAGAAATTGCTTGCAACAAGCAATTTCTTCGATCCCCACAATGTTTTCCAAAGCGTCAAAAAAGTGAATGTTTGGGAATGGGTTAACTTTCTTCCAGATATTTCAAGGGAAATATAAAAACAAAGTTGTGATGTTTTAATTTTACAAAAAACATGTCCATTGAACTGTAGTACTATTTCGATTGGATTAAAAGATCTTCACTTTTTGATATGTGTGCACAATTTGTTTCTTCTCGAAGAAAATGCTCGTAGTGGAAACTTGTAAACCTCTTATAATAGCAACTCAAGAATGATTATAAACATCCCCTCGACTTACTGTTAAACTATCGTAAATGCATTATAGAATTATAATGCACTTACAATTGTTTTGCATTTAGCAACAGAATAACGCTACATTTCTAGGAAAATCACGTATCTACAGCTTAGAACAAGCTACAGTTACGATGTTCTCATAGCAAAGCGAGGATAAGCAAATCACAACAGCCCACATTGTTTTAAAACAACGATGTGGTACGCTGGAAAATATTTACCATTTGGCAAACGTTTCAAAGTTGCTTGTGGGACGGTTTGCTTAGTTGGCAAACTGATATGTAATAAAAAGTACATTATGGAGTCTGGGAAAATTTAGAGTAGAACTTGCCAAAACGGCAATCCTTAACAGCATAGAACCATTTACGGGGTTGCTCGAATTTATTGCTGCATATCGTTGATTTTAAACAAAAAACTCGTAACTGCAGCCATTTGAAGTTATTTGAAGTCTGCATGCACACCAAGCTGATCTACATGTAATACAGGAACTTAACGTTTTTATGATGTGTATTTTTTAGAAGAACTGCTGATGCATAAACATTACATATTGTACTGCAAAAATTGAAGTGTCACATTAGACAATGGACATGTTATACTATGTAGCCAAATGTTCTTCACAAATTCACTCTTTTAGACCTCGTTCCAAAGATTGATTTGGGCTTGATGACCTTAAATGAAAATGTGGAGTCTTAACCCATTACATATATTGGCTCATTTTGATTAAAAAATAAAAGAAAAAAGGCTTAAAACAGTGTGCAAAATGCACAAATTGCTTGTGACAGAATATGTATTAATTTCCCACAACGTTTCTACCCCCAAAAGACCAAACAATTCAAAATTTTATTCACCTGCAATTGTTGTCTGCAACATCTTTTAATTTGGTCTGGATTTTTGCAGTTCGGTAATGGGTACATTTTATACAGCTATATCATTCCAAAGGATGACGAGTTTAGCAACGCCCTGTTTTAATCATAAACCGGTATTTAAAAATAATATCAAAATTATCAAATATTCAAGGTAATTTGCACCCTCATCATTATTTGATATCTCACCTGTGCGATTTTGCATTCTCCCTGAATTCTTTGTGAAAATATTTTTAAAATGCAATGCAACCTTCCCCATTTAGCGAAATTTTAGACTAATCCATTTTCTTGTTGCTAGTTTAAACCATTATCAGACGGCAGAATTTTAAACTGTTCTGATTTGCAAGCTGCTGATGACGACCAAATGGATGTTGGTAATGATATTCTGTGTAAAAAGTATTAGAAAATATTGAGACAAAAGGAGAAAATGCTTACTATCAGGGGTACTATAAGAACTTTCTATTAGGTCCTATCTAGGAAAGGGTTAAAAGAGTAACATAAGTTAGGACTCCAATATAAGTCCGGGTTTTGACGTCCCAATGAGAACAAGTTTCGAAAAACGTTGAGACTAAAGAAGGAACCAGTGATAATCATCATTTCCTCCTAATGCCTAAATATTTTCCTTGTGATATTACAAATATACCTAATGCTGCATATTTCCATTACATAAAGTTTCATATATCGTCGCTTTTCTACGAAAACCTCGTAACTGCAGCTTGTTTTAAGCTGCAGTTACGAGGTTTTCGTAGAAAAGCAGCGATGTGTACTTTTGATTTGGAAAATTACATGGTATTAAACTAATGATGGCATTTGTGGGCAACGCCCTTTTGTTTTTGTTTGATTTATATATACCCGTTAAACAAAAGGCTTATGCTCATATGGCGGTACACATATATACGCCCACTACCAATCAAATCATCATTAACCCTTTACAAAATGGCAATTTTTTATGACTTTTCTAATTTGAAAAATGTGAAAATTCATGTCTATAAAAATGGGGTTAGTACACAATAGTGCATGGAAAATATTGAGACAAAAGATGAAAATGCTGATCATCGGCATTTTCTTCTTTTGCATCAATGTTTTCCAAAGCGTTTCTGTCTTTACCCTCAAAACCAGGCATTGTTTGGGAAAGAGTTAAATGATCATTAAACCAAACATATTTCACTTTTTCATGAACGATGTCGGCCAAGATAATAATAAGAAAAGCTGCGTTTCCAAAATTTGGCAAACATTGAGGTTTTTATGACACAATTGCAGACTTGAAAACAATATGAATCTATCAAAACATGCTGTTACAATATAAGATTATTGCAGAAAGGCATTTATTTAATAGTTGCACATTATCAAGCTCAAACGTTCAAACGAAATGGCAAAGATGTTACTGAATAACTGCAAATTGAATTAAAACAATTGTTGACCTGTCTACGTGTAAATAAAACATCATTGTATTGTCCAACAAGGTTAACCCGGGACAACTTAATTTTCGTGCGCAAAGTCCGTTAGTGGAGCGTCTTAACAAAACAAAGCCGAAGTGGGGTCATTACATATGCAGATGTCCCGGGTTAATCTTGCTGGACAATAGAGTTGTTTGAAATACTAAATATAAGTACAATGTAGTAATTAATGAATACATGCTATATGCATTTAATATTCCAAAGCGACTCGACAACATATATACAAAGCATATACTCGTTTACTAACAATAAGTTTCATAGTCAGATCCAAATTCATCGAAGTTGAGCAATATCTACTTAACCCTTTACCAAACGACGAAAAATTGGATTCTTTGACGTAAAAAGTGGCTGGAGATGTCAAAATGGATGTCGACAAAGGCAGGATTTGCGTTAGATATAGTACATAAAATATTGAGACAAAAGGAGAAACTGCTGGTTATCAGCAGTTTCTTCTTTTGTCTCAATGTTTTCACAAGCCTTTTCTATTAGGGACGTCAAAATCAGGTCTTGTTTGGGAAAGGGTTAATTGTCTGCAAATAACCTTCTTTATTTGCATCATTGACATTTTGTCATAGAGTTTAATATGTATACATATTTCTCCTGTTTATTTTGCTAAACGATTCGTTTCTTGCCTCGCATATCAAGGAGTTTTCTAATGTACCAGAGATTAAAGTATTACGGCATAATCAGTTGATCGCAAGTTAAATCAAAGAAATTAGGCGCGTTGCTACCTTCAGTCTTGAAACGCAACACGATAGAGATTAGTCGCACGCGAAATTAAGTTGAACAGTCTTCTTTTCAAGGATAACTAGATATTTTCAGGTTAGCTCAATAACTTTCGTACATTTTCACATTGGCAATCACTGTAATTCAACATAAAGGTTCTCCCGTGCATTTATTCGGATATGGTACAGCGAACTGCCTTGGTCTGACACAAGCAATGCGTTTGATTCCAAAGAGATTTGATGAAAAACTCCAGACTGCAAAATTCAGTTGATTCTGCAAAGTTGATGCATAGGATTGACATAGTAATATCCCTATACAATAAAGATATCTTTCCATAAATATTTCAAACGGGGTATAATGTAGTGCATTTCAGCTTAGGCTTATAAGTAAGCAATTATATTTATCATTATATTTATCATTATGATCATCATCTTTTATTAGATAGAATGCAAGTCGCTAAGGACATAAACATATCTAAGCTTATACCTTTATGCATGTCGTTTGATTGCCATACAGTCCTCCTTACTCAATTGCAATAAAAAAAATTTAGGCTGGCCTTATTTCAAAGGCATTACATCTATAGGAACAAAACAAAATCAAAAGTATTACAAAGAAAAATCACATTACACTCGACACTCGTTATGTCGACATCGGATAAGTCTAATTTCTGCTTAAGTCGAAGTGAAAGTCTTGCCCCGTCCTCACCAATGGATATCAAAAAGTTCAAATAAAATAATTTCGAAATAAATATGATTATTGAAATTTAGTAGGAAAAGGACAGGAATTGCTCGTTTCGAGTAATTTCTTTCCTTTTCCTACTATATTTCAATTATGAACGCACTTGATGAGCAACAAAAATGGTCAAATGTCATTTAAACTCGAAACTGAACAAGATCGGATTAGTCGAACTCCGGATATGTCGAGGTATTTTGACGGGCCATCTGACTTCGACACAACTTGTGTCGACTGTATATGACATGGAAAATACCCAAGGAAAGAAGAAAATACTGGTATCCAGCATCATCTCCCTTTCTCTGAATGTTCTATCAAACCTTTCGTCATTAGAGATATTAAAATGGGGGGCTAGATTCTGGACGTGGATAATAACTTGGATAATAACGAGAGCAAATGATGCTTATTTTAAAGGTCAAGTTCTCTTTTTCTCAGAATGTCTTCCTGTGCTTTCTCTACTCCAGATATCAAAATCATGGCTAGATAGTAATGAGGTTAAAGAGCGGTTGAACGAAACCAGCCGGTAATGTTTATTATTTTTGTCAGAGGATTACTTGTTCCATACATAATTGTTTACTTGTTTTACCAGGCACCTTGTTGGTTTAAAGGTCAATTATCATCATATCATATACGCTTTGGTATGAAAGGAAAACAGAAGCGTCTATTGAATAGAATTCAATCGTCTATAAACAGGGGTGATATCAAATATTGAATATGTCTCGATAAAGGACCTGGCAGAGCATCTCTAGCTATAAGCTAGAGATGCTCTGCTAGGTCTTTTATCGAGCCATATACATATCCTGTCGAATCCTCGTACGATCTGTTTTCAGCCTATTAATTATGAATTTACTATGACCCAATATGTATTTCAATGTATTTAACTTTTTGGAGGAATAAAATTAATTTTGTTACCTCTGTGAGAATGTTTTCTTTAGGTAACTACCTAAACATACGTGGCAGTGAATGCGTTTTTAATATTTGGCCAGATTGTTAATCAAAACTCATTCAGTTATTATATAGAAAGCTTTTATACCAACAAAAATGCTGAAGATAATTTTACGTGACTAAATTAATTCTTGAAATGATGAAAACGATAACGTGACAATTCATTGGGTGTACTTTGTGAGACTGTATAATGAGTTTGAATGCTTTCAATTATCAGTCTAAAATTGTAGAGAGTAAGATTAATATTCTTCCCTTAACCCTTTCCCGATTGAGACCTTGTTTTGAAGTCCCTAACAGAATTGGCTTGGAAAAACATTGAGGCAAAAGAAGAAAATGCTGATAATCAGCATTTTCTCATTTTGCCTCAAACTTTTCTATGCCATATTTTACACAAATTATATCTTCCATGTTGTCATTTTTGGTAGTTTTTGAAGTGGATCACCCCAAAATTTTGAAGTTTTGGAAAGGGTTAAAAACCAAATTGAAAAATTCCAAAAAAAAAAAAAAAAAAAAAAAAAGTGAAAGGGGTACAAACGTATACATCAGCTGCAGCTAGCCTTATCACATAATAACCCGGCCAACAGCTGTCTTAAAATACCTATCAATGATTTTCAACGAAAACCTCGTAGCTGCAGCTTGATTCAAGCTGCAGTTACGAGGTTTTTGTTGGAAAGCGATACTAGTCTTGTATCCAGGTACTCTTGAAGGGCTGAGTTTTCAACATTTACTAAGAAATGCTCCGGGTGCTTTAAAAAACCTTTCTTTTCAAACAAAACTACAAGGACCGTATTCACCAACAACTTTTTATGTTTTATGTTTTATCATTTACTTTTTACCCATTCCCACATAGTGACTCTTTCTGACTCCCCACAAGACACTGACATTTTCGTCTGCAACATCTTTAAATTTGGATCAATCTATTTTTTGCCGTCTGGTAATGGCTTAACCCTTTCCCAAAACAAGACCTGATTTTGACGTCTCTAATGGAAAAGGCTTGGGAAAACATTGAAACAAAAGAAGAAACTGCTGATAACCAGCAGTTTCTCCTTTTGTCTCAATATTTTCTTTGTCATATTTTACACAAATTCTACCTTTAATAACTTCCATTTTGTCATTGGTGGCAGTTTTTGAAGTGGATCACGCTAAAATTTTGTCGTTTGGGAAAGAGTTTTAGCATTTCGTAACTACTGATTCCCAGGATTGCTCACAACTTATTTGCCTATCTTATCTGGGGCATCGTCTACATGTACATGAAAACTTGAACAAGTGCCAGACAATATTTTCCCTTTTAGATGTTGAGTGGGTTACTTTTGAGTTGTATGGGATTGACCTCAGCTTGATTCTCGTAAAACCATGTGCACTAATCAATTTCATTCGGCATGCATTTTTCCTTATTGGTTACATCTGTTTCAACAGTGCTGGAACTTTACAAATCAAAACAAATGGCCAGCATAGCATAAGTAGTTATTGCCGTACATATTACAAGCAAATCATCACTAACTGCAGAATTATTGTCACTGTGCATATCTTGTTAAACTTTTTTCATGTTCGTATGAATCAGGGAGCTAGGGGCTATCGCAAAGCATTCCCCCGCAAAAAAGAAAGGGTCCAAAATGGCGAATTATCCTTATTTTACACTGAAAATTTTGGGACATTCCTGAAGACACTGGGGCTTTAACCTCTCCCAATATAAAATTGCTTCCTATGGGCCTGTATCTAAAACCTTTAAGTTTGCTCCCATGTAAATGCAAGTGTGACCAGTTGCAAAAGCAATCTCATTTTAACATTGCAGAATTAGACATCGATATTATATGTAATCAATATGCAGATACTGCTTACATCTTGTCTTCAATATCAATGTGTTTTCCATTGATATACCGAATCCTTTTGTTCATGGTCCCAAAAATATTTGTACACAGTGTCCATCGATAATGCAACCAATGTCATGTTGTGCACGACAAATACGAAGAAAACACTGTTTTAGACACACAAATGTACCTATTCATTTTTTGTAGCAGTATGCTATACTTATCGTAGAAAAACACAATTATATATTCTGGTGTATTTGATGAGCACTAATATTACGCGCATTGAAAGCCTTAATTACATACGGAATCCTAGACTACGTATTTGTGAATTAGTATCTGCATGTATCTGCACCGTTAAGATATCATTCTATCAAATTATACCAATCATCATAAAATGCGAAGAAATCCAATTTGTTCCTTATCGACATGAGCGTTGCAATAAACCTTCAAGATTCATGCTTCAAAGAGTAGTAGTAAAATACCCGAATCATACAACTTTCCCAAACACTCGTTAAAGTAAATGGCTGAATTTATAGTGGATACTTGAGCGTAACATCGCTTTTCAACGAAAACCTTGTAACTGCAGCTTGTTTTAAGCTGCAGTTAGGAGGTTTCTGTTGAAAAATAGCGATAAAGAATGTTGATTGTTATATAATATCTGGTAGTAAACTACCCCGGGATGCATCAAAGATATCGATTAACCCCGCTTCTGTTGCTTCAACTGTTTTAACAGACGTCCCGTGGCCTTGGTGTTCCATTTTGAGGGGTTCCACGAAACGATTCGCTGCTTTTCAACAAAAACCTAGTAACTGCAGCTTAAATCTAGCTGCAGTTACGAAGTTGTTGTAGAAAAACGACTTTTTGTACGTGCATACGATTCTATAATAAAGTATGTACATATAACAGTTTTGCGCTGATTCCTAGATAAAATACTATGTAACTTGTATTTGAGAACACCACAACTTATTTTACTACATAGCTTTACTACAATACATTTGAATTGTTCTTGAAACAATTATTGTGTATTGTCTATATTTTATTGTATGATAAACCTACGAAGTACGGGCATTCAGTTACTGCAAATGTATATTTAACTCTTACCCAAACGACATAATTTTAGGAAGGTCAAATTTAAAAACTGCCCAAGTCGACAAAAATGACGATAAAAAGATATGATTCATGTACAATATTGCATAGTAAATTTTGAGGCAAAGGAAGAAAATGCTGATCATCAGCATTTTTTTTTCTTTTGATTCAATGGACGTCAAAACCATGTCTTGTTTTGGAAAGTATTAATTTGCAGCATTTTTTCATAAAAAACGTATTTGAACTATGTTATGAGAGTTACATTGCGTCTATAGTTTTGTAAATATTGAATTTACAGATTTGTATCATGAAATGAAGATCTATTCCAAACGGACATAACCAAAACGAAAAGTACAAGTACCATTGTCGTAAAATGCTTGGACTTGGCCTAAAAATCTCCAAAGGGTTTTAAATAATATAGCAGGACGATTACAGAGTTGCGTATACAATCTTAAACGACAAAAATATGAAAACTGCATACAATGCATCAGTAGGTCCTTCATAAACAACAGAAAAATTGAAGAGTACTAAGATTTACGAGACATGAAGCAGAGATCGTTCGATCGCATAGCTAAACAAAACAACACCGTCGTCATTGATCTAAGCTTGTTGCAGCAGCACACCCTGTGATAAGCACGGTTTTGGGCGACCATAGGGGATACCAGCCGATGAACCATCCATCTCTGTTCAAATGTGATATGTTATCATTCTTAGATTTTCATTCTCAGTGCAAATACCATTTGTTTTGAATTTTGAGCTCTAGAATAAGAACAAGTCCAAAACTATGTTGATTGGAAAATGGTTAAACAAATGTATTTAGCAGTAGAATTCAGATATGTCGATAGATATATGTGCCAACTAGGATCATCAATCAAATGAGTAAGGTGCTCGTCTAATTAACATTACACCTGCCTGGCTCTGAACTTAGACCTTGTACATTTAACAAGCACACTTGATTTCCCAGCTTAAAAGTGTTTTATAATGTTTACGTCGGTTGCATAAATTATTATCTTTACGTTAACTAACTGTAGTGAAGATTTTTTTTATTATTGTTATTATTTTGTTAAGAAAAGTAACGATATTTTGATATTCATGACGGCTCAAATAGAAGAAACCGAATTTCATTCCTGATTCAAGTGTTCTCATGTTTACGTCTGTTGCATAATTATTATCTTTAGGATTGTTGCCTACAGTCGTCTTTTTTCCAAACCTTGTAACTACAACTTTATGAACAATAACTACTTTACTATAACGAATCAAACAAATGACAGGAATTTCACGTCAAAGTTATTCAAAGAACATGGTCAGTTTCGTGCGAGAAGATAGATTCAAAGACCCCAAAACAACAAAATGTTTTTGATAATTATAAGAAAGCGGAAAGATAAGCTTAGGAGAAAAAAATGTGCGTAGAGAACTTCATTTTCAAAATCAAAATAATCTGCAGGGAAATTGGATCTGATAACGGATGATAAATGTTACATATTTCAAGGCTTATTTTTTGTTTATACAGATTCCGTTTCCATCCAACTAATTTCTCCTCTCGCGAAAATTACTGAAATTAGTGGACGTGGCGTTCGTGTCCCTTAATGTAACATTCCGTGACAAAATTCTTGTTTCTATTAAACGATATAATCGAACATAAACATCTTATAGCGACATTAAAGTAGTGATTTCAACGTTTTAATCTCTATGAATTAAGGTTTTATGTCACGTAAGCGTCGAACTGTCTGAGAATATGCAGGTGTAACAATATTAGAAAACGGATCATTTTAAAATACTTCTAAGCGTTATATTTGAAACAGGATCTGGAAACAGATCCCTTAAGACTTTTGAGCACAATATGGTTCCAGATCAGCCTGCGTATACACGCAGTCTGATCAAGAACCACGTTGTTCTCCAATAGCAACATTAAATGACTGATTTCACATTTTAATCTCTTTGAATTAAGGTTTAATGTCACGTAAGCGTCAATAAGTCTGAGAATGAGCAGGTGTACCTAGGTATTGGAAAAGGGAACCAAATTATTCAGCCCTCACAACTGCCATTACTATAACTGAAAAATTCCATTTTGTGACGAAGAAAACAATAAGAAATTTTTCTATTCCATATTTTGTTTCCAAAGGCCTACTAGTACCTCGTAGCATTGTTAAAACAACGTATTGCTCGAGGAAGGGAATACGTTACAGCTATCAGCCCGTCGCCTCTCTTCAAGTACATCCTTACTGCAGCTTGTTATCAGCTGTATTGAAAGCATAATCTGACATAGATTTGAAATTTCCATGAAATTATGAAAGTTGTTTAAATATGTGGGCCTATTTCAGGTTTTGCGCAATTAGCGGACTTCTGTCTCAGCCCTTGAATGCAAACAAGCCCTTTTTTCAAATTCTTTCACTGAAAAACAATGGTGGTAAGAGTGCACGGAACTAAAAACATCAGTGCAGCAGTGTGCAGGTTTTATTTCAATAATTATTAATGTCAGTGAATATATATTCTCTTCCTTCTCAGTGTCACTTTTAGTGGCAAGCATCCTGGCAGTTATTCTGTAGTAATTAAAATTTCCCGGAAACGCCGAAATTCGGATACCTCTTAAACTTGCACTAGAATCATTTAGACAATATTGGGCAACTAAATGGCTTCAGAACGTAAATACACTAGACGTATCCCAATTATCATGAGATACTTAGCCCCTCGTGCAGTTTCTCTCAGACTTTGCATTATTCCATGACACCGGAATTTGACGGAAATTATCCGGATTTAATCAAAAAAGTGCTAGACACCTGCAAAATTTGAACCATCGCATTCAAAATTACAGTAGTTTGCAATTCGGTATTCCGTTGTTCACATAAACAAGGACCATAATATCGTCCATTGACAGCCAGGAGTGGCTATCAGCAGTTAAAATTTAACTGCTGACAGCCACTTCTGGCTGTCAAGGGACGAATTATTATAGTCGGTCGATGGGAACCAAACTGCCGATCAGAAACATTATGCACGTATGCTTTCACGAGTGTTTTGGTAGTGTTATACAGCACGAAAAAGTACGCATCACTTAATTACAAGAGGTGCAGGAAGTATGCATAGTGTTAATGTCTATTGATTACAACTATTTCAAAGAAAGTATGTTGCAAAATATCATTAATGGGTAATTTCTTCTCGTTAAGCAATTACAACTTCAAAAGGAATGCCTCTAGCTCTTTACTATTTTACCCCTTACCTTATCCTTAGACTGCATATTCTCGTCGTTTCAGATGCTGTATTCGTTAATTGTGCAGGTTTCCTTTAAACTTTTCCCATACAAGACAAGGTTTTGCCTTCCCTGGTATGCGGGGCCTTGAAGGCCATTAAGGCGATCGAAAGAACCAAACGCTGATATAACGAATTGCCATCTTTGCATCGTCAGAATTTTCTGCGCAATTCTGTACACATATTCTTCACAAATCGACCCACCTACAAACATCGACCCCCATTTTTACATCTGTAGTAGCTTCGAATTTTGATGATCCACATCTTGTTGTTTGGTAATAGAGTTGTTATGCAAGTTTTCTTTCATTTAACCCTTTCCGATACAAGACCTGGATTTGACGCCCCTGATAGGAAAGGCTTGGGAAACATTGAAACAAAATAAGAAACTGCTGATAACCAGCAGTTTCTCATTTTGTCTCAATATTTTCTATGCCATATTTTACACAAATTCTATCTTTGATACATTCCATTTTGTCATTTGTGGCAGTTTTTGAATTTGACCACCCTAAAATTTTGCCGTTAGGGAAAAGGTTAAGCTGCAGCTAAATCTTATCTGCTGTTCTGCTTTTCTTATCTGCTATGATCTCTTTCCCTCTAACAGAGAATTACCCAATATCCAGTGAACAGAATCGATCTTAACCAAACTATGTGTTTACGCAGGCTGATCTGTATCCATACAGGTAACATATGCTATAAGGGCTAATTCCAAGATCCTTATTCAAATATGTGACTCGTCACGCTAAAAGGGACCTTATCCGAACTCCGAAAATCCAAATTTTGACCAACTTGTCAGACTTAGCACGGGTCAACCAGATCCCGTATGCAAAAAAATGTAGTAAGATAGGGAAAACATCCGGAATTTACAAAATTACATGAAAGTGAAAAGTGTCGGCCCTAGTCTGGCTGCGCGGACTGCGCAGACTGACTAGGGTCGATATTTTTCACACTTCTTATAAGGTCCCTTTTAGCGTGACGGGTCACATAAACATTTCCTACCACATGGGTGTTACATGGACCTATTCTTTTTTCCGGTCCATTTATATTTTTGGCCAAGTCGTATCTTTAATTGCTATCTACAATACAACCAAACCAATGCCAAACAATTATATCAATGACGTCTAAGAAGGGTATGAATGGACAGGGGCAATATCCGTATGTTTAATACTTAGTTTCTATGTTTATAATGAATTCCAGCTTGGTTTTGGCTCGAACGCCAGGTTGTTGACCGTGAATTTTATTAACAAATTTCTCAAGTAGTCAAAACAAAGGCATTAGGTATCCTTACATCAATGAAAGCAGACGTCTTTGGAAAATTGTGGAAATATTCAGCCAATAACTGCTTTTGAAATTAGTTGATATGTTGATCATTTTGAATTCAAACGCTGGATGTTGGGAATTTATTTTGGCAACAATCGGTTTTTACCAAACCAGGCTTAAATATAAAAGAACAATTCTGATCAATGAGTTACCTTTATGTCCTTGGTATATATGAACTGATCGGCTGATAGCATGTTGCGGTGATTGACCATTTCGCTGATGGTGGTCCCAGCTTTATTTACGCTAATCAACATAACTAGTTAAACGAATAGACAGTAATGACAGCATTAATCCTTGGCACAGTTTGTCCAGCAATTTTGAATTTGGAATGTGAGTCCAAGCCAGAGAACAGAGTCTGAATATGGGAAATGTAGCCGGTGCATATGTCAGAAACAATATTCAAATTACATTAATGTAATGGGAAATTTGTAAGATATGAAAACATCACAAGTGGTTGGTTTTCATATCTCTTCCTCAAATCAGTATCAAACTTTTTGACAAGTTTTAGTATTCGAATGAGCTTTACTGAAAACAAGTTATGTGACCAATAATCCATCAAGATTCAATATGAAACAAACATAACGAAATTTGGTATCTTTTGGTGTCTACTTTCATAGCTTTTGTTGTCCATGGACTTAGGGTTCGCTAACAACCAGAGTGTAAAAAACTATATAATTTAAGTATTCTATGCCTTTATTTCTTTGAAAGCAGAATTTCACGCAATATTAAATGGAAATTTCTCTAGAGAATAATTATTGCCCTAACTACCCATTGGCAGCTATTGTTATATCACCGGTTATGTAGGAAAACATAGTTGAAATAACATAAACATTTGTATTTCATCAGCCAGAATTTATCGTGCCCTTTCAGATATCGCTCCTTGATCTACCTGTGTAACGAAATACACGTCTTCAGATAGGTATCTACGGAGATGCCTCCACAAGAAATTGTGGCTTATAAAACACGAAGGAAAACTTAAACAGCATTGATCAAATCATACGTTGTGGGTACTCATTAGAATCGTCTCGTCGAGACGATTCTAATGAGTACCCACAATATAGGGTTTGGTAAAATAATTATGAAGTTGGAGTGCCATCGTTCCATCTTGCCTAAATACGGATTATCGGGTAGGTATCTACAAAGATGCTTCCAGATCAGAGGGAATTTATGACTTAAAGGAAGTTTTACATTTATCACTTAATTGTGCTGTGGGCACTGAAAAGTGGGTCTAATTGACACGATTCATTTGAGAACCCACACTATAGTATTTGGACAAGAACAAAATGAGCTGGGCAATCGTCGCTATCTCATGTACTCTGCATATGCAAGGTTTGTTGAAATATTTGACCCAGATATCTTCTTGATATAAGCTTATATAGTGTTCCTTTAAATTTTTTGCACATTGTATAAAGGCAACTAATCGCCTGAGTTTGTGCACAAAGACCATGATACCATATACCGCAGTAGTTCAAACATGTCCTAATGATATAATTTGAGTGTGAACATAGACATTTATCTTTTGTAAATGTTTTGAAATATTATGTGTCACTGCCATAACATTCTGATATACAACAGATGATGAAATACCTACATATCTGTATTTTTAATAAATGTTTCATCACAGAATGAGCCCTTTCTTTTCTATCAACAAAAAGGAAAATGTTTCTCTGCCTACGCTAATAACCTACTACTTATACATGTAGTAGGGATTTGGTAAATGCATTTCCTTTGACCCCTTAGAAATATAATATGCCTTATATACACGATATACGCTGAAAACAGTATTTTGAAGATTTCAAAACCCATCTTTGGTGATAGTATTTGAAAGCAAGTCGTACCATAAGAAATATTTGAAACCTGGATTGACCTCAAAGGTTGCAACATCTCTATCATGAGTAAGCTGTTATATGCCTGTGTCATGTTAAACGTCCCATAAATATGACATAAATCCACTTTTCACCAATAAAAATGCATTATTAGAAAGTTTCGAGAAAAACATCGAACATTCTGAAAACAGTAGACCTCCTCTATTAATGTTTTCCAGTGTATAAAAAGTCTTTGTCTATAATTAGTTTACTTATAATAAACAATATAACTTGCAATATCTACGAGTTCAATCATTGTAAAAATTTACCATCTGGAAACTGGTGAAATACATTTATGGACGGTTCTATAACGAAGCGCATCCTCTTCTCGATATAATTATTTGAGTGCCCATCCAAATTGCGTTATGTAGTTATGTACCTTATGAAAATACTCGGGAGTAATTAATTCCAGTCCAGAAAACATTATTGAAGATCGCCTAGCACAATTAAACCTGGCTTCAATTAACTTAATTTACAAAGTTATGCCTTTAAACACACTTTCAAAAATACTGGAATTCTCTACCAACAGTAACGCTTCGATTTTTTAATGCAAGCAATTACATTTGAGTCAGGATCTGGAAAAATGTCCCTTAAGGCTTTTGAGTCCAACATAAATCCAGATCAGCCTGTGCATACGCACAGTCTGATCAGCATCCATGTTGTTTTCTAATAGCTTCTTCGTGACCTGTAGTAAATTAAAGAGAGCATCATGGATGCATATTGGACTGCATTTGACAACAAGCTGATCTTCAAACCCGATTTTTCAAAAAACGCTATAAACAACGCTTTTCCAGATCCTGTCTCATTTGTATGGAAAATGTATCTGAAAATGGTCTTTATAGAATTTGACATCAAGACGGATCAGATCAGCCTTTGTATTTACGTACTTTGATTAAGGTCCGTTTTGTTATCTTAAGACTTCGTCTTGGACTAGAGAAATTGTAAGAGATCGGAATAGGGTCTGATAAAGCTGCATTTAGGTACAAAATTTTCTACCACTACGTAATCTTTAAACATGATTCAAGCGTACCTTTTCTGGACATTGTTGCAAAAGTAATAGGTATTTTGTTTCTGTGAGTTTGTAAATACGTTTATCAAAATTTGTGGAAAATAATAACAAACTTGGCTTTACCATAAATCTGCGACATAAGTCTAAGTTACCCGTCAAACATTCCAATTTTCCAGATTTTTTGTTTTCTTGACGTAGGTAAAAGTTAGAAAAGTGCAAAAAGCGCATACTCGCAAGCGATTTCTCTAAAATAGCTGGTACTGGTTTTCGCTCGGGACAGCGCCTTGCCAAAGAATGTCTGCACATAGACGAAGCATGTACCAATGTCATATAAAAAGGATTGCAACAAATTTTGTTCATAAGAATTGCCTTCCTTTGCCTCAATGCTTCCCAAGCTTTGCCATCCTGAACCTCAATACTAGGTCTCGAAAGGTTGGACATACCTTAGCAAAATACTTTTTACTCGTTCTGTCTTTTAATAATCTTAAGTTAAATGACAAACCAATTCTAAACATCTCAACTCTATTAAAATCCACAGGAAGGCAGGTCATAGCTTAAAAGGGGTTCATGGTAGATAAAAAGGAATCAGAACAAAGTTGGGGTAGGTTGTTTTATGCCTACTTGCATTGTGCATTGCACCATCTTGTCCAAAAAATGGAATCATTAGCACTGTTTTTGCTGTTGTTCTTTTTGTTCACTTTTTCTATCTGGAACTGTTTCATATAATCATGACAAGAAATGAAAAGGTTTGGTAAGTCACAAAGAATCTGAGTTTTTAAACTAGGCATTATTATGTACAGGTCTTACTAAAACATGGTTCTACTATGTGTTAACCCTTTCCCAAACAAGACCTTGTTTTGACGTCCGAGATAGAAAAAAACTTGGGAAAACATTGAGACAAAAGAAGAAACTGCTGATAACCAGCAGTTTCTCATTTTGTCTCAATATTTTCTGTGCCATATTTTACACAAATCCTATCTTTAACCACATCCATTTTGTCATATGTGGCAGTTTTTGAAGTGGATTACCCTAAAATTTTGTCGTTTGGGAAAGGGTTAGATGCCTAAATGGACTTTATTTCCACCTTAGCTAGACTGAAACAGTCTTACCACAAAGTTTGACACATGCCTATGACATTTTCGTGCGCTTTATTAACCAAATTATTTTTTCTTACTTAAGTATCCTCGTTACGTTAAAAGTATAGAAAAATCTTTCTCTTTCATATTTTTTTATTAATTGATCTAGTTTTAGACCTGTATGATCATGACCTAGTTTTC
Source organism: Fragum sueziense (assembly GCA_963680895.1). NCBI lineage: Eukaryota > Metazoa > Mollusca > Bivalvia > Cardiida > Cardiidae > Fragum > Fragum sueziense. The sequence goes on from OY804592.1 coordinate 8,129,476, forward strand.
ACTTTGTTCCTTTCAAGAAAAGTTCACAGACAACCCGGTTCTCTCAATTAGATGTTCGGAATTTTGAATTAACACAAACCATCCAAGAACGTCGAAAACTTGGGATGGAAAATGTCTAGCTGTCTGCCTTAGAAATTAAATAGGTTGTGTTTTTACATTGAACATTGTTGCTTTTCAACAAAAACATCGTAACAGCAGCTTAAACAAGCTGCAGTTACGAGATTTTTGTTGAAAAGCAGCGACATCTTTTGCGTTTTGGTTACTGAGATTCATCGAAGAGAATATTCTGATGTACCGATCATAAAAGTAAACTACGTCAATAATGAGACCTTATAACAGCATGCGGATGCTATGCTACGATTGAATTTTGGATACAGTTTCGTCAATCAAGTTTTAAGTTCCTAGTAAAAATAGTTGATTTGAACTAACTTAATTTGAATAATCTTGATAGGTAGGCTAAGTGCCAAAATTCAAATAAAATTCAGGTGCACCTACTCTAAGTTTTGTTCTTAACCCATTACCAAACGACAAAATTTCAGACTGTTCGAAATTCAAAGATGTTACAGACAACAATTTCCATATGAACGAAATTTTGAAAAAATATTGGTAATTTGGGGTAGAAACCATTGTGGGAAATTTTCCACAATGTTTTCCAAAGCCATTATCTTGTAGGGAGTCAAAAAGAGCCATTGGTTAGTAATGGGTTAACCCTTTATCTATCTTTGTTAATGAGATACTAACAGGGTTGAGTACGTTGGTGATTTCAAAGAGGATACTAGTATGGTATACCAGATGACGACTGTGAATCAATTGCTAAAGAAGTTAAACTAGACTCAGAGAACACTTCCTCTGATAAAGAAGTTAAACTAGACCCAGATAACACTTCCTCTGAAACAATAGCTCTTGTCGAGTCCTTTTTATTATTGAAGTATACAAGCCACATGTATTGGCAAACATTCTGATTTTTTCAACGCTGACGATTCGAAAAGAAAAGGTCTAATCTCTAATGCCAAGGTCAACTTTTAATTTTAAATCATTCATGAGAACTGATTCTGCTGAACGAACGAATACCACTATCTCTAGATCTACTGCTATCAAGATTTACTGTACATGTATTATCAAAAACATCAAAGTAATGCTGCAGATCACGTATCTGGAGGATTAACCGACGCAAGATGGTGAGAAAAAGAAACCTCTGTCGGTACAGATAGTGAAATTTTAACAGACCTCATCGTCGGGTGCGTTCAAAAAAGGTCGTAAATACAGATTCATAAAGCTATATTTCGTCGCTTTTCAACGAAAACCTCGTGACTGCAGCTTTCGTTAAGCTGCAGTTACGAGTTTTTCGTTGAAAACGAACGTTATATGTCATTTTCGAACGTAACCGACATTATAACTATCAAAAGCAGACCAAATATTTCTTTAATCCTATTTCCGATGCTATTTTTAGATATTTGTCATTCTATAAATAAGAAATTAGTAAAATTACCCAACAGTCAATCTAATTGGCCAAGACAGGTTTCTTTACCATTGAGATTATTCGATATGTAGCAAAATGAAAGAATATATTGTCGCTTTTTCAACGAAAACCTCGTATCTGCAGCTAAATACAAGCTGCAGATACGAGGTTTTTATTGTAAAGCAGCGATATAGTATACGAGTAGAGTAAGAAGTCTAAAAGTTGCGTCAGTCAAAGTCAAGATGGCAAGAGATATTCTATAGGCATGTTCTACAGATCACAAAATATTTGATAAACGTAAATCAACAAGGCAGATATGGTAGCAGGTGTTACGTATCAAGAATAATTTTCAGTCTTATTTTAATATTTGAGATCTGATCATAACATTACACGGTATTAAAACCAACCACATTCTTGCACTTTCGGGCCAACGTTGTTGAAAATCACGTGATCTCATTTACAAAGAACTTTTCTTTTCCGATTACCTGTTTGTGTAATATTTGAATAAGAAAAATCACAGAAACGTAGATGGTTCGATATGTACTTATTTTGGTACTTAGAATAATCTGGTATTTGATGGAAACAAAATCAAAAGGACATTGATCAATCAACATAATAGTAAACGAGTCTACTTTGTGTAATCCAACTTCAATACAATGAACAAGGTTACTAATTGGTCAAGACATGCAATCGCGTCTATTTCAATTAGTTTCCTTGGTATATGAATCCGACGAAATTTATTTTGGAACAGATGACGCAAGTACGGTACAAACCAAAATAACGTCTCTTTTCTTTAGACATCTCATAACTGGGTCTTTTTTGGGTAAGGGTTAAACATCTCATAACTGCAATCCAGCCAGACAAACTGCAATCACGGTGTTTCAGAAGAAAAGATGGATATTTATGTGGACTTCCGCCTCGTCGCCTTTCAAAGCTTCCTTTTTGAAGAAAAGGAAAGAACAATTTTACACAAAAGATCGGTCAATATAGGGCAAGATGGTAAGATATAAAAACTCTGGTACTGTAGATAAACCGGTATTTAAGGAACATAAATCAACAGGGACTCTGGATTTGATGGCACGAGCTTTCCACATCTGTAGAGATTCGCGTGCTAAACCAATTAGCACTTATAGAAATTGAATACCATCTTCTCCTTAACTGACCCTTGATAAACACACAATTGTGGGTTAACCTACACATTCGCTAATATACTCGTAGTCTGAACAGGGCCCGTGTATAAGGGTTATAGTAATACGGCCCTTGAAATGACTTTCAAATCATAAGTTAAAGACTTCTATTGAGCAAAAAGTACTGTGAACTTGAATTGTTACTTTTAAGGCAAGTTTCAGAAAGAATAATACACACAAGAAACGACTAAGGCCAGTCTAGTTTCCTGACTGTAGTGTGTTGAAAATCTTTGTGATTTCTACGAAATGACTACTATCTAGGAAATATACAAAACGCACATTCAGCTCTGCCAAAACCAATGAGCATTTGAGTACATTCTTTTTTTTTTATCTTTTGATGACCCTAATTGTTCATGATCATCATAAAGTCCGTAAACCGCAAGTATGCATTCTAAAATTCGACCAACACAATGATATGATAGTATCTACAAGAAGAACTGTTACAGTATTTTAACAAAATTCATATACTTATTGAAGATTCAAATGATGAAAGGAAACGTTAAAGAAATGGCGGTAACTGTTGCAAGTCTGCAAACTGCTTTTTTCATTTGTGTCATTTTGTACCGTTTCTGCTCTTTTTTTTGTAAACAAAATATCATAGCCATAGTACTTTGAGACCAAAATTGACGAGTTCTTTATCCCGATCAAATTTTATTATGGTGAAATAATAATGAAAATGCTCGAAATGTTTCGGCACTTTCATCTTTCATTTAAATACTTTCTATAGAATTCTTTTGATATGTGTAGCAATTTCGATTTGAGTGAGAATTGATAGTAGAAATAAAGAAAAGCTTATATAATAACCAAGAATTAAAACGCATGCGTAGCTTTTGTAACCGTCGTTATAAAATAAACATAAATAAAGCTTACCTATTGATTTTCTACACAACCAAATTGAATAAATCTCAGACTTCCGGGTTTTAATTTTGTAACAATTCCACAAAATCCTCCTTTTTTGTTAATCTATTCCTACTATAGGGATGTTGTAATAAAACTACATCGAATAAAACTCCACAACTTTTTCTCAGAAAATGTTATGTAGGTAGAGTTAAAACCAAAATTTAACAACTTCCGAAGTTTTTCGAACAAATACACCTTTCAGATAGTTCGGATGGTCGGAACGATAGTTCGGTTGCTATGGTAACGAATGAGCGTTTTCTATTATCTATGAGTGAGGTATGATCTTTCAAGTCAAAAGAATGCACTATCCCCTTTCTTGTCCGGCTCTCAGAACATTATTCCGGAAGTGGGGATTTTTGTGGTTTTAGGGGGCGGGGCATGTATAGCTTGCCAGGTTTGTATTTGATTAGTACACATGCTCTAATCTTGGAACATCGATTTGCAAACCCTTTCCGGTGTAACAAACTGGATTTTTAAAAATAAAACCTGACCTCAAATTAAAATTAAAAAGTAAAGAAACCCTTAAACATATCCGTGATTTAGATTTCTTTAAATATATGACTGAAAATATATAAAAGACAAAAAAAGGAAAACTACGTCAAAATTTCAAGTTTCGTCGTCAATACCCTTCTATAAGAGGACACTTTTCGCTATCAGAAATACCACGTTTTTGTCAGTATGCGATACACATATAATTATACTAGAGTATATATTTCATATCGTAAATATGAATTTTATGATAGCTTAATCAAATATTGTAATACTTATATTGAATTTGGCTGTAACAACAGTTCTAAAAAATCTCGAATCCATTTACCATGTTTTCTTGGAAAGGTGACTATGATTATGAAAATATTTGGGTAAGACCTCATGATAACGCTACTTGCATTTGCTGACCGCATTTTCGTAATGAATTCAGAAACCAATCAAAAGACAATTGCGCATGAACTTTCGGTTTTTAAGTCGTAATAGTAGAATACAAGCTCACATTGAAATAAAGACACCTTCAAATAAAGACGTGTCTTTCAACGAATCTGAAAAATCACTATTTCACAAAAAGGTAAACTACAAAAACTATAAATAACTTTACATAGCCATTCCTGTCCATTGAGACAATACGAACGTCTAAGCTTAACGTAAGAAGTTTATATATCGTTCACAAATTCCCTGGACTAAACGTTTCTTTTTGTAATGGGTTAAATTCTTGATAAATGTATACCATTTTATGCATAGAATTTTTTATCACATTCGGCTTAAATAGTCAAATCAGTGAACGATTTAGGTAAACACATTAGCATTTTACAGTAATATTTTTCGATTTGTTCAATATAGTCATCGTGACTCAAGTCCCAGTTTTCACAGCCATAATAAAGGATAAAGACTTGAAATATCGCAGTCTTTAATTGTTGATGGTTTTTCATGATTTTTGGTATCAAATATATCAATACGTGGGATGTATTTTACGCACAAAAAAATTAAAATTATGCACCATCCTTTTTCTATGCAGATATTAACTGCATAGTAAAAAGGATAACATACACAGAGGCCTTGTTAGGGTAATGGATTAATTGAAACCTTGGTTTCTGATTGACAGGCGCACGTGCCTTTGATTTACTAACAGATTTGTCGGTCAGCTCAAACAGATCCATCGGGCGGCACCCAAAAATATCGTAACTACAGCTTGAATAAGCTGTAGTTACGATGTTTATGGGTGCCGACCGACATCTTCCATGTTTATTTCTGATCGTAATCTCGCGTCGCGTGATATCAACGAGATGTGACATAGGATCAAAGTACGGAAGGTACCAAAATTAGCCCAGAGGCACTTGCTCTTGTAAGATATGATATTATGCGCATAATCTCTGATTATGCTAGATCTTACACACCGCATAATTCAATTAGATGCTATCTGAGTATCTGTTCGTATCAGAACAGACTAACAAAACGCATCAAGCACACATCATTATTGCTTCATAGTGTAAATGATAATATAAACAAGTCTTCTTAGATTCAAGTTACACTTCATATGTTATTGTGCATCGATTGAAAGACAAATCCTTCGATGCAATCGTATGCCCACCGATTCTGCTGCTTGGATTTGAATTAATTCGAGCCCTTTAAATTTACTGCTCCATACTCTAATGGCATTTACTTTGCGCATGTACATATAGAATCATTTAACTATAGATATTTGATTTTGGGGACAAATCAGTATTTCCGTTAATTCGCATGAACTTTAAGTACTGTGAAAGACAAAAAGGAAAATATGCTATATTTTTACAATGTTTACAATAACTTATTCATAATTTTACGAGAATTGATACCATCTTACTTACAGTATACATTATGCCTATAGTTTTAGCTCGATGGTATTATTTTAACCATTTCCCGAATAAGACCTGGTTTTGATGTCCTTAATAGAAGAGAATTGGGAAAATATTGAGGCAGAAGAAGAAAATGCTGATAATCAGCATTTTCTCCTTTTGTCTCAACATTTTCTATGCATTATTACACACAAATCCTTTCTTTATTTATATCAATTTCGTCATATTCATCACTTTTGCAATTGGGGGATCACGCTATAAAATTGCTGTTTGGGAAAGGGGTAATCAGCATTGATAATCAAGTCGAGCCCTTCATAATGATAATGTACATAAAAACCTTATGTTTGTAGGTAAATAACACAGCGCCACTTACGTGTTTTAGTTTTTCATGTTCTAAATTTAGAAAAACCTGTTAAATTTAGATCAATGTGTCTGGCAAAAACATAAAAACTCACTCTAACTTCAAGAGGTGGAATTTATGAATTAACTCCTGCAACCAACCTTGATATCATCTCAAATAAATATTTTCCCTATACTTCGCTTTAATGTTTCCATAATTTATCAAATTTTGTTCCCCAAAAGACGAAAATATTGACATTTCGAATTTGTGATATGATAAATTCGACCAGTATGTATGTTGATGAGGATATGCTTTGTTAACAACATGTCTTAGGAAATACTGAGGCGAAAGGAGACAATGCTGTATATCAGCATTGTCTTCTTTTGTCTCAATGTTTTCTCGTCATGTCCTATTAGGAACGTGACAACCATTATTTTTGTTAGGGAAATAAATTACTCCTGCATTCAACCTTGATATCATCTAACATAATTATTTACCCTAGACTTCTCTTTAATTATTCATTTTTTGATTTGTTAAGGTTGTTCCCCCAAAACGACGAAACTATTGAACGTTCGAATACGAAAACGAGCAATATGTAAGTTTATGGGATATACTTTGTGAACAATATGTCTTAGAAAATATGTGACCCGTCACGCTAAAATGGACCTTATCAGAAGTCCAAAAATCCATGTTTTGACAAGCTGATCATGCTCAGCAGAGATCAACCAGAAGACGTATTTGGAAAAGGAACACATGCTAAGGCAGGTTAAACATTCTGGTTTTATAAAATTATGTAAGAGTGGACTGCGCAGATAGGCTAGGGTCGATATTTTTCACACTTTCTATAAGGTCCCTTTTAGCGTGTCGCGTCACACATAATGAGTTACCATAGACTTTGCCTTGGTGATTTTTGTCATTCGGTTCTATATAATTTATGTATTCATGTAAATTAATTTGATTCCAAATCTATTCGGTATTCGATCAACCTGAAAACATAATGATATTATGCTTTCATATAATGGCTCTATTTTGGTAGTATAAATGATTTCGTGAAACAAGTTAGAAAACTCTTATTCCATGATAATCATTGTATAAAACCATTTTATCATAATATTATTTATTATATAATATTACAAGCTTTTGTGAACAAACGCTCGCCGTCTTGTAATGGATAAAGCTACTTTTTATTTTGTCATCAACTGTTATACCATAATAAAAACTTTAGTTTTTAGACAAATGGATAAAGTTTTTGCACGCATCCACCAATAAAAAAGATAAAGACCTGTCTAATAAGACATTATTAATACCATAACTCAGAAACATAATCAATCATTTTTAATCACGTGACGTAAATGTTGGTTTCCGGAAGCAGAAATTGATGACAGATGTAACAATGTTTGTTTCAATACGTGCGGAATGCCTCTGATTAGATCGCAGTAATCATCCGCCATCGTAGATAAAGTCATTTCCTGGTTCTGTGCGAGTTTACCGCATGACGGGTATTATAGTAACATTATAGATCAAGATAAATGACCTGGCAGAATATCTCTAGCTGTTAGCTAGAGATACTCTGCCAGGTAAATTATCGGGATGTATACCGAGTAATAAAATCTTAGCATGGTTAGAGGGAAGATTATTTGAAAATGTTATTGCAACGAGCAAAATTTAATGTTGTCTCATCGAGGGTATAACTTTTCTCGCCTTGGATTGCTTCAAATTCTCTGAATTTACACAAGCAAATGTGCTTCATTAAGAACTTAACCCTTTCCCAAACAAGACCTGGTTCTGACGTCCTTAACCCTTTCCCAAACAACAAATTTTTAGGGTGTTCCAATCTGAAAGCTGCTGCAGACGACTAAATTCATGTTGCCTATGGTGCAATTTGTGAAAAATAGAGCTCAGAAAACATTGAGACAAAAGGAGAAACTGCTGGTTATCAGCAGTTTCTTCTTTTGTTTCAATGTTTTCCCAAGCCATTTTGATTAGGGACGTCAAAACCAGGTCTTGTTTGGGAAAGGGTTAATAGAAAAGGCTTGGGAAAACATTGAAACAAAAGAAGAAACTGCTGATAACCAGCAGTTTCTCCTTTTGTCTCAATATTTTCTATGCCATATTTTACACAAATCCTATCTTTATTAACATCCATATTGCCATTTGAGACAGTTTTTGAAGTGGTTTACCCTAAAAGTTTGTTGTTTGGGAAAGGGTTAAATACCCTATCAAATCAACTCACCTAGTTGAATTTAATTGCAAGTTACTAGAAGCAAAGTATGAAAGACAAAGTATCACATGTATGCATTCGATCAGTGTTTAAGAATGCGTTTTTCAATGTAAGAGAAATAAATTCATTAAAATCAAAATGTAATCGACAGAAGATTAAAAAATGACGTAAAATGCATGCCCTACAACATATTAGATGCACGAAACCTCATTTAATACAACAGCTATATGACAGTATACAACGGAAAACGAAACTAATTGGGAAATAAATTCGATTTATAATAGCTCAGACAATATTGAGACAAAAGCACAAGATACTGTTTATCCTATTTTTTTCTCGTATACCTCAATACATTAAAAACATCATTTTATACAAACATGTCTCGTTTTGGGAAAAGAACAAGATGAATAACTCAATCGGGTCAAGAAAAATGAAAAATAGACATAACAATGACATAACTGCATGTAAATCATAGCAAAGAAAACGATGAAACAGATTTGTTTCTTTTCTTAGCTCAATGTTTTCCAAATCTAACCTACAATGGGGTAAAGGACACGTTTTTTACAGATAGAAATTAGAAATAAACAAGAAGGAAGATAAAAAATGAGAAAAAATGCATGTCGCACAACATGTTGAATGCATAATATATAACATAGCATATCATAGCAACTAGACAAACAACGGAAGACAAAACTAATTGGAAAATATGCACCCACATTTTTGTTCGCTGCATGAGCCATGCACCTGATGATTTCAGAAGATAATGTGGATTGCACAGCGGAAAACTTGGAAATGAATGTACGCTTTTGCGTTAACATTTTCCCAAACGGCGAAAAAACGGACTTTTTTAATTTGAAAGCTACCGTAGACGAAAAATAGATTTTGACATAGAAAGGATTTGTGTAGAATAAAGCATAGACAATATTGAGACAAAGAGAAAATGCTGATGATCAGAATTTTCTTCGTTGTCTCAATGTAAATTTCAATTTATTTTTGTAAGGGACGGCGAAACTAGGTCTTGTCTTGGGGAAAGGTTGAAAGAATGTAAAACTTTCAATAAATACAATTAAATGGTTGTTTCAAAACGTTAATAATGACGTTCCCCGTTATATTACCTATGTCTACAATTATGTTAGAGCATCTGAAATACTTCTCGATCATTATCTTAACGAATATCATTCTACAGATAACGAATCAGCATTTTCGTCGCTTATTGTGTATTAAGCTGCATTTACGAGTTTTTTTTAAAGAAAAGAGACGATATTTTAGACACTTGAATTCGGTTTTAAAAATAAAAAATCTGACATTCATGATTGATTCAATTTGTTCGAGTCTGATGTTTCTCTCTTGATCAATTCCTACTAGATGGTCAAAATATTATATACCTTACCACTTTTGGGGGTTGAGTTTTTGTATGTTCGCCGTTTAATTAGCGTTGAAATAGTAGACTTGAATCTTTCTGAATATTGATGCTATACAGGGAAAACATGTAGACCTACATGTAGCCTTAAGCCTAAAATGCGGATTTTGTCGAAAATGAATTTAATCATCACAAGTTTAGTCTAAATTCTTACAGACAGATTGCAGAGAGAAACGCTCACACATCCTCGTTAAAATGCTCTTATTTAAAAGGTTCTTTTATCGACATGTTGCTCATTATCTTCTATCCTTCGATGCATACCCATAACCTTTCCAAAAAAAGAAATCCTGGATTCGACGAAGACATGGGAAATTTGTTTAGAATCCTTTGAAGAAAACAGATAAATAGAAAAAAATGATAATATGATAATCCGAATATCCTCCTTTTTCCGTAAGGATTTATATCTTTCGATTTCCAGGTATTCCGTTTCGTCAATGACATTTGTACATGTAGCCTATATTAATTTTCAACATCTTTCAATCTAGACTAGTCCATAAAATTGCTGTTTTGCTGCTCGAGAAAAGGTTTTGGATTGAAAGTTTGGATGCGAACTTCATGTTTTGGGTTTCGGTAGCGGCATATTGCCAACCTTTACGGAAATAGAATCTACTTTGTCTATCAGCAGTGAGACAAGATAACCCTTAAAGTCGTCGATACTGTAGACAAAGTTTCACCTAATTTTGAACATGCATTTGTGTACCTTCAGATGTCGAAAAGCCTTCGGTGTTTTCGAAGTAGAAGATGTAAGGAAATAAATCAATGTACGTGGCGTTTTGTTCATTGAACCACAGTTCTGAGTTAGACCGCACATGATATATCCACGAGAACGATAACCCTTGGTGACGTCAATGTTCTGTCATGACGTCACATAATTCGTTCCGATGTCATATTTCTAGTCGCGTCTTACATATGTACCCCAGTTTTACATCTATGGCAAAGAGCCCAGATAAAACGAACGAACAACAATATTTTGGAAATAGGGTTTGAAAATTGCGATCGAGTTCAGAGAAGTTTGACAATTTTCGTTACAATGATTCTTCGCAAAAAATGCGAGATAAAAATATATGAAGCAATTTAAATACATCACTCTATCACCTGATGTAATTATCAAACATAATCAAAGAGGATTGGTAGATTCTACTACGGCATTCACATATATAAATATAAAATTCGGTTATAGGATTGTACTATTGGCATGGAATACTTTGTAACGCCATAAGAAAAAGGGAGTCTAATTCTAATTCTAAGAAAATTGTGTGAAATAGAATTACAAGATACCACAAAGAAACAGTAAAGTTTATTTTCAAAAGAAATATTAAATATGTTTCTTTGCGTATGAATTTATGTCACTTTCATAATTTATTTCAGTCATGTAAGAACAAAGTTTAGTTCATCCACGCATACTTCCCCAGCTGCATATGTCAGTAATAGAAGAAAATTCTATTTCAAAATAAGTCTTATACTCATACAAGGGTCTTGTACAAGCTTCTGTCGAATTGTGTTGCATTTATTGATAGTTCAATATACTTAAAACAGAAATTGGTATAAAGTCAGTTAAATCTGAACTAAATCTTAAAACCCGGCTTCATTCAAAGGTAACCGATTTTTAAATCAGAGTTCCCATTTTATCATGCCGCGGTCTAATTTCAGACAAATTCCGCCCAGGTATGCCGAATGCGGCCTACACACATTGTGTTTTACTGTCTATTCGTAGAAATTTGTCTTGCTTCATAACAAAATAAGACCTTTCATAAAGTGCGATAAGTATCGATCATGTTCAGTCTGCGCGAAATGCGCAGGCTGAACAGGACCGAAACTTATGCACTTGTGATTGCTTTACCTATGTACATGTACAATAGTCAATGTATCTTGCCAGTCATTAAATGCTGTAATAAATGCACAAACTCCACAACAGCAGGTTTATTTTTCATCCAAATGATTTAATTTCTCAGAAGTTCGGCAAGACACATTTTTAAATGAAGCGAACATTATTACGTACTCTTACTTATTCTTATTGGCACTAATCGAAACTACAACCCTAAACAACAAACCGTGAGAACATTAAAGTCACTTCCACGAAAATTTATACGAGAAGAACAGGGATAGGTCCCATTCAGAGGGTTAGATCGACGAACTTTAATTCTGTTAGTTATAAATGAACTCAACCATTTTGTGATTTCAAACTATTTTTTCATTTGGTCGTCAATAACTTTTTATCAACTTATTTCAAAAGACCATTCACATTAAGCAAATATCTGGTGTTTTGCCCACATTATCTGCCTTAAATCGTTGTAATAGGTGGTATATTTGTCACGTGCTTCCACGCCGTGAAAAATTGACGTGGAACTATTAAAATTTTAGTCGATCCATATACCTTTGTTGTAAAAACGAAAATCAGCATCTGTACGAATATTTTATCAGTCACGTTAGAAAAACTGTAACTAGGCATACTGCTTAGCACTTCTCCAAACTACTATTCGAAAACTGCTCTAAGAAATAAAAGCTTATTGGTAGGGATTATTGAGACAAAAGGACAAATGCTGGTTATCAGCATTTTCTTCTTTTACATCAATGTTTTCATAAGCCTTTTCCATTAAGTACGTCAAAACAGGTATTGTTTTGAAAGTGGTTAATCAATCTGAAGCTACGATAAACTCGACTGTAACCAGCGATTTTCTCCCCGATTCCAGTAGATCTTGAGCAGTTTTGCAGATAATGAAGTACACAAAGCCATGAGAATATTTCTAGGGGAGGTAAATAGCATTCAAATCATAACTGTGAGATATGGAGTTATTTTCCCTTATAGAATATGGGCACATCAGTAAACATGCTTAACAATTTTCAAGGAAGCACGCAGTCTTCCAAGCATAATGATGCAAATTTCTGGAAAACACAAAGGAAAAAGGTAGAATAGGTCGAGAGGTACAGAAATAAGCCGGGATCTGGAAAAACGTCCCCTATAGCATTTGAGACAGCCACATTTCAAGACCAGTCTGTGCCTAAGCGAAGACTCTGCAGACACCGATGCTTCTCTTCTATGGTTGCTACAGGTCACAAAGAAACTATTAGAGAACAACATGGATCCTGATCAGACTGTGCGTATGCACAGGCTGGTCTGGACCCAGGTAGTTCTCAAATGCCATAAAGGACGTTTTTCTAGATCGGGGCTCAAATGTATGATGAAGACACATTACCTTTCTTTTTTTAAAGTTCAAACCCTATGTTGTGGGTTGAGGAGCCAATTTCAATTAGTGTCCACTATAAAGGATTTGGCGTAGAAAAAGAGAAATAATACATTTTAAAAAGTCGTGAAAGCCTTTAATTTGAAGCTCTAAAGGTCTACTGATTATCTGTATTATTTTCATAGTTATGCGTTCTCATGAGCTATGTTATGTTTCCTGTTTCGTACTGTCCTCCTCATGTAAATTTGGCCCAGAAACAGGTTATGTCATTTTGGAAAGATTTTTATTAGCAGCTGCTGCACTGATTTAACCTTTTCTTAAACTAGATTATGAAACCGCACATTTGTAAATTACCACGTGGCAATAGATGTCGTCTAAATTATTTAATAAAGGTACTCTGTCTACCTTTCAGAATGCAAGTTCTAGTTGGCTCGAAACTATCGTACATCAACGCATGTATCATATTAATATGCACATAAAATTGTTTTGCTCTAGCGCTAAGACCTATGTTGTCATTCTGTTTTGCCAACAAAAGTATATTTTCAACTTCTTTGGCACGACAGTAAAAATATTTATCAAGATGTTTTGGCCCATTTCCACCCTTTAAGTGATGCCATGTTAAATAACGATGCCCACTTAGACAAAGCAAATCCCATAAAATAATTCAGTGAAGACACTTGCCAAGCTAGACATAATGGATGCGACGAAATAGATATTCTTAAGGTAGTCAATCCCTAATGAGATTCACACGACGTCGGAATATGTAGTGGTACGTCGTTAACATTGGTTACGTATCCGAACCTATTCGGGCGATATCGTTACAATGTAGATATGGCGGTGGAACGTTCCAACGTCAAGTGTTAACGACGTCGCCAGATAAGCTCCGATGTTGCGTGAATCTTCTTAGTCTGCACATTTAGACAAAACCAAACCCAATAAAATAATTCATCGAAGACACTTGCCAAGCTAGACATAATGCATGCGACGAAATATAAATTCTTGAGTCTGGAATTTGAAAGCAACGTGTATATTCGCTGCATGCAGCAAAAGTGAAAGAAACTAGTTTCTGTCTGTCTCTAGGATTGTATATGTGTAATCAATGTACATGCAATTTAAGTTCCACTTATATTGCAACCGGTTAGAGCTTTTAAAGCATCGAAAATTTCAAACCATAACTTTCATGCAGGCCTACATGTAAGAACGTTTTTGCAGTACCCGAAAGGGCATCTTGGGTCATGATATGTACTTGGGATCAGTATGGTCTTGACTCTTGGACCTTGAATGTCTCAAATGCCATCAACTGTATTAGGTGGATAGATCTACGTAAAATAAACAAAGCTTTAAAACCGCATGGTTCACAAACGGTGTTGCCAAAATCTCTTCTAGACAATTTTGTAATAATGATCGACAGATTCTGTACTATTTTGTGATCATTGACAATGACATCTAAGTTCATGAGAACCCATTGAAAGATGCACTGAACGAAAGAGTGAACTTACAATGACTTTAATTTTTTTTCATTAACCCTTTCCCAAACGACAAAATTTTAGGGTGGTCCAATTTGAAAGCTCACGACAAAAATGATGATAATAAAGACATGATTTGTGTAAAATATGGCACAGAAAATATTGAGACAAAAGGAGAAACTGCTGGTTATCAGCAGTTTCTTCTTTTGTTTCAATGTTTTCCGAAGTCTATTCTATTAGGGACGTCAAAACCAGGTCTTGTTTGGGCAAGGGTTAAGGTATAAGAAATGTCAGTTTCCATAATATAGGGGAAGATTCCATAAAATAGGACACATTTTTAAATACTTTAAAATCATTTTTAAGATCACTGTACTTTTGAAAATTGTACTCGTTTTCTATACAACGTGTAGCCTAGACGGATTTTCTGAAATTCCACTCATATAAAGAGCAGTTGGCATTTTTTAGTAGAATTTTGCACCGGGTGGTTTTAACATAATATGAGTATGCTGAATTTAATGGTGCCCGGTGCAACTCTGAAATCGGCCATTTTAACAAAATGGCGGCCATTTTACAAAATGGCAGCCACATGGCTACCATGTTCTCTTTAAACCCGTTTATCTCCGTCAAATATTCACCTAAATGAACGAAAATGGTTTTAAATGAAAGCCTATATCTTTATCTAGCTATTCCAAAAGGATTTTTCTTAATCATTTTATTTGTTTGTCCATGATATCTTGGGAATTGTAAAAATAATGATAAAAATCCATGAAATTAGAACATTGCTTCAATGGAAATAATGCTGTATATGCAATATCGTTGTGATTTTTATGATGTAAAATGGTCAAAATATTCTACAAACCCTTAGCAACGAATTGCAGTGCACATGTCCATTGACAGTTATAACTTACATGTTTTAATGGCAAGTACAGGTCAAAGCCAGCTGGGGTCAGTTATTTTAACGAGAGATGATTATATGGTGTACAGTTGCATTTCAACTTTATCGACGGAATTTTATGAAACCATCGCTATTCTTGTACGAATACTCATTCCAAAATGCCTTACGTGTTCAATGATATTGTGTAAGTTCTAAACAGACTATTTAAGCAAGGATTTTCACGGTCTAGATGTTGAATAGTGAGATTAGTTACCCCACCCACTAAAATAAAATTGAGTACTGGTTCCGTTTTCTTTGATGCCGAAAAACGCCATGAAAGAAACGAAAATAGTTTTATGGTGTATGTCTTGATAAAATCATTTGTGAAATTAATAAAAAAAAAAAAAAATAAATCCCTAGTACATACGGTGGGTAACCCGCATGACTTTTGGGAAGCATTCACACCGAAAAATCGTCCGCTATAAGGATGTTTTGTCTATTTTCTCAGCTTTTACTCTACGGATTCTGACGAGATAAAGTGCACCATACGCACCTTTGATAGATTCATTCCCAGTTCTAATTCACTCTGCACCGAATCATGGTGCCTTAAAATATTCAAAATTAGAATCACTTCTCTTGAATGTTTGAAAAAAACGATGGGATTAGGTGCAGAGTGAGTTAGACTCAATGGTCCTCTCAAATATGCGTACGGTGCACTTTATCGTAACGAAATCCGCAGATTTCGCAAAGTATTAGCTGAGAAATTAAACAGAACATCATTGAAGCGGACGATTTTTTCGGTGTGAACGCTTCCCAAAAGTCACATGGGTTACCCACCGTGGTACAGTTGTACGTAAATGATTGTCATGGTTAAACGTACTCAAGATAAGGCTTATTATATTTCTTGTAGAAAAAAAAAAAAACATTTCATGTTTGTTTATAATAAAATGTTTCATAATTTGGAAGTGTTCAATATTTAGCACGTCACTACTATAATAATGTACATTTTTAGATAACTGAATTAAAATCTCACTTCGAGGTTTTCTATTATTACTGTAGAACAGAGACAGTTTAAACATGTTTGTGTCGTAAGATGGTGTCTCCTATGCTTGTTGTCTGTGTTAGGGACATTGAATGGCGCCATGATCAAATGATAGGATGCGATCGTCGGGGCCAAAGGTTTCAGGTTTCAAATTCCACCAGTGCCACGGGAACACTCAATTATCAGCTTGTTTACTAGCTTTATAGATACTAGCAATTTTACCCGTCTCGAAATTTGACCTTTGACCTCGATGACCTTGACCTATCCGGGGCTGACCTTTGACCTCGATGACCTTGACCTATCCGGGGCTGCACTCCACCTAATCCCGTCCCGTAGCCCGTAAGCAATCCCGTCCCGTAACTAAGCAATCCCGTCCCGTAACCCGTAAAAACGATAAATTTGACCTTTGACCTCGATAACCTTGACCTTTCAAAAAATGAACCCCTCAAGCTAATATCCGGGGCCGCCCTCCACCTTCCCTTCAAGTTTGGTGAAGATCGGCCCAAGGACCTGGGAGGAGTAGGGGAACAAACAGACAAACAGACAAACAGACAAACGTTGCTCAAATTATAGTATGATTCGCAACTTCTAATATACGGGACAGTACGCTTCTATGCTGTGATAATAGTGTAAGAAAGGTTTACAAATATGTTAATATAAGATTTTTACAAAGCAAATTTGTGAGTTATATACTCAAAATAAGTCTGATTTACTGTATTGTATCCTTTGAGAAGCTATTCCCATGTTCTGGAAAGTTTAGAGGAACAGGCTTTAATGCAAGTCTATCGGAATTATGCCTGTTCGCCCGTGTAACGATTAACCTGTATGAAACGACATAATGCCTTTCATCCTCGCACTGAAAGGTGCTCTTGCTCAGATGACAAAGTTCTGTGCAGAGAAGGTTATACAATCTCATTAAAATCTGATGCTATCCATATTTTGTACACCAACTGTTACTTTACGTAAATAAGAATAAACGTCTGGCTTTAATCAGATTAAAGTCACTGAACCTGGTATTTCTTTTCCGTCCTAGTATATAATTCCCATACAGAATTACCTGTAAATCTAGATATGGTTAAGCTGTTTTGATATAATTAGTAAACGCAATTCAAAGAAATCAAAAAGTAAAAGTTGTGAAATACATGGATCCATTCATTATTCAAACACAACATCCAGTCTTTGTATTCTTAATTCTTATTCTGTGACACATAGTCAATCAGAAAACCGAGAAACATACATTTTGATATTTTGTTACGGCTAAGACTTAACAAGATGTTAATATACGGCCAATGATAGGCACATAAACGATCAGAAAACATACAACATAAACTTTGATGGCTTATTACTGCTAAGCCTTGACAGGATGCCAATATAAAACATTGCATACCACAAATACATTTCATGCATTCCCTGATTTGGTTACCCCTTTGGTATATGAGAACACACAACGAAATAAAATTTAAGACTTGTGCAACTTGATAAAGAATCGTCAATAATCTTATTTTCATCAATAATACGATGTTGATATTTCATCTTTAATGTCGCCAAAATAATGAGAAAATGGCTTGTATTGACAATAGCCCATCGAAGGTAAATATTGACGTCATGCATAGACTTTTGGGCGAATATTGACTTCACGCAGAGACTTGCACCTTCTTTATTCATGATGCAGTATGGGTTTTTTCTGAGCTATGGCACGCTTGTGTCTGGGACATATCAGTTAACTGTTTGCACGGGGATGTTTTCATTGTTCTAATAGAGAATGAGTCAACTAAATGTTCTGGTGTCTCCCTAATCACCTGTCCAGCTTGTCACAAATGTGTTCAAAAGAGGCTATTTCAGGGCTCTAGACTGGTCAATCAAATGGCCGGATATTCTGAGATACATGTGATAGAAACGAGCGAACCAATGCTGCACAATCATATTTCAATACCAGGTCATGCATATGTAAAGATGGTACTGCAACAGGGAAGATAATATCAGTTCTGTACCATATGGCTATTGGCCTGCCATCAGGTACACTAAACTTATACTTCAATAAATGAGCACTCTATCCCCATACCATGACTGATCCTCCTCCAAACCTATCGTTTTCAAAGAATCAGTACAGCGTTCGTAGTTTGATTTCAGAATACCCATTGTCGACTATAAGAACGGTACATAGTTTACCATGATCAATTTGAGAGCGTATCTTTTACCATGCCCACAATACAAGAACATCTGGTTTACAGACCATACCCTTGTTAAGTTTCGTACTGTGTCGGAATGAATGATGTTACAATGATTGCCTTCTGCGTTAAAAGCAGTTTCTTTGTTTGCACAAAGGAGCATGTTCACGTCGGATAGGCGAATAATTCTGTCCTGGTATAACGTCGTAACGCATTGTTAGTCAGTTGGTCTTTTAGTCGTACTATTCTTTCCCTTGCATCTGACAGGGCGCTCGGTAGTTGAGATAATTAATGGAATCTGTTGTTCAAAACATAGTAATTCAAAACTATGAATACCAATATGACAGTTTCAAAAGTACCTTATATGGACTAGATTTGGGAAATGAATATGTCAAAATTGTACACATGTACTCTGCTGTTATTTATCTTTTCTCCAGTTACAAATAACTTGAATCGCGTTCATGGATTTCAGCAATATGAAATCACTGTAATTTGCCCATGTTTAGTATGAACTGCTTCTGTGGCCTGATAGTTAAGTTGTCCCTATTGGAAGCGGAATGTCGAAGGGTCTAATCCCGTGGAAGCAGGCCTGCATGTCTAGAACTGATGTGAACGGTTGGTGTGCCGCCAGCTAGTTAAATTAATGGTTACCGTAGACACATCTCTGCAAGACGCCCAGCATCATGAATAGGGTATTGGGAGGTACTGCGCATTCAGAAGAAAGTGTCTCATTAGTCATTACTGACTTGCGCTTTAAATAGGGAAGGCACTATAACAAACAAGCCTTTAGCTTTTATAGCTTTTATATTTTTTTAACTAATTGGTTTAGGTATCCAGGGTTTCATTTTTGGCTTAGTATAGCTGCTTATCACATGCAACATGTTCATACTCGTGAGGTATTAATTGATATACATTAAAACCATTTTCATACCTACTGATCAAGATGAATTTGTTGTAATAGGCAATTTCGAACAAAAATGTACACACAAAAACTTCTTCAATATTACTCACCTGGCTATCTTCCATAGGAATGAATACGGTACATTGATTACATAAATGTTAAAGATCTGGTACACATTTTGATAGAAATGTTTCTGAATAGTTCTCTCTCTGAAGCTGCATTTCAATGGTATGGTAAAGCTTATCGTTTGACCAGATGTAGAATTAGATGCAAAGTTACCCAGCTTGAAACAACAAGATTTTCGCCTAAAGTAACAAATTATATTGAAGGTATTTGCGTTTGAATGTGGACCCATTATTAATGTCTCTATAAAGAAAAGGAACACTTGACAATCTTATTATAAATTGGGATATGAAAAAAACATGTTTTTACCAAGTAAAGGTACTTTACCACGAAACTATATTCAATTGATTCTTACAAGTTTTTCGGCATGAAAAAAACCCGTTACCTGTGTTCAAGGTTATTTTAGTGGGTGGGGTAACTCAATAAGTTCCCATTCTTTCTGCAAATATAACCTGGAAGTGGGATTTTGATTAAGATAAATGTACATAAATAAAAAATTGATGTGCTGAATATGAACACTTCCAAATTATGAAACATTGATAATAAACAAACATAAAATGACTTTTCTACAACAAATATAATAAGTTTCGAGCATTTGTGTTATTGGTGTAACCATTGCAATCATTTATGTACTACTGTACTAGGGCGTTATTTTTTATTAATATTACAAATGCTTTTATCTAGACCCTAGTCACTACACCATAAAACTATTTTCATTTCTTCAAGTTTTTCGGCGTCAATGAAAATGGTACCGGTATTCAAGGTTATTTTAGTGGGTGGGGTAACTGATCTCACTATTCAACATCTAGACCTTGAAAATCCTTGATAAATCGTCTGTTTAGAACTTACACATTATCATTTAACAAATATGGCATTTTGGAATCATTATTCATACAAGAAAATTGATGGTTTCATAAAATTACATTGATAAAGTTGGAATTCAACTGTACACCATATAATCAACCCTCGTTAAAATAACTGACCCCAGCTGACTTTTACCTGTACCCACCATTAAAACATCTACGTTATTACATCCAATGGACACTGCAATTCATTGCTAAGGGTTTGTAGAATATTTTGAGCATTTTGCATCATAAAAATCACAACGATATTGTATATACAGCAATATTTCCATTGAAGCAATGTTCTAATTTCATGGATTTGTATCATTAATTTTAAAATTCCCAAGATATTATGGACTTGCAAATGCAATGATTAATATAAATCATTTTGGAATAGTTAGATAAATATATAGGCTTTCATTTAAAACCATTTTCGTTCATTTAGATGAATACTTGACAGAGTTATACAGGTTTAAAGAGAACATGGTGGCCATGTGGCGGCCATTTTGTAAAATGGCCGCCATTTTGTTAAATTGGCCGATTTCAGAGTTGCACCGGGCACCATTAAATTCAGCATCCTTGTATTAGTAAAGTTAGATTAAGTAACTGCTTCTACTAAAAAATGCCTACTGGGTGGTAGAATTTCAGAAAATCTGTCTAGGCTAGTGTACTAAAATATTTACAGAACCGGTTTCATTTGTGAATATTCGAATATCTTCCACCTTTAATATATTGATTGAGCGATAGCAGTCTAAATTGTGTCTACAATGAGAACAAAATATTATGTACAACGCATCATATAAAGATGATGAAGTGAATAACAAAGTATCTTATTCACTTTTGTTTTCAGTTAGTTACAACGTGTGGTATGAATTAACAAACATGGCAATAAAACAGCATGGTTAACCACCAATGTTGCCAAAATTGTTTCCAGATAATTTCCAAAACGATGACTTTATAATAAATGTAGATCTACCACGCCCGTCCACGAAGATGTAAAGAAAATTGTGTTTGTTTCAGTGCAAGGTCGAGTTTTGAGGGTATTGCTAAAGCAATTATTGCTAACCCCAAAAACATAATTGAGCCATGATCTGGAAAAACGTCCCTTATAGCATTTGAGAACATCATGGTTCCAGATCAGCCTGCGTATACACGCAGTCTGATCAGGAACCTTGTTGTTCTCCAATAGCTTCCTCATGGTCTGTAGCAACCATCTGAGAGTAACATGGATGTTGGCTAGACTGCATCTAGGCACGACCTGATATTGAAATCTGGCTGTCTCAAATGCCAGGGTGGATAATCACGTGACCGGGAAGGATACACTGTATTAGAAAATGGCGGCTTGAACTCCCGCCTGCGATCAGTTTTCAGGTAATTATTCATGTTTTACCAATTTTCTCTTGAAGAGACATAGCCTATCATATGCGCATTTGCATTATTCGAGCTCCGCCACCAACAACTACACACAAAAACATGCATTTTTGTCGAACATAGTGGCAGTTTGCGTCCACTCGCAACCGGCCACATGTTTTTGGGTGGATACAACGGACGAGTTCAAGCCTATTTTGGACAAAATTACCTTTAAATGCCATATACTTCAACAAATTCCGTATGAAATCGTAGGCTTTTGTCAAACACACTCAGTGGCTAAGTAAGAACTACAGGGAATGATGCGCTTTTCTAAAAATCAAGGTTTTGGCTGATGGATACCTCGCATCATTCATCTTGTTTGGGATACATCGTACTCTGGCATGATATACGTTTCATATGGAATGCACAATCTAGATAGTAAATACAGCGAAAACAACTTTGTATTGTATGTCAATAATAAATTATTGAATTTTCTCACTGTAATGATGTAAATCGAGCACACAAATATATTTATATTTCTGTCAATCCAGCATAGTCATATGTTGAAATCACTCTCAAATGAAGTTCAATTTAATTTTATAGCGGAGTACCTACCCATTTTAATGTGTTTTCCCAGTTTTTGTCTTGCTCCAAAGAAGGAAGAGGGTGGATTCGTAGCCATAAACCAATACCCGTCATCAATTTTTTCCTACGATATCGCAGCTACTGTCATTTCGCCTACAAATCAGTTTTGGTCACTCTATATTTCGATTTTAGGGTGAAACATTAATCAATATTACACTGTTTAAACTAAATTAAAGTTAAATTATCTCATTAGTATTTGAAAACGAAACCACTCGTTCATCGTAATTCCAACCAAGTAGACCAAGTAGATTGATAAACCATATCCTGAGGTGGGCGGGGTAAAATTTAAATATTTCGATTGACCGCTACAAGAAAAACTCGCAAATGGAGGCCGTCATCGCTGGTATGAGATGTAAAAGTTACCAATGTGTAGGGATTTTTTCAGTGAATAGATAAATAAACTATCGCTTTCATGGAAAAGTACATTAGCTTTCAAAATTTGATATTTCATTTGTCAACTACAAACGGCTAAAACAAGGTATTTGGCACACAAGTGTCTCACTAGGTTAACCCACCCTTCTAGCTTTCTTGGCATGAAATAAGATTCCAATATCAAGAATTCATTACTTGAATCATTAAAATTTATGTGTGAATGGCTTCTGCAGCCATTAGTGAAAAGAATCTAAGCTTGGGGGTTAAAATACAAAATTGATCTGAATTTTTTAATCAGATATTTGGCTGCATTTTTATTTGTGTAGTGTCCGTAACACTTTACAGTGCAATAAAAAGTCCTGAGCTTATGTTTACAGAACAGAACAGAACAGAACATAGTTTAATATAACTTATACATATACAGCTCATCGTTGACAAACATACAATATAACATTTGCGTCGAAATGACGTATACATATAAACAAATTTAACAACATGGAAAATCAATCGAAATACGAATCTAACAACAATAAATTAAAATACATTTTCCTATATAACTAGTGGATATTAAATATTTTCTTGGCGTAATTTGAATGCTTTTGTGCAGTACAATGCCAAATTATTTAGGATGGTTCTTTTGTCAGAATTTAAAAGCTGTACAAATTTAAACATGTTAGGTGGTCTATTTATATAGTAATTTTTAAGATGACTTTTTCTAATGTCGTTATAAAAAAGACACACCAAAACAAAATGGAATTCATCTTCTACTTCATTTGAATTACAAAGAGTACATTTACGTTGGTTTCTCTCAATTTTTTCATGTCTGCCAGTTTCTATTTTCAAAACAGGCGAAGATAGTCTCAATTTGGCTAAAACATTTCTATATTTAGAACGGTTTAATATTTCTAAATAAGAAGATCGTGTAAAGGTCGGTTTCAAATTCATTAACATGAAACAGATTATTTCATTTAGGCTACTATATTGAAAGCTGTAATATTCTAGACTATTGAAGCTTTGTTGTAAATGGATCCTTAGAAAAATCACCATTGTAACAATTTGTTACGGACACTAAATATTCAAGCTTTGGTCTATAAATGCCCAATTTTCTGAGACACAACTCTAAAATATGGGTACAATAGACTACCAAAATTTACCGTAGGAACTGTTTTATCAAATCAAAATAAAGTTGTTTGGAAATAATCAAATATAATTCATCACATGTACCTTGAATTCTAAAATTATTTTGTTGAGACAATATAACGCCCAAAAATGGCCATTTTTGGGATGTGAATAGTGAATTGATTAAAAAAAACGAAGCTACGTATCGCCCCAAAATTTGGTAGTCAATGAAAATAACTATAATTACAAATCTTGAATCAAAAAGGTTGATTGCAAATGCTATAGTTTTTTGCTAAAGTGCATATAACATCATAAATTTTGAAAGTGGACAAATACCGTGTTTTAGCCGAAAGTTCATACAGGTTTTGATAATCTTGGTTATTATTTCATAGTAATGTAAAAACGTCGGTGTAAATGCAAAACCTCGTATGTCGATTCTTGCAATTTTCAAAGTACAAACTTGAATGCCCAAATTAAGACGATTCACGCTGGTTTTTTGGATGTTTTCATTTATCATTATTAAAGACATATTATTCGTGAACAATATGTCCGAATTTCAAGGAAAACCCTTCAGTTTCGGAAAAATTAATAAATTCTTTTCCATCCCCTCTAAAATTTTCTAAAAACGAGATACGAGGTTTTGCATTTACACCGACGAAATGTAGTTTTAAAGCCTTATGGGGCAGTGCCATGTAAATCATGTTATTTCCAAATCAAACCCTTTGTTGTTGATACCCAGTAGAAACTGAATCAAATTGATTGGAAATTTCAATTGTGTACCAACAGCATAGGTTTTTTTTAAAGGGTTTACATCATTCATTCTAATCTAAGCCTTTGCATTTCAGTATTTCCCCCACATGACCGGAACCCCGACTGACAGAGACAACTAATCTAAACAGATCAAAGATGTCAAGGCCTAGATAGATCCTACAACAACAGTAAACGATGGTAAATGACAAGTTTTGCACTATTTTTCAAACCTTCGCTCGGCTCTAATGATCTGGTTCCACAAACGTGCTAGAATTCCAGGGTCAATCTCTTTTCTAGCTGAGTCGGGATATTTTAGTTAGTGGGTAACTGCGGATACTATCAATTCAACGAAAGTAGGTTCAAACCCTGGCTCTGCCAATATCCTTGCTAACATTTGACAAAATTTATATCTTCATTACCAAATGGGATGAACAGGTGGTTGTTCAGATTATATTTTCATTGTGTTAATTGTTGGTACAGGTTCGAGAAATACTAGAAACACATGGTTAGGTGAACAAGTCACACTATATGACTGGAAAAAAATGTAGAAAGCAGCCGCTGTGCTAAAGTTTCATTGAATCACTGACTATTTTTGGTCCAATAGAATTATAAATTTTATATTTGCCGAACAGTGTTTGATTCAAATTGTATGCCGTGTTTGTAATAAAGAAAGAATTGCAGAGAACGCACTGTTAGGTGCTGCAAATTTTGAAATAAAATGACCATTTCCCAAACAAGACCCAGTTTTGATGTCCCTACTATTTAGGCTTGGGAAAACATTGTGACAAAAGAAGACAATTCTAATAGCCAGCATGTTCTCTCTTTTCCTCGATACTGTTTGGCAAGACCATTGAGATTTCTTTCTTTTGGCATGAAAGGCTGTCAGATGGCTAGGATTGGTTGTTTTAGTATAATTGTATTGAGTGTAAAAATTAAACCATGGAACACATTGTAAGATGACAAGCTAATGCAGCCCTAACTCCATGAAAGCAGACTTTATCTACAAAAACAAACTTGATTTGTTGTATCTATATTTCCAGGGAATGACTGAATTGGACCATTAACGAAACAGCTTAATACAAAATCATGATGTTTTACTGGTGTTTTCATCTGTGGAACATATGTTGAAGGAACTTATTTTTAAAAGTGAGGCAAAGAGAGGGAAAAAAGATGACAATGACGATGTAGGCTACTGCTGCTGAGAAAGGCTGGTTAGGATACAAAGACGTTGATTGCTATAGATCGAGGATCAATGATTGGCAAACTTAACCCTTTCAAAAACAAGATCTTGTTTTGATGTCTGTAATAGAAGAGGCTTGGGAAAACTTTGAGGTAATAGAAGAAAATGCTGATAATCTGCATTTTCTCCTGTTGCCTCATTATTTTCTGTTGTTTTGTTTCCAGATCCTGTCTTAATTTACACAAATTTTGTCATCTGAAGCCCCTTTCTAATTGAAAAACCCTGAAATTTTGCTGTTTGGGAAAGGGTTTATGGAATAAGTGTTTTGAATTGGAAGATGGCTATGCTTGAAAATAAAGTAGTTTTAATCTGACTATCTGACTCTTTCTATATAATGAAACGTTATTTATACCCCTTTATGCATGGCGGCTGGTGCAATTATTGAATCAGACTTGCATCTATAACTTGGTGGAAAAAGATGAAACTGTTAATACATCCTTTTCCAAATTGATGCTTTCAAAGGCTTTTTTCTTGAATACCCAACTGGTCAATGGTTCCTCCTTTTCCCACTTCAGTATTTTTGATCATATTTTAGACTCTATCTGACATATTTCTATGGAAAATCTGTAGTAAAATTTAACCAATTGCCACACAATGACTCTAAAATTGACTCCCTACTAAAAGATAATGGCTTTAAAAAACATTGTGGGAAATGAAGAAAATGCCAGTGACAAGCAAATAAAGCATTTACCACAATGTTTTCTACCCAGAACGACCAAAATTATGTCAAATTTCATTAATTCATTAATATTGTTGCCTGTAATATCTTTGGATTTGGATCAGTCCAACTTTTGCCGTTTGATAATGGCGTAACTCTTTCCCACACAAAACCTTGTTTTGACTCCCCAATAGAAAAGGCTTGGGAAAACATTGAGACAAAAGAAGAAAATGCTGATATTCACCACATTCAGCATTTTCTCCTTTTTCCTCTATATTTACCATGCTACATTGCATACAAATTCTATATTTATCAACATCCATTTTGTGGACTGCAGCAGAATATTTGAAATAAGACCACCCCAAACGTTTGCTGTTTGGTAAAGGGCAAAGTCAACAAAGAATTTATCCTGTGAGTGACTTGAGCCGCTATTTTCATATTCAAGTCGCCACGCTGTCGTTCCGGCTGTCTGTTCATACTTCCATCCGTCCGTCAGTCATTTATCCCTTTCACATTTTTATTGTCTACCATATCAAATGAAGATTTCATATTATACTCCAGGTTTGCATTATTGTCAACAACCATTTTCAACTTTGACCAGTCTAGCTGAAATGATTAATCCATTACCACATCATGATACTTTGAAATTGATGACCAACAAGATAAAGGATTATGAATATAAGTTATAATAACATTGTGGAAAATGAAGAAATTGCCTGTGACAAGCAATCTTCCACAATGATATTTTCAATCAAGAAAGTTTTTGAAAGATCAAAACATAAAATATCATTCACTTGAAATTGTAGTCTGCAACATCTTTGAATTTGGACCAATCTAAAATTTTGTTGTTTTACAAAGGGTAAAATAATATCACATTGTACAAATGGCAATACTTTATTCTATATAAGAATACCAAGTAGTATCAGATTCACAACGATTGAACAACTTTAAAAGCTGTAGGTCTGGTCATGGCAAGACTTGGAACCATTATCCATGAAAACAACTTGGAGCTTGACTGTAGTCTTCATCATCATGTATGACGGGGGCGTAGTCAGGAATTTTGTTATGTTGACAGAAGCCCAAGTGGTAGGTCTATAGTCTAGTCCATTTGACGCATTTTGACGCCCCAAAACAGAAATGCTTCGGAAAATATTGTGGAAAATTCTGAAATTTCCTCATTCCCACTAATGGTTTCTATGTAGGGAGACCACAAATATAAAATTACGTTCACTTAAAATTGTCATCTGTATTAACATCATTGATTTTGGAAGAGTCAAAATTATTGTAATATGTTACATTGTATTATGGGTTGTAGGGGTTCCGGGGCATCTAGTGTTCTGTTTCCACAAATTGTCTTGGAATGGGCACACTTTCAAAAATAATTATGCTGAAGCCTAGGCTTCCACGCCTCCGCCTATATACACATCAGTTATTAAACATCACTAAATCAACACCATCCATGTTTACAGAGTTCAAACATGCATAAAAATGTTCGGAATGTCCGCTCTTTTTAGGAATTCACCTGGACCAAGAATACTGATCTACCTGCTATGTTAGAGAAGATTGACACCACCTGAAAAATACATACAAGACTTATTCAAACAAACAGCATTATAAGGATGATATTAATGAATATAACCATTTCCCAAACAATTAATAATACAAGTAAAATGTTGACGCACCAAAACCTTAAACCTCCAGGGAGGAAGAAATTAACATAATCTTCCTTTTCCTCAATATTTACAAATTTTGTGCATATTCTATACAAAGCCATTCCTTTTAGTTTTAAACACAAATTTGTAGACTACAGCATCTTTCAAACTAGATAATACTTAAACTTTGTCATTTGGGAAAGGATTAAAAAAAGTTTTCTGGTAGAAAACGTTATGGGAAATGAAAACATGTCTTGTCACAAGCAATTTCTTCATTTTCCACAATGTTTTCCTAGGGCTTTATCTTCCGATGAGTCAAAAAGAGTTAACCTGTGGGAATGAATTAATATTTTTAATTTGTCTGTTACAATTCTTCACAATTCAACAAGTTGTTGTTGTTGTTGTTTTTAGCTTATTTCAATTAATGTCCTTACCGTAACCTCTGGATAAAGTGGCGATTGATTATGCATTCATGCAGACTATACCACTTCATCCATAGAGGGAACACAATCAAGCCATGCATACATGTAGCTTACTTTCACAAGATTACAAGATCGAAAATTCCCCATATCTACCTTGTTGGTCATTTTAACAAATTGTCTTTTAAATTTCAATTGGTAGCGTGCAAATTATTAAACTTTCGGTTGATCTAATAGTTTTTCATTTTGGAATTGGTCATCCAAAAAATTGTCTTCTGCTAAATTTAAGGTATTCGCACACTAATGAACGTCAAAAATCATCGGCAAATGTCGACATATGTCGACATTTTCCGAATTTTCTTTCAAATAATTTTCCAAAGGAAATTATTTGTGTTAGTATAATTAAATCCATTTGTTCCAATATTTTAGAGTTTTAAAGATAAAATGATGAAAAAAATAACCTCTTACTGCATTTACCTTGAAACAAAAGTTACAGTTCAGGATTTGTTTTGATGACGTCATAACGTCGCCGCCAAAAAATACGACGTCGTTCCCGCGTTCTGTATAATTGACGTCGACGCGTGTATAGCTTGTTGTCATACAACTAAAACCAAATTGTAGGGAAATCGGTTAATAGATTTGTAAATGGGTGATTTGTAAGTGAATTATAATTCAATTTTCAGTTTAACCGCTTCACAAAATCATGTCCGAAAGGATAGATACTTAAAGCAAAATAAAATTTAACATGTTCTTTGTGTGTGTTAAAAAACGCACAAGGCATGTTTCCATGGCGATTTCTTTAATTTTGGACGGCGAAACTTCCCTATTCTTATTTATTTACTTCCTACATCTGTGTAGATATTTTTCAAGTTCTGATTAGAAAGGCCCCACTAATACTTAATGCAGAATGAGTTTTTAAATATGACAACCCCAAAAAATTAAAACAGATTTTCAAGAGAATTTTGTTGCTATGCATTCCAACTTTTTCATTTTTTGCAATATTATTGTTGCCACAATATGTCAAGAGTAATTTTTTATAGTAGTATATTTAATAAGCTCTTGTTTGGTGCACAAATCATAGATGTTTCTGGAAAATGTCACTTTTTATTGACTTTTGAGCGTCTGTTACTCAGTGCGCGAAAAGCCCATTTTTCATATCGGTGTGATAAATCTTAAATTTGTCATAAAATTGTAAAATTGCGGTCAAATTCCATTATTTTTTCAGAAAATGTGTCTCTTTGTATGTAGATTGAAAAAATAAAGTTATCCACCCCGTAGAATTTTATGCCCATTAGTGTGTGAATACCTTAAGGTCGTATTTCAACAGATTTCAACCTTCATAGAAATTGATTATTGAGTGAATTATGTTGTGTGTGTGTGTCTCGATGGAGATGTCCCGTGTTTATGTTGGGGGCACTCAAGGAGTTTAAAATATTCAACTAATATATATATTTGTGTGCTCGATTTACGTCATTACAGTGAGATAATTGACATACAATACAAAGTTGTTTTCGCTGTATTTACTATCTAGAGCTCAATTATACATTCCATATGAAACGTATATTATGCCAGAGTACGATGTATCCCAAACAAGATGAATGATGCGAGGTATCCATCAGCCAAAACCTTGATTTTTAAAAAGCGCATCATTCCATGTAGTTCTTACTTAGCCACTGAGTGTGTTTGACTAAAGCCTACGATTTCATACGGAATTTGTTGAAGTATATGGCATTTAAAGGTAATTTTGTCCAAAATAGGCTTGAACTCGTCCGCTGTATCCACCCAAAAACATGTGGCCGGTTGCGAGTGGACGCAAACTGCCACAATGTTTGACAAAAATGCATGTTTTTGTGTGTAGTTGTTGGTGGCGGAGCTCGAATATTGAAAATGCGCATATGATAGGCTATGTCTCTTCAAGAGAAAATTGGTAAAACATGAATAATTACCTGAAAACTGATCCCAGGCGGGAGTTCAAGCCGCCATTTTCTAATACAATGTATCCTTCCCGGTCACGTGATTATCCACCCTGAAATGCTATAACGGACGTTTTTCCAGATCCTGGCTCAATTATATATTCGACTAAAGGCCCCGACATTGGAACATCATTGGACAGTCAGGGGTTGCCTGGCTGTGTTAATGAATGGCTAAAACGGGCTAAATGGAGAGAAATCTTAGCGCTCGTACGACTGTAGCTTTAAACATTAACATAGTTGAAAAGCGACGATGTGCTCCACACGTGACCTTTATTGTGTGTGTTCCGGCATTTTTGATGCAGTAAATGTGTGTATGTTACCGGTTCATGGGTTCTCTAAATTCATCAATCATCACTTGTTCAATTTGGGTTGGAACATTATACCCTCTTACTAAGGTAGTCCACCCTATTGAGATTCGCGCAACGTCGGAATTATTCGAATAGGTTAATAAATAGGTTAGGTTCGGACACGAAACGACGCAGCTCGGAAAAACCCGATGCTTTATGAATTTCAAAATCGCGACATTACGGGTATCCTACCTTAATTTATTTCATATTTTGAAAGATGTGAAAATTGTGCTTAATGTTTTGTATAGCTGCATCATTAAAGTATTTATAATGCGTTCTAATGTGCATTTAGATGTTATTTATTCTCGCATTATTTTTTAGTCCAAACCCTTGCTCTCACGTCAGTTTTTACACAAATAGAATACATTGAGGAGAATTGTGAGAAAAGACAATAAGCATCTGCCTTTCTTTCTTTTCTATCATTGCTTTCCGTATTCTAGTATACATATACCCCACTTGTTTTGTCACTACCGCCCTTTGAATAATCCAAAGAAATTATATATATATACGTATAGATCTATTAACATTTTCGTGGATATCTAGTATTTTACTTAAAGTCTTTTTTTCATCAGCATCTCTGGAACATTGAATTAACAAGAAAATCACATATCATTGGTGTTATTGTTAAACATCGTAACTCTATCATTAACCATGCATGAGTTACGAGGTTTCGCAATAACACTTGCGATATCCCCCGAGAGGTAAGTAAACTAAATGGCTGAAACTGCATTTCGTACTTTAAATACGACAACCTTTTGATCCCCCATTCATAACTGAAAGACACGCCTCCAAGAAACTCATTATCCACCCACAACTTAAAATGCAGGAAGATGAAATAGGATTAAAAGCCTTTGACATTCTTTCTGAGAAGAGAACCGAAACGAATAAAATATTAAAAAAGCAATTAGTCCATTCTTCATGATAATTCATTCATTTATTGTGGTAATCTAAAACCACTGTGAGACTAAAAAAAGGTACGAAAGGTGTCCTATTGAAATAACTAGAAATGTCAAATCGATTGAAAAATATACCAACATGATGTTAACCCTTTCCCAAACGACAAAATTTTACGGTGATCCACTTAAGAAACTGTTACAAATGACAAAATGGGTGTTATTTAAGATAGGATTTGTGTAAAACATGGCACAGAAAATATTGAGACAAAAGGAGAAACTGCTGGTTATCAGCAGTTTCTTCTTTTGTTTCAATGTTTTTCCAAGCCTATTCCATCAGGGACGTTAAAACCAGGTCTTGTTGGGAAAGGGTTAACAGGACAAATATTAGAGGAAATAATGTTTGTATGATGAAGATACCAAGGAAATTGGGTACTCACTGAATTTCTCTGATATTTAGAATACTATATAGTGTCGAATTATCGAATTTAGGCTACCTCTCCTATTTGTTGACGGTATGAAATATAGTCCTCTCTCTTCAGAAACTTCGTTACCATAGCTAATTTAACCCTTTCCCAAACGACAAAATTTTAAGGTGGTCCAAATTGAAAGCTGCTGTAGACGACGAAATAAGAGATTTGAGTAAAATGTAGCATAGAAAATATTGAGACAAAAGGAGAAACTGCTGGTTATCAGCAGTTTCTTTTTTTGTTTCAATGTTTGCTCATGCTTTTTCTATTTGGGACGTCAAAACCATGTCTTGTTTGGGAAAGGGTCAAAGCTGTTGTTGCTATGCTTTCTAAGAAAGGAAGCTATGTTGGATTTATGGGAATATTGAATAAGCTCAATATTAAATTTGAATTTTACAATATTAGTGATTTACGAAATAGGCAGGTCAGAACAACAGGCAATAGCGGTAATGTCACTACAAAACGCCAAAATATGATTTCATTTAACAGTGTGGGTACTAAGAGGGTATCATCACTGAGACAATGTCGATGAGCATATAACATAGGATTCAGAATGCATTGAAATAAAGACAAAAATAGCGGTAATGACACTCGAAAAGCATTCATTCAGACATTGTTATGGATACCAATTTTAGTTATCTAGTTAAGGCGATTCCAATGAGTGTCCAAAACATAGAATTCGAGTTTTATATAACAAAAATTAATACGATATTTTTGTATCAAAACTACGAACCTACAGCTGAAAAGTAGTTATAGGTTTGAGGTTTGTTTTAGGAAAAGCGACAATTACCCCTTTAATATGTTGCTCTGGGCGGAAAGGTTCGGGTTTATACGGGTATTTATGGGTATACATGGGTTAATGGGTTGATTTTAAAACTGTACCTCAGGCATATCTAGATAACTAGTGTCGACGCTGAATCGCCAGGCGTGCTCGGAACCTCGTCTTCTCGCCATAATTCCAACAATACTTCTGTGTATGAATCGCGGTCGTTCAACAATAAAATGAGTTCATGAAATATGTTCAGTCTACTAAACTACAGGGTGTGCTACGTTTGCTTCGTCAACTATATGTAACAAATGGCACAACGTCGACTGTTTCTATATGATAACGTGAGTCCACTAAAGTACAGAACAGTTAGATGCAGTGCTTGTTCAAATCGCTGCTTTTCAACAAAAATCTCGTAACTGCAGCTTTTAACAAGCTGCAGTTACGAGGTTTTTTTGTTGAAAATCGATGAAATATTAAAAGACGATTTCTTTGTTTGATATAGAGAAAATGTCTTTCAAACACTCAGTGCATCTAACTGGTCTGTACAAACTTGTTCAAGGACAAATAATAATTCAGAAATAAAATAAGTTCAGACAAGTTCATTACAAAACGCTTTGATTCAATGACGAAATTCCTTCATGACACCGTTCATCCAGATACAAAATACACGGATTGGTTTTCCAAACGCGGATTTGAAAATCAACAGCGTGGGAATACACAAGGTAAGAAAACATCAACATATAGCCTTTTAATTGCCGCAATATAAAAAGTGTTTGTGCAGAGGTGATGCAAAATGGTTTATCTTGATGGTGCTGCAGTTTCATAACAAAAGATTTGAGTAAACTATAGATACAAGCGATTATAAATAGTAAATCACTATTTTCTCGCCTACTTCCCGTTTTGTTTTATATTTGCAGAAATTATTTAACTGGTTTCGAGCAAATATCTCTTCAAAATAAGTTTTCGACATCTATGGAACAAATCTATACCATTCATCAAACTGGACAAATAAATTTTGGGTGTCTAAAGCCATGTTTAAAAATGGGCCTAGTTTGCTTCAAGGTACAACTTACCACGGATGTTGATACCACACACCACGGATGATCCACATAATTTGGGTAAAACAAACTCGGATGCGAAAATCGGGTTTAATAGTGCAAAACACTTAAAATGACCTTTCTAATTAAAATACAATGACAAATGCTTGATTTTTATAAAGTAAACGTGCTATAACCGCGTCCCGTTGACTTTTATAGTCGGTTATTTACTTTGCATCACACGCTTAAGAATTTTATCTTATGTGCCAAACTGTATTTTGGAATGATCTCTGTTCTATTTATTCCAGAGACAAAAAGCTTTCCTAAAGAAGTAGTTCAGAGCGATGATATTTCATTATCGGCCCCAATCACTTGATCATGTTACCGCTGTGTCTTGTGTGTGTTTGAGACCTATACGAGGCACATATGAGAGAAGCCAAGTTCTGCTTGCGGGTGTACCAGGTGATTTTTCTTGGGGTTCTCCTGCTTTCGCACCACCTACTGACTGTCCCGTCTCATTCGGGTTGAAATAATCTTAAAAGGGACGTAAAATTGAATAAAAAAGAAGAAGAAAGATCTACTTGATCAGAAACTTTAAATATGAAGTTTAACCTAAATGATCAGTCACCGTTCACGATTAATTAAATGCTTATCATAATTGTTTACGAAGCACTTTCGAAATATTTTTTTGGATTTAACGCTTGCTATATTTTTAAATCCGCAACTGTGATATTTTTATGAACGTGTACATGTACGAGCTTATTGGGAGCAAAATGTCATAATTAACCCTTTCCCAAATGGCAAAATTTTAGGCTGGTCCATTTTGAGAACTTCTGCAGACGACAAAATAAATGTTATCAAATGCAGAAAATGTGCATTGTATTGCATAGAAAATAATGAGAGAAACGGAAATAAATGCTGATTATCAGCATTTTCTTCTTTTTTCTCAATGTTTTTCCAATTGAGTTTCTAATAGACACGCCAAAACCAGGTCTTTTAACAGTTTGGGAAAGAGTTAACGATCTGGAACCATAATAGACACTTTTGAAAATACAAAAAGTATTGTTATATATTATTTCTATGATATAAGACGGAGGTAAAATGAAACTTAAAACAAGTTTTACCGATATGTTGGAATTTTATATATATTTTAGTTATTGACCCCCTTTTACAAAAAAAAGGCGGGAAAAGGGGAAGCACCAACTCCGTGAATCTCATATTTTCTTCCCAGAAGATGATAAAATCTGACATTTTTCAGCTTGCATGCTACAACAGATATGTATGTAACATAAATAAGCTAAATACAAAGCTATGAAAAACAAAATTGAGAAAAAAAAAACACTTGATTATACATAAGGTTTATGATTTTGCGACTGAATTTTTTCCATGATTAAGAAAAATGAACATTTTTCTTTGATCTGTATTTTTTGTAATATTGACTGGCAGGGTATGAGACCTACACCAAAATTATCTCTAATTTATACTTGTGCAAATAAAACAAGAATGGGAAAAAGTTACCGTTAAATTTTGTTTTTTTATGAATTCAAACTTAGTAGGGGCGCATAAAGCAAGGACAAAATTATCCAAAATAGGTCATTCAATTCCATCAAATATTCATTGCAAGGTCAAATGTAACAACACATTATTTTGTATAGTAACTTATATAAAGAACTTATTCTTATCAAATATTCATTGCCAGATCTCCCTGTAGTTACTACATAAACTATTGTTAAAAATCAAGAGCATTATATACATCGGTGGGGAATCATGTGACACTAAATTTCAGAAAATCGTCAATAATTTTGTAAGTACTTGACCAATTTGAAATCGGTTTGAAACAGAAAAAAGTGTAAAACGCCCGATATCAGATGGGTGGTAACTCTTTTACAAATCAAGTGATAAAAACGTTATTGACGACCAGATTAAGTTTTGGTTGGTCGTCAATAACTTTTATATCAGCTGTTTTTTCAAAGATTATCCTTGGCATTCAGCAAAGTCATGGAGTGTTCCCGCTGTCTCTGCTTAAATTCTTCTTTTCAAATCGGTCATCTTTTGACAGAATTGTTGGAAAATATCGAAAATATTATGTCATGTGATTCCCCGCCGTGATATAAGATTCGTGGTGTCATGTACTACTGTATAAGAACGCCTTTTTTAATCAAATTGAGATAATCTTACACGAACATGTATCTTTGATTACCGGGTCTTTACATACTTATAGTCCTTTAATTAACGATATTATGGCACATGTTTACAAAATTTACCCTTGCAAAAAACGCAATAGCAAAGTCATAACTACTGTAAATTTGCATGTGATGGTTCGAATCTTGCAGGTCCCTTACACCTTCAAGATTTGAACCAAGACATGCAACGTTGAACTGAAAATTAACATTGATTACCTTTTGTTTATTACTGTAAAATTTGTAAACATGTGTCATTATATTGTGACTGGACTATAATAAAAAAATCAAGGCAGAAGACGCAATATTGATACTATATCAAATCCTGGTCTTAAGCATTTATTCGTATAGATCTTGAATCAATCAAGTGTATTGGTGCATACATAACCCATTCTCCCCCCCCCCCCCCCCCAAAAAAAAAAAAAAAAAAAAAAAAAAAACTGTACCAGTCCAAAAGAACAGAAAACACTGAGGAAAAGGGACACATTGATGATAAACGCAATGATGATAATCAACAACCTCTTCTTTTCTCTCAATGTTTTCTCAAATTATTTCTACAATGGACGTCAAAACTAGACTTGTTAAGAGGATATATCAGTGCTTTGCTCTTTATAACCAAATCAGTAAATTCATAACAATTGTAGGCCTATTGAAACAGTTATTTCTTAATTTCTCTTAGTGTTTTTTTCTGTTATTTCTACCAGTGATCTGGGCCCCGTTTTATCAACGAAATTATGCACATCATTTTCGTAGATTTGAACGGAAGTTCATTTTTTTGCGTAAGTGCGTTTTACAAAACATGTTCGCAGCTAAGATTAGAATTTCCTAAGTTTTTTCCGTAACTTTACGATCAAAAATAGTTGGCGTAATTCTGTTCGTCACCTCTGTCGATGCCTAAATTTACCGTTTAAAGCCTTGATAACCCCAAAATTACTGAAAATATCAAACGATCTATGAAAGGAAATGTTGAAATTGAACAAACCACGGAAAATTCATGTGAATAGCAATGGATTTTGTGCTAACAATAGACTGGGTTTAAGGTTATGTTTTGATAAACCGTCAGAGTTGTCATAAAATATCGTAACTACGGCCTGATTTAAGCCGTAGCTACGAGGTTTCATAACAGCTCCAACGAATTACTATTGTATGTCCGAAATAACGTCACGATTAACTGGATAAAATCGTTTCCTATTTCGCTGTACTTTCACTTTCTTTTTGTTGCTATTTATAGAATACAACATGAAAAAGTATTTTTCATGTATGTCCTATTCTAATGGAATGAATGTACGTTTGATATACGTTTAATCGCCAGAGTGTTCAGAACGATAACATTTAAGCATTTTTTATGCTACTAATAACGAGAAATACGAGAATTATCTCTATCTATGCAGAAAAATACACTTTAAATAGCTTACACGGCCGATATATATTGACAGTTACGAGAAAGTAAACCGAGGTGAGAACAAAATCGAATCTTTCCGAAGTGCGTTTGAAACTTTCACGGAAATAACCGAGTGCCGTAAATACCCGATCATCGGCGATAATAACCGAAATCCATTATGGTTCCAGATCGTTAAGTGGCCTTTTTAACATTTGTTTATTTCAGAGCTATGGATTTTCGTTGTTACTACTGCTCCTTGAAGTTTTGCGACCTTGAAACAACAATCGATCATTTCAGTTGTTTGGGGGGAATTTTGCAGAAATTTTAGATTGACATTTTTAAACAGATACTAATTTGATTTATGCTTGTCATTGGTGAGCTTACAATCAAGGGCGAATTCGATCTTGTTTCTCAAGTGCGCAGACTTGCCGGACAGCACTGTATTAGTTTTTGTTATTTTTGCGTGCAGGATCAACAATCAATGTAAGTCCTTATTTTCACAACCAAAGTCTTCCAGAGGCATGGTAACTAGTTCTTGAATCTACGCAATTTATGTTCATTTCTATTCATAGTTCAGTGGCGTAGGAAGGTTTATAATATAGGGGGGGGGGCAAACATTCATGTAAATGGAAATATGGGTGTATTATTGGGGCAATGGGGGGCAGACCCCTTTTCTAAATTATTAGGGAGGCCAGTCCCCCCTGCCCCCTCTTCCTACGCCTATGTAGTTTGTTTTACATGCTGTCGTAGAGGGCCTTTCATAAAGACTTTCACTTCAACCCACACTAAAGGGTAAGAGAGACAATCATGATCAATATTCTTGGCAATATCTTCATGAAAGAAATGCACCCATATACCGTATGTTTAGATGTAATAATTGACAGACATGCGTAATAGAGTTGGTGTTTGAATATCGAAGATGAAAACCTTTTGGAGCCCACTATCAAACTGCAATGAAACAAGATGATAATGAAGGTTTTAATCCTAGAATTTAAAGATTGAAAACAAAGACACGGACAATTTATCTGTTAATATGCAGCTGATATTCGCCTATCTCTTTATAAAACATGTAAACATGGTTTACTAATGTCTTTACCGTCGAAAGTACTCATCCACAAGCCTTTTAGTTTTAGTAAGCCAAAATAAGCCATAATTGGTCTTAAACCAAACATCTATTGGCTCTAAACGATATAAAATTGGTTTTAACAAGGATGCAGCCAATTTTCCTAAAAAAAGACCGGAATTTGTTTTTTTTATTATCCGAGTCGGTTGTATCGATGGGTCCGAGTTTGTTTTACCTGCTGGAGAATTTGCACCGTGGTATGTTGCACCATAGCAACTGACAGTACCCGATTTCAAATAGTTCTTGTTCTTTTTCTGTACTTTTTTTATGGGTTCTTGTAAAGAAAACACTTGAAGCGATCCCCGATCGTCCGTGAAACATCAATTTGACAATAATTATGTGCTTTAATAATAATTTACAGACATTCTTACCAAGATTTTTCTCTTTTCGTGCATCAAAGTCAGATTCAGTAGCATATATTTCTCTTACTAACTGATTTTATGAGACAGGATTTTAGGTAAACATTGGCAAAGTTATGTACGTTTTCATCGTATGTAACACAAAAATCAACTCAGCCGATATTCGATGTAATTAAAGATAATAAATACTCACTCTTGTTTCCCGCCGTTCAAAATAAAATTGTTTACATCCGCGTTTGGAAGACCAATCCGTGAATTTTGTATCTGGATGAACGGTGTGTTCATGTGCCAATTGGTTTTGAACGAAAGTTGTATTTCAGCAAATAATTAGTTCAGTCAACTTTATTACGAAACACGTTAATGCACCTGCAATATGACTTCCGGCAATTTGATTACTAAATACGTTATTTCAACTGCAAAATAAGTAAGCCAACGAAATGATTAAACGCGTTAATTCAGCAATATAAAATGCAATCAGTTTTGTTACAAAACGAATTAACTCAACAATAAAAAAAAAAAAAACTTTTGTCAGTTGAACAACAAATTGAGTCAATTCAGAAACGAAAATCGCCTCAGTCAACTTCATTACAAAACGTATTAATTCAAGAAAAATACGTTTTGTCAATTGAACTACAAATCGCCTCAATTCAGTAACGAAAAGAAATTCTGGCAATTTTATTACAAAAGGCATTAATTAATTCAACGATACTTTCGTTAAGGCGACTAAACTACGAAACGAATTGAATAGAACCAGTCAACTTTATTACGAAACTCGTAAATTCAACAACAAAAATACGTTTTCCTAGTTATACTAAAAGTCGCATTAATTAAGAAACGAAAAGAGACTCAGTCGACTTTATTACGAAACGCGTTAATTTAACAATAAAAATACGTCAACTCGGGTAAACCAGAATAAATGTCCAATTAGTAAATGCCAGAAAGGGCAAGGTGTAAGTCAATATACCACGCCAATATACCACGTCAATATACCACGTAACTAACACTTTGACA
Source organism: Fragum sueziense (assembly GCA_963680895.1). Classification (NCBI taxonomy): domain Eukaryota; kingdom Metazoa; phylum Mollusca; class Bivalvia; order Cardiida; family Cardiidae; genus Fragum; species Fragum sueziense. The sequence continues at coordinate 8,169,673 of OY804592.1, forward strand.
GAACCGTCAATACTGAAGCTTGATCCAGGCTTTGTTACATGGCTTCTAAGTGGCATCTTGTACTAATTAACCCTTTCCCAAACACCATTATTCCAGACCAACCCTAATCAAAACCTGCTGCAAACCATAAAATGGGTGTTGAAACAGATAATATGTGTGTATTATTTAGCACAGAAAATATTGAAACAAAAGAAGAAAATGCTGATAATCAGCATTTTCTTCTTTTGTCTCAATATTTTCCAAATCATCATCAATCTGGGACATCAAAACAAGCACTTGTTAGGGAAAAGGTAACCTTCAAGAAGCGCAATGATAGCTTTTTGTGGCTAATTTATGTTTATGCGCCGTCGTAAATAGTCAATTTGAAGAAACCATCATTCCACCGACTTGGTAACAAAGAGTGCGGCATGCTTTTACTTGAATAAGCAGTGGCGTAGCAGTAGTAATTTAACAATACAAGGGATTGAATGATAAACATTATTCTCTTTCTAGATTGATAATATTATGTTAAATGGGGCTAAAGACCTTAAGGACGCAACCTTGTTCCATTGAAATTGTGGGCACTTTGGCACCCTGCACAAGTACAACGACAAAATCCGATTAGCTTATTTCCACTAAGACCCCCCACGCCCAACAGCCACCGGAAGTCGTTATTTGATGACAATTGCTATGTATGCACCTTTAGCCTAAATATTTGTCTTCTTGATTTTGGAATTTCCTCTTGTATATTTTTAGAACTGGGTGTTTTTGTCAACAATTGTCTAAGTGAACAAAAACAAAATGTTTACTGTTTACTGATATGATTTAAGAACATTCTGGAAATGTATAGAAACTTTAGAAACTTTTGGATATAAGATAAACATGTTGTTTATTTTCCATTTAACTTGTAGAACCTTCTAGAAGGATGTATTGGAAACTTTAGAACATTCTTAATTTTCTGGGATATTCTATATTATATAAAGGGAATAGTCTAGAAAAAGTAAACACATTTTTATATAAGTTGTTTTCTCAAACCTTCTGGAATATTCCCTAGTAGCATATATATAGATGAGCAAATCACTCATTTCGTTCATTAGTTTTGATTTGGTCACTAGTTCTTACTAATTCATACAAAATTGTCAGACTAAAAGGGGATTATTAAATAACTATAAGTGTGTTGCATACTTCTAGTGGTGCAACTATTTATTGTGGATTTAAACTGGATTAAGATTTAGGACTCTGGAATTTACATACAATTAAGGTTGTGCATCTTTTATCTTCTTTTGAAACAAAACTTTGTAATTATTGTTAATAAAAATTGTTCATTGTAGAGTTTGTTGTTGGCTTCTTAGTTCTTGTTACCCTTGGGTCGTAACACAATTATGGCCAATCACCGTTCGTTGCCATTGCACGTAGAATGCTTTACTTGGAATTGGGTCTGAGCTTCGATCTGACACCGGGAAACCGGCTGATTTGTTGCTATTTTTAGTAACAAATTGGAACCGTGTCTGTGTGTATACAATGTTAATTTCCCATTAACTCATTGTTTGTCACCGGAAGCTGCTAATAGGTGCGGACTAAAACGATAATTGAAAGGGGTCAATACACCGCTTCCCACCAGTTAAAAGATACCCAGTTATCAAACGACAACGTTTTGGGGTTGTTCAAATTCAACGAAGAAGCAGACGACAATTATAGTCAATATTTTTTATCTTTGTTGGGAAAGATAATTTGGAAACATTCTTTTTTTTCCGCAAAGGTGCAAAATGTTGTAATAGGTTAAGACGGTTTCTACACGGACAACAGACAAATCAACTATCATAGCATAAGATATTGAACTACATTGACTTGAAATGACATGATGCCACTGCGCATGCAGATTTGCAGATACATTTTAGTCATACAAACCCATTATCTTTGTAGGTGCTTATATGTAATTCAGAGATAAAGACCCTTTTTGCACATGTATAATGTTACTTTCACGTATCTCGTGAAGAAAAGGGGTTGTTAACATTTCTTTATTTATTGCAAACAAGAATGCACATGGATCACATATAGCAGTATGCATGTCTTTTAATGGATTGGAAAAAGCATATTTTAGGCATAACTAAGAATGATCCTCAACGTACTTTCAAAAACGTTTCGTACCGTATGTCTATCTAATTTTCGATGGCACATGTAACCTTACTTAAATATGGTATTTGGTTGGTGTCTTTGAATCCTGGAAGTGCATGAGATGTTAACGTCGTCTCTAAAACAATCTTAGCATGTAGTTCTAAGTACCATTTGCCAATAAGCGTGTTAGGTACCCGCCATTCGTCCCACTCATGCTACGCCATTGCATTTCAGGAAATTATTTCGCTTATTGTGTTGCAGGCAAAAAGTCACATTAACTCGATTGTTGTAACAATGCCAGACTTTGAATTATCATAAAGACATATACTCTTTACCCAGACTACGACTAGGAAAACGACGGAAATTGGTAGCACAGATTCAATGTTCCACCTTACAAGAGGCGCTGTCATAGATGCAGTTGGAAGCGCATCGGGCTCTTACACGTGGGATCTCGGGTTCCATCTCCGGCCGCGTCAAAAATCTTTTCTGGTGATATTGTCACACCCCATTGGTTTGATAATCGTTAACATATGTGGGCGAGCATCTGGAGGCTCGGCCACGATGTTGTGGTCGTACCAGTACGAGTAACGTCAGGAATCCATGGGAAGGCGCTCCAGCCGCCTTGATATTACCATAGCAGTTTAAAGAGTCGTTACATCCCAATCAATCAATTCAATTCACCAAACAATTCCACAGTTGTACTACGACGCGTGGTGACATACGTATTATCGGAGTCACCAACTGCTCATGTTACTTCTAATGCAGATTGATAAATGAGACTCTCTGTGAAAATATAGTTATCTAGTTGGTTTTACTGTCAACTCCTTTTATATCATAGGACATACAGAAATACGTCGAAATATCTGACACGTTGACAAATGAGATAAAGTATGTAATTATGGACACACAAAACTATCCAAATAAAACACTGTCACGGCGAAATGCGTATGACGGGGAAATAGTTTTGAAATTACGTGATACATTGTGCTAGTCTAAGTTCCCGTAACAATGACACACTTTCTACCTTTGTCTAACTTTACGATTTAATGAAAAGTGAATTGATAGAAACATTTCATCGAGCAACAACCCAACAACCTAAACGACCTCATTTTGAATTACACGAGGTCCTAATTTACTTAGCTCGCGTGTTAAGATGTTAATAATGAGTGCGCATTAACTTCTCACATAACTTGTGAAGTTCGTTTGGTCTACTGACTTTTTATGATGTTATATAGTACTGGAACGAAATTAAGTTACTTATACGTATCACTTAGTCATAAACATAATATTGTTTAATTAAGTTAATTAAAATTATGTATCATTTTATCATTGAAATAACGATATACGACGGTATAAAAAACAAGTCGGTGAAGTCGAAAGTCAAGAAAAATCATCGAATAATATTCTTACCAGATCTTGCGTATCAAAGCAATCGGTTGGAAAATGTTTGATATAGGCCTACTTGTACATCCATTTCTGCAATCATCGGTGTTATTGCAAAACCTCATATCTCCACCTGTTAGAAGCTGGAGATACGAGGTTTTGCATCACCACCGACGAAGTGTTTGTATCTTATCACAGATAACTGTTTTAGACATTTTTTAAGTTCATTTTAGACAGGTTGTAGATCGTTGACTTATATCGCTTGGCGATTATTAAACTTTGTTCAGAATTTGAAAGGCGTCGATTCTTGTCGAATTTGTGGAACAATTTACGGTTCTAAATGTACTTATTTGAGACAATTTCATGAACTTGTCCATATTCTTATTTCTTTAAAACTCGTCGCTTTTCAACATAAATCTCGTACCTGCAGCTTGATTGAGGTTTTCGTTGAAAAGTAACGAAGTATTATATTTCAGTTGGGGAAAGAAAACAAGAAAACACACGTTGGTGTTTATTTTACATTTCAATTAGTTCAATATCCAAATCCAAATATTGTTTCTGTATTAATATGCCTAAATCAGAGCAACAGGTAATATAAGAGGAGTAAATTTGTTATTGTAACCCTTTCCTAAACGGCAAAAAGTTAGGGTGATCCATTTCAAAAACTGCCATAATTGACAAAATGAATGTTATTAGAAATAGGATTTGTGTAAAATATGACAGAAATATTGAAACTAAAGGAGAAACTGCTGGTTATCAACAGTTTCTTCTTTTGTTTCAATGTTTTCCCAAACCTTTTCTATTAGGGGTGTCAAAACCAGGTTTTGTTTGGGAATGGGTTAAATCCAAACTCTATGTTGTGGGTACTAATATGAATCGTCCCAATGTACACCCTATTACCGGCTATCACTACAGCAGTTGCTAACCTTGGGCAGTATCGTCTATAAATAGCGGGTGTACTGGGTAGGTCATACTTTTTCCATCTTTGCTTTTGTGTTAAAGCCTTTCTCAGCTATATTTGTAGTGCACTTGGCTGGCCATACATTTGAGCACCTACATGATATATATTAGCCCAAAGAATCCCTAAACAACAAAATTATTCAGCGACAAAGTCATAACTTCACATTTTTTTACGTAAAATCCAACTTTCAGTCCATATAATGAGAAAATGATAAGACGATGATTAGAATTAACATAACTATTAAAATAGTCAATCAATTTTCTTACACTGTGTAAATTTAGAGAACTGTCTGAATTGAATTAACTTCAGACTGACCGATTAAAACTAAACACTGATGCCTATTTGGCTATCACGAACAGCATATTGAAAATTTGAATGGCAAACCCGGACATAAGTTGATGGCAACACAGAACAATATGTCTTGTTGGAAAAGCGGCATCTCTTTCAACAAGAAGTTGCCTGAAAGGAGCATAAATAATGAATTCACACCATTTCTTGATAGACTAGCCAATATCTGAATTATAGACATAGAAATCATCTAGATATGGTTGAAGCTGAGTAACACAAAATTGAAGGACGTATGCAACCATTAGTTGTAGATGATAGTTTGTCGGTTAAGGTATACATCCCATCATTAAAAACACCACTTTTTAGCCGTACGAAATGCATCAAATTACACACATTTGTACATACACTTCTTATTAGTTGATTCAACGTGCCGGATTTCAAGATTATGCTTCAAAAGGAAAATAATTTACAAATATTACTTTACTCTATATTCATATGCAGCGGAGGTAATTTTGAACAATTTTGTCAAATATTTCCGTAAGTATGCATTGATTCAAAATTCTAAACCGTTCAAAATGGTTATGTTTAGAATGGAAATGTAACACAGTTTAGGAATTACTGGCACTTATCAAATTCACCTCTGGCTCTTTAGTGCTAATGATGGGTTCAAACCTTTAAAAAACTACACATACTTTACAGTGAAAATTGTGGATTTCACATCATGTCATCGCTGTTTCAGGCACACAATATGACTGTAATATTTTTAATGGGGTTAAATTTCATTTAGTCAGACTTAACTTAAATAGATGGAACCCACGCAAATATATGTATATGAATCCTGCTATTTCAAAGTCGGTCAATGAATCTTCAAACATTTCGATCGAATGTTTTGCGCGGTGCAAATTTGTATTTTTCATTGCGAGACGATTTGGTTTATTGGGGTTTTACGCCGTTTTCAAGTGCCATGGTTATATCGCGGCACCTTGAGCGCCTAACCTTGGATTCCTGTTGGTTCTCATACAAGTACTAACACAATAGACTAACTGAGCCTCCAGCTGCTCGCCCACATAGGTTAACAATATCAAACCATTGGTGGGTAACATTAGTTAGTAAAGATATTTGCCACGGCCGGGGATCGAACCCGGGTTCTCTCGAATGAGAAACAGATGCGCTATCAATGTTCAGCGTTTTGGCCTCATTGCGAAACGAAGAAGAGATATCGGTGATAATGGATTATCAAGCAAGAATCTGTTGATATCGATAAAACATCATGATTGTCTACATAAAGCACATGATTGCAACTAGCCTAGGTAAGTGAATACAGAAACTAGTGAAGGATCAAAGATCAGTCAGCTAGGTAAGGATCTCTATGGATAAGGCGAGAAATCTCCCTAAACGTCTGAAATGGAAAACTCAATTTTCAAAACATGAAAATTGATAAATATCTCGAGCTGTATTGTTAGATCTATACCTAAATCATATGAAAATTGATTTTGTACAATCAAAACGATCCGACATGTACAGATAACTCCGTAAAACGAGGCATTTTTTTTGGAAATGGCTAAAAATGTTTATTTCTTTATTCTGTGTTATGTTTCACCTTGCATGGTGAAGTAAAGCCGAGTGGTCAATGGACAAATAGACCTCTCAATAAAAGTACCAAGCCTCCAGCTGCGCTCTCACATAGATGATTCACACCCATTGGTGAGAGACAAATGACTTTTGTCAAATGTAAGAATAGATACTGGTCGGCCTGGGGTTCGAACTCGCGACCCCTGGATTGACAGACTCCGACGTGAACTGGACTCGGCTTAAACAGATACATGTTGCAGCAAATACTCTTTATAAAGCAAACCGCACGGAATCTCGGACAAACAAAAGAGCTTTGTCCGTATGATTCTAAAACCACACAACTGCAGCTTGAATGAAGCCGTAGTTACGAGATTTTTAACAGCTAAAACCGCTTGGACCATTCTATTTATATCGTAACATTTAACCCAATTAACCATAAGATTCCATTTCCTATATCATCAATAGCAATGAACTCTCTGCTAAAAGTACACTAGATTTACCGTAATAAGTATTGACAAATCGTCAGTGTAGGCCTAGTTATACAGTCTCGCAACTATGGCCACATACGAGATTTTATAACAACACATACGATGCACTATTGTTTCACCAAAATTGCGCCACGGTTAACTGGATAAAAACATTCTCCATTTATCTGGTTTTAATATCAAATAAATAACAACGACATCGCCTGTATTGTCCACCCAAATTAACCCGGGACAACTTAATTTTCGTGTGCAAAGTCCGTTAGTTGAGTGCCTTAACCTTAACAAGTGGGGTCATTACATATGCAGATGTCTCGGGTTAATCTTACTGGACAATATAAATGACCATTCTGATATTTGGCTAGGTCAAGGTCAGTAAATATCCTCCAAATAGTGTTCATAATTAAAACTCTTATTAAATTCCCCTGCAAATAATCGAGTTCATAAGCAATAATTAGATAAAGCGGAAACTCACAATTTTAAAACTTAAATTTATATTGCTATAATAGGCGAATAACGCAATGGTATTTTTGAGCATACGATCTAATGTTGAAGGTATTTTTTAAAGTTAGTCTGTGCCCGATTTTATAAACGCCGGGTAGAGTTAACCAAATGGCCAAGTATCTGTTTTGGTTATTTTTCGATTATTCACATCGGAAAATTTGAACAAATCAGTGAAATATTTTTGTGCTAAACAGCGTTGATACAATCGGGCCTATGATTTGATTTCATGAGATGTAACGCCGTTTTTAACCGCTATGGCCATATTGCAGTGGCTAGACAAGCAAAATAGTATCATTTATGCTGTCTGTGATTGCCTATTTCAAGTACGAATCTCCTGTCGGTGATCCCCCTACGTGCTGTTCGTGATTGCATAAATTTGTAGCTCACCAAACATTGTTTGACTATAACGACATAACGGAATAGTTGATTGTCTTCACATGCAATTAGTTGGTAGATAATATACTAGATATCCATTTTGTGATAAAATTTCTAACATTTGCTTCAATGTTTTTCTGCTATTTGCATGGACAGATGAATTTTATATGCAAATATGTGAAGTTTCGACTTTGTAAGTGAATTATTTTTTTGTTTGATGACTCTCTGTGCTAATATTTGACATGTAGGTGCTCAAATGTATGGCAAGCCAAAGGCACTACAACTTATAGCTGAGAAACGCTTTTACACAAAACAAATATGGAAAAAGTATGACCTACCCCGTTCAAGCGCTATTTATAGATGATACTGCCCAAGGTTAGCAACTGCTGTAGTGATAGCCGGTAATAGGGTGTGCAATGAGGCGATTCTAATGAGTGCCCAAGAGATAGGGTTTGATAAATTATAAGTGAAATATAACATTTTGAAACTCTGCCTAAATAACTTATTATGAAACTAATGTTACCCCCCTCGCATTGCATTTTACCTCCTGGTGTTGCTATGTTGAAGCTTTGTGTAAGACTAGTGCATTTTGTTTTATGACAAATTAGCTGCTTCAAAGAGACAGAAATATGCAAATAAATTACATCAAAGAATCTTGCTAAACAGAAAGAAACATATTTTCTTCTTTCCAATTAGTACTTGATAATTAAAAGACAACATAATATTATACATGTATAGAACATGTTTTGCATGGTGAAGTAGCAGTAATAAGTTAATGAATAATGATGTATAAAATATATGATGATTTCATAAAAAAACTCGTATTCATGTTCATGTTTCTGCTTTTTGAATGCTTCTAACTCTAGAAATCTTTGCTTAACCATTTCCTTTACAAGACCTGGTTTTGACGTTCCTATTAGAAAATGATTGGGATAACATTGAGACAAAAGAAGAAACTGCTGATCACCAGCAGTTTCTCCTTTTGTCTCAATATTTATCTGCTATATTGTACACAAATCCTATCATTTTCTTACATAACATTGTCTACTGCAACTGTTTTCAAATTCGACCACCATAAAACGTTGTCGTTTGGGAAAGGGTTAAATTGTAGCTTTTGGATTTCTGACATAACTTTATATTGGCATTGTACTCTTATTGTGAAAACGTAGATTGTGAAAAGAAATGTTTGTTTCAATATTAACAGATACACCGGGTAGTTCTGTTTGTCACTTTGAAAAAAGTGTTCCGAGTGTCCCTAACAGTCTGGTACCTAATGGAACGACACAGAATAGTGTTCGAAACGATGTTCTACTTGTTCCCGGAGAATATGTCGTGCAAGCAGAACGGTTACGTCACTAGCGTGGCTACCTTCAATAACAAGTGTGAAGTGTTGAAATAAATTAATACTTCTTATCAAACTGTAGAATTAAAATAAGATTATTTTAAGCATTATAAATGAATTGTGCATTTTAGGACCATATAATATGACCAAAGTTTATTTAAGACAGACGTTCAGAGTTTAATTTGCGTTTTCGCCCACCTTTTCTGTTCCGAGAGCATTGCAATCGGCATGACTTGGACAGAACATTTGGAACAGTAACGGGCAGCCCAATAGAACGCACCTATTATGTATGACGCCCTGAGGAATTTATTTATTTCATCGAAAATTCGTGTATCATGCAGCTTGTAACATATGCTTTTATTACAATGCTTTGGAAATATGGCGGCAGTATGACGTAATAAGCCTACAAGATCAGATGCACTGTCAGTCAATACCCCCTGTCTATCCACAAACAAGTTATTATCATCAGCGAACATCTAATCGATCAATTATCTACTAATGAACAACGATTGCCACTGTTTACGCTATTGTTAGCAATTAGCACTAAATAAATATCTGGCCTAGTTATGAGGATATCTGGACAATCATTGTGGATAACCAGCGACTTGTTAGCGAATCTGGACAATAAAACCGTACTTATCATGCCGGTTACGAAATAGACCTATAATCATGATTAACTTTTAAATCAAGACATTTTCATAGGAGGTCATGGAATAACAAAATTTATATAGCTGTCCGGAATTCCCTAAACAGTGTCCAACCTGACAAACATATATAATAATGAAACTGAACTTATCTAAATGAAGTACTATTATCAAATTCATAGTGACTTGGTCCGATCGTCGTTTTAGCGGGGGTGACGCAGAGGTATTACAAGATTATTTCCGTACATTTAGTTCATAAGCTTTTTAGCCTGGCGTCTAGCCTCTAGTAGGTACAGGCATTTCGCCACGACAAAACTGACTTTTCCAGGCACAAAAATCACCATTGACAACTAGTGCTGGTAGTTCTGGGTAAATGGTACAAAACGTTCAACCAACGATGTAGAACGATACCAAAATACAAAGACAATGCTTCATGCAGAGTTTATATAGTTCTACTGATCTAAACTAGATTTAATCATTATGCCACCAATGTCGTCAGATTTTACAATATTATTAGGCCTACGTCAATTACTGTGTCATAGTTATTATTTGGCATATTCCATGGTTCTCCATTTAAAATGTATAGCGCTCACACATTTGGTAACACACCCAAACAATGCGTCAAACATCCATCACACACCCACATATCCAACCAACCTAATGAAATTAAATTTGCCGTCAAGTAAATTCAAACAAATGTATGTGATCAGATCGAGGTCTCAGCGAAAGACTTTACTAACTACATTCTTATATATAATGTAGTAAGTGCAGTCTTGAGCAGAGCCCTCGAGATAATGTCCAGTTTCAGATGACTTTTTTAAAAGGCAAATAAAAATTTGTATTGGATTTCTCCTTTTAATTGCATTTACAGCCACCAATTTAATAAAGGGATCTCATAGATGTCTTGAAAATAGGCAAGATCTGTATTCAATATAACAGAGAGACATTGTTTACGTGGTAAACACCGGTTGGTGGTTAGAGAGCATATATTGTTGTGACTCGACGTGTATATTATAAGAAGTATGACGGTTACATTATGATGGTGATTTATGGGAGAAAAGCCATAAAACTGTTCCTACTACTTTATCCACCTGTAACACCCTCAATGTTATGTGTTCTTCATTATACGCGAGGGTCATAATCAAAGATAGAAGTGGCGGAAGGAAATTGTGGACAAACAGACAGACAGAAAAACAGACAAACATAGAAAATGATAATTTTTAAAACTGTTTCTCCTACTTTATTCACTTGCTCTCCATTGCGTTATTTATTCTTCATTATTGAATAAAATGTGTGTTTTCGGGCCGTTATCAGCATTGAATAACCGGACCGATATCGTGAAAACCCGGTCGTTATTCGGGACATTCACGCGCGATATCGGACCGACTGTGCACTCAAATATCCTCGATTTGACCCTTCAAAATAAACAATTGTCTCTTTCCCCGCAAAATTCTCAACGTCTTACGTTAAATAAGCGACGTTCGCCTTTTTGGCGGCAAATTATAACGTAATGTCGTTTTACCGACGTCACGCATAACAAAAATTTACCGGAAGATTTATCAGAATAAAACAACAATGATTTTTTATCTCACCTCGGTTCTTTTATCGCACATATCAAGGGCTTTGGGGTAAATAATCATTGGCATTTTATGCCTTTTATGCAATACTAGCGTCAATTCACGTATTTTTCGGTCGTTAACATTCATAGAGGCCCCCAAAATACGAAAAATGACCCTCGTGCTTCGCACTCGGGCGTTAACGTATTTCTTGGGCCTCTGCGAATGTTCACGACCTCAAAAACGTGAATTAAACCTATATTTCAAACAAGAATCATGAAAGGATGAAAGTGAGAGTAATCATTGTGTATAATCAAGTGACTCAGAATTTCAGATAATCTTCAATAAGTTACATGTAGTTAATACTTGAGCAATTTGAATTCGGTTTGAAGCAGAGAATGTGGAAAATGCATTAAGATGGACATGGTGGATTTATAAAATTCAACGATTAAAAAGTCATTGAAGATCAACCAAAATTCTGGTTGATCTTCAATAACATTTTCATCAGCTGATTTAAAAGAAAAAACCTCGTCAATCTAATGTGTTACGTGTGTCTACCTTCTCTGCTCGAAACTGAATTCAAAACGGTCCCCTATTAACAAAATTATCGAACATTTTCTGAAATGGTTGTATTACATGATTATCCACCGTGGTAATGGACAGATCAAGAGGAGAATATAATGACGGGGTGTGCGAAATACGAACGACGAAGACAAAAGAGAAATACGGAACAGAAAGGCAGACGGAATGAAATGATACAGACAGAAAGACAGACATGCAGGTGGGTGGTCAGAAATTGGAACTGCAATCCATGTAGAAATAAAAAGCAACCAAACAAAAGTTTTCTTTAATTATCCCTGAACACCAAAATTACTTTACCAGGACGTGCAGTCTGGTCTTATTCTACACAACCTATACTGTTTTATTAAGAATATGGCAACTATTGAGAGACAATTTTCTTTTGGCAAACATGTACATGCTTATGTGCATTTTCTGCCGACATACATAAATTAAAGAACTCATTGAAACTTTCCTTTTCCGTTAATTGCTATACTGACCCCGCAATACTTCATACTTCGAAAGCGTTTGCAGATAGTGTAGAATATGATCATCCTGCTCATACATTAATCCTGGTGTTATTCTATGCAGTCGACCTGTTCAATGTTTTTCTCTGTTTTTTTTTTTTCGAAGTTATAGAACACAATAAATGAACTGGCAGAGCAATCCTAGCTATTAGCTAGAGATGCTCTGTCAGGTCATTTATTTTGAGCTATAAACTCCGTGAAAGGGCAAGACAGCTATACCCATGGACATTTTCTGCTGACATAGCGAAGAGTACATCTTTCCACCAATGTTTCATAATCGATCATTATCAAGCTCATCTCGGAATGCCGACCACTATGACAAGTTGTATAGAATAAAACCAGCCTATACATATACGCACAGGCTGGTCTTATTCAACCCTACATGTGTACGATTTTCCTCTGAGAAATGGCAAAATATTGAAGTATGTTTCTTGTGATTAGACACTTATATCTGCATGGACATTTCGAAGTTCTGTCGACATAACGAAGAATACTTCATGATTATTGCTCGAACTAAATTTTCCTTCACTTTTTTTAATCCTAATAATAATGCCGATACATCAATATTCCAGCTTTGGCAGAGAGAATAGAATAGGACCAGCTTGCTATTTTGTGCAGTCCGGTCTTATTTCGTTATAACTGCACTTTTTTAAAATATAAACAGGCCAACATTGCAGGGAAATTTTCTCGTGGCTAGACAAAATATGCACAGGAACATTTTCTGCAGACATTCCAAAGAACCCTTGTAAACATATAACTTGTTCATTTTACTTTTTCATGTAATATTTCTCGTTCATTATTCTGGTCATTTACAGCATATTGTTGCTTTTCAACAAAAAATCTCGTAACTGCAGCTTGTTTTAAGGTGTAGTTACGAGGTTTTTGTTGAAAAGCGACGATATAATGGCAACCATTGCATGACATTTTTTCGTGGCGAGACAGCTATGCACATGGACATTTTCTGCCGACACAACGAATAGTACTTCTCAGAACATATTGCTTGATCTATAAATGCGTGTAACTACCGCTTCCTGAGTATGCAGTTTTCACTACCTATTTTCTATATATTCTGTTGCTAGGCAACCAAGGAAAGTCGGGTATCAGGTTTCAGAAACAGGTTACCGCCTTCTGAGAAAAACAACGAAAGTCCAAGGGAGGAAACTGTTCTGAAAATCTTATGAAACGAACCAGGAAGAGTTATCTTTCGTGGGTCATCACCAGACCAATTAATTTTCCAGGAAAAATATCAAAGATTTCATTTCAAAACCTCGTAACTGCAGCTTTTTAGAGCTGTGGTTACGAGGTTTTTGGAAGGAAATCGGCCGTTTGTCCAATTAATTTTCCTGAGGGAAAAAGTGATATGAAAATTATAACAAATTCGTTCTATTAATAGAATAGAAAAACCATGATAACAAGAAATGTTTGTACAGTCGCCAAGATGTGTTTTTTGTTATAAGCATGAAACAACTTTCATGAGTTTCTACACATAATTACATTAAAGAAAAGGATTTCGAAAACGACAAGCGATACTTTTGAATTAGCGCTATGTTTTTTTGTTTCATATACAGATAATGTGTGACATTCAATGAGTCCAAATTCATAGAATAAGATTTCGAATATTCTTTATACATGTATAAGATATAATTAAGTGCATTGAATAAATCCACAATAATTATTCTAACACCGCATTACGACAAATGCTTTATAAAACACTATGGGAAATGAATTACTTAAGATAATCAATTTCTCATTTTTTACAATGTTTATTTTTCTCCAAGTAAATGTCGTCTGTAACATCTTTTTATTTGCACAAGTCTGAAAATGTTTCGTATAATGGGCTAAGCTTGAAATACAGTGTCTAATGACACTGACAAAATCAAAAGAATTAGCCCATCCCCATTAAGTGTTGGAAATATATATATGAATATCACAACATGGATAATATTAAGACGAAAGGAGAAATGCTGGTTATCATCTTTTTTTTCTTTTGCCTCAATGTTTCCCAAACCTATTTGCTTAGTGCGTCAAAAGCAGGTCTTGGTAAAAAGTTAACTAAAGTAATTTGATCAGCCTGCACGAATTGACCAAACGCCAATCGACAGATCGCTCCGCCCAACATAGAATTTAAGGCAAACAATGTGCATGTGGTCGTTAATAGGGAACGATTTTATCTAGTTAATCGTCACGTAAATTCGGACAAACAAAGTATTATTTCGTAGTTGTTGTTATAAAATCTCGTAACTACGGCTTGATTTAAGCCGTAGTTACGAGATTTTATAACAACACCAACGCGGTTTATCAAAACATAACGTTGAACCTAGTCTATTGTTAGCACAAAATTCTTTGCCATTGGTATGTCGATTGTTTTGATTGTCAGTCGAAAAATCTATACAATAACACGTGCAAAGAAGAACAATTGGGGCATGACATTTTTATGATCGTCCATTGGCTAATCGATAATTTTGATTGACAGTCGGCGTTTGGTCAATTGCTCCAAAAAGACTAGCAAATACATATTTCTCCCCTTCGTAGACGTTATACAAGTTGTAGATGTCCAAGGTCAGCTCTACATTACTTTAACGTTTACTGCTGCATAATATGGAACGATTTTAGACGGTAATCGTGACATAATTTCGGACAAACTAATAGTATTTGGTGTGTGTTGTTATAAAATCTCGTAACTACGGCTTGATTCAAGCCGTAGTTACGAGATATTACAACAAAACCAACGGTTTATTAAAACATAAAGGTAAACCTGGGCTTTCGTCAGCACAAAATTCATCGCTATTGCTTTATACGGAAATGATTGATGACAATGTTGCTATATTACGGATTTCATTTGACCTGACACTGACCTTTACAAAAAATGTGTTCATATTTCGCATTTTGCGTAACATTTTTCAAATAGACTTGTATCATAGTGCACAGATATAACAGGTATAAAAGAAAATATTACTGAATTGTTTATTTGAAAAAAAAAAACAGGCGTGCAATTTATGACAATAAAAGCTAATGCTGAAATGAAATCTGTAATATGTTTTTCTTAAATCTAACTTCTTGAGTATGAAATGTTAAAGACGTTTATGTCATGCGTTTACACACATTCATCATAATTCTTTATATTCTTAACAATTATGATTCATTCTTAATATTCTTACTATGATTTTTCTACATCATTATGATATGAATTTTCTTAACCTTGTAAAATAAATTTCAATTGCAATTTACCATTTATAGTCTACCTACCAATTCTGAAAAAGTGGCTAGAAAACATTTTCGTATGCATTTTTTGAACATGAAGTTTTGATGTATTATTTGCAAAGTATAAGGCTTGCCTGATTTGCTTAGACCGGTAGTCGCCTCCAGTCGGCCGTATTAAGGTCACAAAACAAGGTCAAATGTCATTGGGTGCAAAATTCACATAAGCCCCGTTTAAATGCGTATAACTCTGTCAATTATATGTCTAAATGCACGGAAACGGTTTTAAATGAAAGCCCAATAAATTGTCTTGCATATAAAATATAGTTAAGGATTCTTTTCTCATTTGCATATTCATTAATATTTGGCAAAATGTAAAAAATGGCAAAAAATGTGCAAAATTTGAACACAGTGCAAATGGAAATCATGCTGCATGTGAAAAATTATTGCGCTTTCAATTACACAAACACGTTCAAAAATGTCTATAAACCCTTAGCAAACATTTAAAATCAAGTTTGATGGTAAAAAGTCACCATTTCTATATGCAGGTACAGCTCGAAGTCAGCTGGGGTCAAGATTTGTAACGATCATTGCTTTTACACAGTGTACACTGCATTTCAACAGTATTGATGGAACTTAAATGATATCATTTCTTTTGTCTGGATATTGACTCTAAATAGATCATATTAGTATATACCTGCTAAAATAAACATTTAAAACAATGACTTTCACCGTGTAAATGTTCAAAAAGTGAGTAAGAGTTACCCCACCCACTCAAATAACCTAGGAATTTGGTACAATTTACTTTGGCGACCAAAACATTACAAGTAATGTAATGAATAAACATTTAAAAATCTAGAACAATTTGTCTTTTGTATAAAAAAGAAAAAAAACTCACTTGTTCGGAAATGGTTGACATGGTTTCATGAAGAACGCATAGGCCTAGGCCTACTACGCCTCCCCACCTATAAATTCTGATGGGTTACTGTACACTTAAAAGCCTCAGATTGGAAAGACTGGATGCATAACTACAATCCATTAGACAAAGAAAAGCTTATTCAATAAATAAAAAAAGATGATTGGCATAGAAACTTGTTACGTTCAGGCCCGTAGGAACAGGGGGCTCGGAGGCTTTGCCCCCCCCCCAAAAAAAAAATGGCCAAAAATGCCGATTTTTCCTTAGTTTACGCGAAATTTTAGAGAAAATCAAATTTAGCCCCCCCCCCCCCCCCAAAATATTCAGAAACAAGGGCTTCAGCCGTCTCAATATAAAATTGCTTCCTATGGGCCTGACATGTACATGTATGCAGAAGTAGCAAAAATGGCATTTTTCTTTTTATTGAAAATCGACGTTTGGTCAAACCAAAAGATATTTTTTGTTTTCATAAGAACTGAAAAAGTAAGTCAATTTCATCGATGCGATATGCCATTAACATGTACCTTCATATTTTTTTTTGCTTAACTTCAGAGCGTGTTTATAGATTTAAAGAACAGAGTGGAATCAAACACCAAACTTCCAAAATATGCAAGAGAGATCTTCAATATTTTAGGCATGTTTCAGCTAAAAGCAGTAGAAAAATGATATTATATTTTATGAAATCAATACTGTTTATGATGCATTAAAGCAACATCCGGTATTCAATTCTTTCTAGCATTGTGCTATCTTGAAACAGTAGAACCGGGCACAGGGGAGAAAAATATAGAAACCGATGGATTTTTCTCAATAAGTGTTTTTTAACAAAATTAATTTTGATTGCTTGGTCAAAATTTAGATTCAAAACAGCTTTAAAGAAGGTGGGCCCAGGACAATTCTTGTACTAGAAAGTCCCACAATTCAATGACCTAGTTCGATATAAGATTCGAGTGGCTAGAACCTTTGTTCAATCATCCTTCCATAGGCCTACACATTTCACAAGTGAAAAAAAACTTTTAAGGGCAAGCCAGACAATCGTTCTTTTATGACCCAGGCACATCCGATAGCTGTATCCACTATGAACCATTCTTTTAAAAGCAATATAGTCTGTTTCTACGGACAATTGACAGAAAGTACGTCCACAAGAACCATTGGAATTATTTCCAAAATGAGTTGACGAGCAATTTTCTGTAGTTTATGGCGAGTCTTCTTCTTTTTGCTACCACCAAACACTGGCTAACTAGATGGGAAAATAGTATTGTATGGAGTTTGAAGAAGTCGAAGTGGAAAAACAAAAACGTTTTAATACAAATATCTGGTTCTGTCTGTGCGAGGCTCAAAACGTTTTGATCCCCCGTTAACACACAATGGCAGAATCACGGTACAGATTGGAGACTAGGCTCCCCAACTAGCACCTTCACGGTGCTCTGTGTTATCAGTCCCACATCTCAGTCAGCCAGTATCAGTCTATGTACATGTAGAACTTAGAACATTGATATATGTAAAATTGTGGTACCTGTGAACAGGAATAGAGAAACAGCAAGACATTGTTATACTAGAATGCAGGCTAAGTTGCATGGTGCACAGCATGGGCGGATCTAGAGGGGGGTCGGGGGGGGGGTCCGGACCCCCCCCCCCCCCCTGGCATTGGCCAAAAATTAAAATTTGACTATATAAATTTAGTGTAACGTTGCATATTTAATGCATTTTAAGCCATAATTTGAGCTTGGACCCCCCCCCCCTGGAAAAAAATCTTGGTCTTGGACCCCCCCCCCCCCTGGAAAAAATTTCTGGATCCGCCCTTGCACAGCATTATCTCGAGAGAATACCCAGAGTTAACTTTAAAGATTTTTGAGATCACGAAACAAAACTGCCATGCGATTCTAGACTTTTATCGTACCCCAACCCTTTAAAAAAAAAAGAGGTCTCATTGAAAGCGCTGTCAAATCTGGCAGATGATTAAGGTATTCCACTCGTTATTAGATACCAAACACTTTGTGTAATTTTTCCTCCATCTTCAGCATGTCCCGTTACAGTGCAAGTCATTACCTTGTCAATTACCGTTGCCACTGATGACGCCGAAGATGCATGATATATTTCGCATCTATTGACGTATGAAATATATCATAATAGTTATGCGACGTAAATATTTATCCAAGAATAACTGATATGGTCAATCCTTCGTCTTTTTGACCTTCTGAAACAATACCTGTTGTTGAGTCTAGCAGTTAATGGAATAGAAGAGAACGCCCACTTCTTAAGTTCTTTCCCATGGGTGCATTCTCAAAGGTATTTGTAATAACGTCTCTGATCCTACGAAAATACGTCCAGGTTTTTGTGACCTTAAACTTCACAAATGGATGTGTATGCTGAGAATCTCTTGCATCGACGAATGTTAAGATTTCCAAGCAAATGGACTTCGAGTTGTGGTAATAATATAGGATTAAGGTATAATTTTTATATGAAAGAACTCGATTTCTGCACAATTGAAATACAAAAGCCATTTTATTTTACTTTTATTTATTTCGGCATTCACAAATACTGACCAATCAAGTAAACAACAACACGATCCTGTTCGATTTTCTGAATTAAATCGCATGATCTGAGTTATGATGCAAAAAATGTCTGAGGTTTTTAACATACGGATTCACTTTTTTCGTATGTTTTATGATAAGGCACAACAATACTCGTATACAAATGAAAGATACACATTTGATTACAACGAAAATTATAATTGAATAAAGAGTTTTTAGTTATGTGATAAGTTAGTCAATGCCCAGAGGCTTGTCTGGTATATTGTCGTCAGAATACTAAAAAGCAACCCCAGGTTCATAGATTTTCCTTATTTATGTACAAAGAGTTCCTTTGTGCCAACTCCACAACCCATTAGTTGTTAATTAAAATGGTAAGGATTGTGCAAGATGGATTAGCTGGCGATCGTTGTGTCTTTATATTTTAATATTAACCAGTAACATAATGTAACGTTTTATTAAAGATCGAGTGTTTTGCATAATTAGAGACACATAAAGAATCATATTTAGTTTAATTTCTAAAACAATTTAAAAAGTATTGGTAACAAAATCAGATAGACCCAAAGACCGAATCTCCTGTTGTCTCTAATGGAAGCATGTATATTCCGTTTTTATTCACCTGACAGGGTGTGGCTAAGTAAAGAGGTTATTCGACGAGTTTACTTCTCGACACCTTGGTTGAAATAAGAGAAAAACGTGCGGTACGAGCATGAGCACATTTCGAAAATGAAAGAAAGTGCATTTGTAAAATGTGTTGTTATAAAACCTCGTAACTACAGCTTGATTAACGCTGTAGTTATAATGTTTTGCAATAATACCGACAATTTGCCGTAAACCGAGAAGGCTGTTTCTCCTCACGCTTATAGGCCTGTCCCACCTAAAGGTAGGTTCACACTAACGAATTTTCCTTACGAATCCTTACGAATTGGACATTCTTAGGCCATCCGTGAACATTCGTAAACAATACGCTGGCATCCGTAAATAACTCGTAAGTATAAAATGCTTTATTTCTCAATGTCAGCTGCTTGATGATGATATGGAGATTATATCTTATTATTTACAACTGAAAATATAATAGACATAGTAAAGAAATCGTGCATATTCATAGATTTCGTTTTGAGTGGCCCATTCGGAAAGTTCTATCGTACATAACCGCAAGTATTCGTAAACAACTCTTATGCATCCGTAAACAACTCGCAATGAATCGCTGATATTCTTAGTGATTCGTGCTCATACGGGGACATTTTTTGACATGTTGAAAATTTTCTCACGAATGTCCACGGATTAAATGTTCCGTTATTCAATCGTATATGACTCTTAGTTAATCGCAAATCACCCGTAAGTGATTCACGAATATAATACGGCAAGTTTACGAATATAAACGAGCCGGGATGTTTAAAAAAGGGCAATTATGATATGAGATTCCGAAAATGATACTAAAACAGATCAGGCTCCCCAAAGGGCCTGATGAGGGTTATGTTTGATGGAGAAGCTGCGAGAGGACAGTGTGGGTCCTGGTCAGACTTTGTGAATATGCAGAGGCATAAGATGATAAATATTTATCTTACATGATATAAGTACACTTTTTCGAAATCATTGCTCATATACTATACTTCGATTCAAAATTGATGACAAATATATTCTATGATAGAGGAAATACTAGTTGATGTTTTGCTAAACGTCAAACGATTTCCAATTGGATTTGCAATAAAATGAGGACTAAGAGCGCTTTTTTCAATGTGTTTATATGCACTGGGGTCATTTTTTTTATCCCATCACAAAAAATGACATAAGTCCTTCAAACGTTGTTCGATGTTCAAGAAAAATTGTTCCATGAATATAAGATTGAGAAAGTAAAAAAAAAAAAAGTAAACGTGCATCGGAGAACAACTTTGAATAGAACATTCATAAATATATTTCTGGGGTTATAAATGACCCAATACGGTAGTATCAGGGTTATTCCGGTAGAAGCAATTAAGTTTTCTTTCTCAAACGGCAAGATTTTTTGTTGTTTCGATTTTAAAGGAGTTACAGACAAAACCATTATTGATGTAAGAAGTGTAAACTTTGTATGGTATTGAATAGAAAATTCTGAGTGAACAGAAATAATTGCATTGCTGACTATCAACAATTTATTCTTTTCTCTCAATATTTTCCAAAACCATGGGACGTCAAAACTAGGTCTTGTTTGGGAAAGGGTTAATGGTTTTGAATAAATTGTTGGTAAAACCCAAGCTTATTTCGTTCGCAAGTCATATCGTCTTGTCGAATATCAGATTTTCAAAAACGACGTTGTCTTTCTTACAACAACAACAACAAAATAATAACAAAGGACTCGTAAACATTCGTAACTAAGTCGGCAATACTCCTATTGATTCGTAAATAATCCGTAAACAGTCCGTAAACCAGACGTAGAAATACGTAAACCGTCCGTAAAATTCGCTCAAATCGTAACAATACGTGAACTTATCGGCAATGTGATTACGAATGTCCAATTCGTAAGGAATCGTAAGAAAATTCGTCAATGTGAACCCACCTTAACCGAATTTTTACACCGAATGCGTAACGAATTTAATTCGGTGTTATCGTCAAAGGTTCGTTCCACAAACGGTTTGTGTTCGGTATGTTTACGGTGCCATTCGGTGCTTTTCGTCGACATTACGCGGTGTTCGCAGACTCCTAAAAATGTTTTTGAGCATGCACAAAATTTTTCAACGAATGCAGCGAATCAAAATTTCGGAATGAGTTCGGTAATCATTCGCAGAGGGATCGGTAGGCGCGCGTCTGGCATTCGTTACTTTCGTTTTGGTGTCGGTAATAATTCGCAGACGAATTCCTGTTCGGTATGTTCGTTATGATCTCACCGAAGGACTAGCGTTTGCACTCCGATGAAGGTGCGTTTCTTTACCGATCTGGCCGAAAAGGTTAAACGAACCGCTAACGAAACACACCGATCCTGACGATGTCATTCCGAATATGACGTTATATTCGTTACTCAAACGGTAGGGGTTCGTTGATGTTTTGGAACGAATTGGGGTATATTTCGGAGAAACATCGTTGGCTGTTCGACACAATCGCTACAAGTTCGTTACGTGTTCGGTGTATGGTCGGTACAAGATCGTTGAAAACCAAAGTTCACCGAATAAAATGACAACGAACACTGCGAATTTCGCACTTGACATTCGGTATGCATTCGCTGCCAATGTTCGGTAAGGTGGGACAGGCCTATTAAATGTAATGAACCGTTTTTAGGCTCCGCCCTGTCTCCCGAATAAAAACAGAATATACATATCTAAGTATATACATGTATAATATATACCTTCATGGGCACTTAAGATCGTCATATCGCACACCATAATCGCATATCAGAACTGCAGTTAGACTTATGATTGTGATAAAAAAAAATCCATAGAATGGAATGATCCGTTCCTAATTACATTTTATGTACATGTTCGAATGTTCTTGTAAGGCTACCAGATGTAATCACCCAAATTGCAATAATGGAATTAAACGCCCGGTTTACAAAGTGAAACTACACCATTAATGAACAAAACATGTTGAAACATAAATACTTACCTTCAATGTCGTATGATCGTATACCTCACGATAAATGACCTGGTAGAGCATCCCAGCCTATTGGCTAGGGCTGCTCTGCCAGGTCTATTATCGCGAGCTATAAAATAGTGAAATGACTACTTTCAGCCGCTGATTATGCTTAATTTCTGTTTTATTTTGAGTCTTTATTTATTTAATTGCACTTTTAATGACTATGCATTCGTCAAAAGAGGCAAAGATTTGACTAAGTGATGTTGATATAAGCTATATATAGTTCTAATGTTGTTTTATTAGAGCAATGTTTTTGCCCCTAAAATTCTTATCATATTTTAGGAAAATGCATCGAAAGCTATAAAAATTCATGAAAATATTATTTTTAAACAAGAATTTCCAATAAAACACCGTAAAAATATCGTAGAATATCATTTATGTGAAGTTCGTATTGCTACACCAATGTTTGTGTTTTTTGTACTTTTTTGGAAAATTTACCCCACCCACTTTTAGCTATGGCTACAGGGGTAAGCCAAAGACTAATTCTGTAAGCAAATATATTTCAGTAAACAACAGGTGTCTAGGCAATTTTCAACTATAATGTCATTCATACAAACATACCGGTTGTATTTTTTAGGATTTTTTTACTTTTCGAAAAAAACTTATTTTTGTGATTTTTTGGCCATTTTTTGTTATATTTATCAAAAATTACAAAAACACAAATTCGTAAAGTTGCATATTGATGTTTTAAGTGACAGTACAAATCGTTAGCTTTATTTAGGTACCCAAATAATTGTTTTAGCTTAATAAAGGTGTAAGTTATGAGGTATTTTAGGGGGCATGTCTGAAAAATGTACCGAATGACCTTTGACCTAGTTTATTTTAACCATTATCGCCTGCTAGAGGCGACTACCGGGCAAGCCGTACGTACCATGCCTTGAAGATATCATTGGGCATGGTAGTCGCCCATGTTCAGAGAATGCCTACGAAAGTCACATTTTTTGACTTTGTAGGCAGACTATTATGTGTTTGCGCAGTATCATTAGGATAATAAGCATTCTGCAAATGGCACGTGCAGACACGAAAACTTGGAATTCGTGCGTAATGTCTACGTGCACCCCAAATTTCGATACAGTTCGAGATCAGTTTGCGCTGTCTTTCAACTAGTTTCTTTCATTGTAACACCTGTTTGCAGATAAATTTATTCTTAGATAACAGATATAAAACAAATATTTATGTTCGCAAACGATAATTAGTTCATAAATGATTTTAAGTGATATTTCTTGTTTATCAATAGCAACTTTTTCTAATTGAGAATGAAAAGAATTAAACAATTCTTTCGTCAGATCTTTGCATTTAGTAGAAAAGGAAACACCCAATTTCAGTAATCATGTAATGCAATGTTCAGCATTTATACATGTATCTACCGATGTATACATGCACGTGTCTATACCGATACCAATCAAGATGCATCTATCAGAGTCTCGGTCGGTATATCACAGTAAACGATCAGTAAACAATGATTGATCTCCTGATCGATACTGACGGGGGATATTTCTACAAGAAACCATCTATCTTGACCCTTTATCCTGACAGAGTCCGGTGCAAGAAACATTAGGTAGGGATAAAAAAGCAGTAAGCATACCACACATTTACCGAAGCAAACACCTATCAGTATCAATAGTTATGATATACGAGAATGCTTCATACATACGTCTAAAGTCCAGTAGATAATGAGACAATCTTTTTTTTTAAAATCATCGCAATTTTGCAAGCGCTGGTTCGAATCTTGCAGGTTTGAAACACCTGCAAGATTCGAACCATCACATGCAAAATTGCAGTTGCTTGGAAATCGCGATCGGACTACAGTATAGCGCTACCTTTTTACTGCCAATAAAGCTTTAAACAAGTGGTTCTCACGCTGTTTTTTTAAGAAAAGTGACGATATACTAGCTGGATAATAAAAATCTACGTGCAAGAAAGATTCGATAAGAAAAAAAAGGAGAATTCAGCATACCATACATTTACCGAAGCAAACATCTATCAGTATTAATAGATGGCTATGATATACGGGAATGCTTCATACAAATGTCTAAAGCATGTGTTGGTTTGAAGCTTGCAGGTGTCAGACACCTGCAAGATTCGAACCATCACTTGCAAAATTACAATTGCTTGGAAATCGCGATCGGGCTATAGTATATCGCTACTTTTTTACTGTCAATAAAGCTTTAAACAAGTGGTTCTCACGCTGTTTTATTTATTTTTTTTTTTTTTAAGAAAAGCGACGATATGCTTGCTGGATAAAAAAAAATCTACGTGCAAGAAGGATTCGGTAGGCAAAAAGGAGAATGCAGCATACCGCACATTTACCAAAGCAAACATCTATCAGTATCAATAGATGGCTATGATATACGGGAATGCTTCATACATATGGCCAGCATATCGTGATTTTTCATCCAAAACCTCGTAACCACAGCTTTATTCAGGCCATAGTTACGAGGTTTTTGAAGAAAAGCCACGACACCGTTCCTTTTTACCAAAACGTCCTTACTATCCTTTGCAGAACACAGAGATAAGACATTTTGGTCTTAAATTCCTAATAGATTGCAATCGCAAAATATCGTAACTACATACTGTTCAAGCCATACATTATATGTTATGCTCAATAAATTACACTAAGAGAAGATATCGTTACCGTGGAACAAACCGACTTGTCCATAATGATAGAAATCAACGAAAAACAATAGTTTACCCTTTCCTAAAGAGCTATAATTCATGCTGTTGCAATAGGAAACGATTTAATCAAGTGAACAGTGACGTTATTTCGGACAAAAAATAGTATTTCGTATGCGATGTTATAAAATCTCGTAACTACGGCTTGATTCAAGCCGTAGTTACGATATTTTATAACAACACCGACGATTTATCAAAGCATAACGTTCGGTAAACCCAGTTTATTTTTAGCACAAGATTCATTGCTATTTCAAAGCAGACACAAAACAACAAGATGGATGTGGATAAAGAAAAAAAATGTATACAATATGACAAAGAAAGCGTAAGGAAAAACGTTAACCATCAGCTATTTCTTGCATTGTTTCCCCATTTTATGTCTACGAGGGGTGAATTGTGGATTTGTTTAATAAAAGATTAGCCTAAATGAATAATAACCATGACTATCAAATGGGTGTATTTTTGTATGTTGTCTTTTTCTTTGTGGTTTTGCCTCCGTGTATAATGTTTTAGCCATATCACGTTGATTTTAGAAATCAGGATTTAGAATAATTAAATCTTTCATTCAATAATTGCCCTGCAAAATATAAAAAAGAAGAAAAATTAGATATATTACATGCGGATAAGTAAAGAAGATTTTCTTTACGGCACGCTGCGCTAGAAATTAAAGTTGCAGAAAAATATCCATTTTTTCGACAGAATTCGATGAATTGTTTTCTTATTTGTTGCCACCCTACTTGCACTTATTTCCGTCTTTCTGGTATTTTTCTGTAAGGTTACGAAAGTACATTTGAACTGGTATCAAAATTTAACTGGGTGCTGATAAGCGATGTAGGCGGGTTAACAAGGCGAGAAATAGATTTCACAGGTAGTCAAAATTAACCCGTGTTACTGTGGGGAATTGTCAATATGCTTGATGTTTATCTCATTTCTTTACGATTGAATGTTTAATGGAGCCATACATGCTACAGAGAATAACCATGGATCTTTTTTTCTGTAGATGTATTGAGAGAATTTAATTTAGATCAAATTCGTGGCATTTTCATTTCATGCCATAAACTGATTTAACGTTTGTATGAGCAAATATATGAACCGGGATCTGGAAAAACGTCCCTTATATAGTATTTTTCAAAATTGAGTTTAAAGGTCAGCCTGTTGTCAAATGAGGTCCAATATGCATCCATGCTGGTCATTTTAAGTTACTACAGGTCACGAAGAAGCTATTAGAGAACAACATTGATCCTGACCAGACTGTGCGTATGCACAGGCTGATCTGGATCTATGTTTGGCTCAAATGCCTTAAGAGAACCTTTTCCAGATCCACTATGTATCCGTTCTCAGTCCAGTACTATTCAAGGGAATGTTGTTTATTTTACGAAAATTGTCATTTTAAGTGAAGCGTTTTCGTACAATAAGCGCATGAAACAGGCCTTTCGGGGCTAATTCCGTCCGGTATTTTAGGCATCTTTCAAGGTAAAAGACGTCTATGGTAATATCATTATCAGCATTTACCATTTTCTTCATAAGTCCTGATTTGAGTGTGAATAATCGAAAATAAAACGACTCCCGAAGAGAAGGGCATTTAGAGTACAGAAATATGCAGAAAACAATATACAATCGACACTCGTTGTGTCGAAGTCAGGGGGCAGCACAAATACGTCGACAGATCCAGACTTCGACTAATCCGATTTCATTATTAAGTATCGACTTAAATTGCATTTGGCCAATTTTGTTGTTCATCAAATGCGTTCAAAATTGAAATATAGTAGGAAAAGGAAAGAAATTGCTCGAAACGAGCAATTTCTATCCTTTTCCTACTAAATTTCAATGGCTATGTTTATTTCAAAATTACATTGTTGCAATGACGGTACCAGACTTTCACTTCGACTTAAGCGGACATTCGACTCATCCGATGTCGAGATAACGAGTGTCGACTGTAATACTTTCCGTGTTATTTCATACAAATAACAATTTTGTACCAGGCAAGGCACAACAACATAGACAAGTTTACGGCTTTGATGTTTAATAAGGGTTTGATGAAGGATTCTTCTTTGAGATATTTTAAGTTACTATTGAATGGAAAAGTGTTAGAAACAAATGAGCCAGGATCTGGAAAACGTCCCTTATAGCATCTGAGACAATCACATTTCAAGACCAGCCTGTGCCTAAGCGAAGACTGGCATACACCGATGCTGCTCTTCTATGGTTGCTACAGGTCACAAAGAAGCTATTAGAGAACATCATGGATCCTGATCAGACTGTGCGTATGCACAGGCTGGTCTGGATCCAGGTTGTTCTCAAATGCCATAAAGGACGTTTTTCCAGATCCTGTCTCAAATGTACTTTCACACAGGTGAAGAAGTTAGTCTAAACACAGAGTGCATCTACGTAGAAATATGTAAACCAACGTTTGAAATACTAACAATTGAGGGATTCATGGGATTGGAGAGATGGATCTAGAGCTGTCTTTCAACATTTTAGATAGGCCTAAACTTCACATTTAAAAACACACCAAAGATACAAAGAGAAAGTAGTTATATGTATAATAGGTTGGCTTTCAGGCAGAGAATATGATTATAAATTATGTAAATCCTAAAGGAACAGGGCCGCGTTTTACTAACATATTTTTTTGCAAAAAACTTGTAACAACACATCTGATTGAACGAGAAATAATAACAGTAATTATTCGGCCAATCGGGTTTGTTGTTGTTTCAAAAATGTTCGTAAGTTTGTTAGTAAAACGGGCCCCTGGACTCTTACATGTCTAATTCATTTGCTCATAACCCCCGCCCCCCATATCTGGTTAGAAACTGAACTGACGACAGATCAAAAATTACAAAGGGTGTAGATAGCAGATTGCAGTTTTTAGTGGAATATTCGAAGTGGTAAGGGGCAAATTTCGAAAAAATTATGAATAGGTTAGTTTTGAGTGCATGGTTGATGGAAAGAGCAGAGATTCCTTAAACCATAACAAATTTCTATTTAGGGACAATTACCTAATTCGCACTAAATTTTGCTAGCTTTATTTGATTTAGACTGGAACCCTATGACACGTGTTACCGTGTAGTGGGTGGGGTATTGGAAATTTGTCGGTTGTCCAGGCTAAAATCATAGGGTAAGAGCACTTTGAAAAATTGTACAAAAAGTAAATGGATATCACATATTTTGGAATGCATTATGAGATCTAGCACTGTCTTACATGTAGCTTTAGAGACAGCAATCCTTGAATGTTATATCATTTCCCAAGTAGGTACAGGGCAGGTTGGCGTTTACGTGAAAACATCACAATTTTCACTAATTTTCGCGGCCATGTTGATTATCTTTTATTTCTAATTTGTCATTGTTTTTAAGTTCAGGTTGGTGGTTGAGAGGGTTATTTCGGTGTGTTTTGGACAGGGTTTCGGCCTCAGTAACTGCAGTCTGCTATCATAGCAGTGTGGAAAATGTGTGAAATATTGACATTTTAAGGACCAGGGCCGCGTTTTACTAACATATATTTTTGCAAAAACCTTGTAACAACACATCTGATTGAACGAGAAATAATAACAGTAATTTTTCGGCCAATCAGAGTTGTTGTTGTTTTAAAAATGTTCGTAAGTTTGTTAGTAAAACGGGCCCCAGGTCAGTCAGATTGGAGCCAGTGTGGCGCCTTCCATACTTCATTAAAACAAAATTCAAAATGCATTCAAGATTGGCAATTCAATGTTTGAACTAAAACATTTTATTATCAAAAGTTCCCTGCTACAATATATATTGTTTTGACTTATCTAATTTTGACTTTGTTTGCTGGAAGTGTCAGCATCACTGTTAATCATAAGTCAAAATGGTTAAAAAGAATAGATATTTCTATCTGGACAGTTCATTAAAGTGTCTTATAAATTCTGAAAATGTATATTTGGAGAATCGTAAATAGAGACAATTGACAAACAGAACATTGGCCATCAGCAAAGTAAGATTGGCATAATCATATAGAAGGGTGAACATAGCCTAAAAGTCATTATATGAGAAACGACAAAATAGACCCCTATCTTTGTGCCTCGTCCCAAATTAATATAACAAGAGAGAAAGTCTTATCATCAGAACGTGCACGTAATTAGTATTCTGTTAAATATCAAGGTATGAAATGTAGCACGTCACCTAGAATAGGGCTTCAGGAAGCCATGTTAATTAAAAAGTCTACACATAATGTTTGATTCCATTATTACTTTATACGTACGGACAATAGACATATTTTGTAGTTGCGAATATTCATTACTAGTATGTAAGAACGGATCCACTAAAAAGATTGTGATTAGCTAGTTTGAAAAAAAGCAGGTTGTCAGAGGATAGGCATGAATCTTTTGAAAAATGTAATTGGAAAATATAAAATGAGTGTGCCTGTACGGAGTTTTTGACTTAGCGTTGTCAGATAACGAGAGGAAAAGGTGTTGTCTCAATAGATTCATTTGGGTTGAAATCCGTCGATGATACACATACTTAGCCTAGATATATTGCTTGCTGATCAACATCGATGCTTTCACTTGCTTTGATTAGGCCCATTTCCTCGTGACATGGCATGCATATTGAATATTTATGATGTTTGATATAGGGAAAGCTATTTCTGGAATTCATATCAAATCTGCACACTATGCAGGAAAACATGAAAACATTAAAGATCTTGCAATAGCGGAAAAAATATATTTTGTTTTCGTTTTCATTCCTCCAATATTTTCTATAAAAATAAGATTTGACTGATTTAAATTTTGTTCGAAACAAAAAGGGTACAACTGTTAGGGAAATGTTGGATCTGTTAGAGCATATAAACAGAACCTTATAAAAGTTTCCTGGACGAGCAATCATTTGCCTTAATATTTTCTGTGATATTATCAGGTGTTCACATTGTATCGATTTTGTCATCTGCCATGCAACATCCTTCAAATGGGACCATACTAAAAATGAGTTGTTATTGGAACCAGAAAGACGTAGCGACAGTACGAGTATGCACAGTTGCGCGGTACACCAAATTGTCTGGTAAACAGTTATTCATATTACGGGTACCAAAATGGTATATCCTTTCTATCAAGAACTGGGAACAAGTTTCATCTCATCGTTGGGGACGTATATCTATAACAAATGTCGCAAACAATGATTCGGACACTACTTGCATTTCCCAAATTATGGGGAAATGTGGCATGGAAACTGGTAAGACATACTACGTCCTAAAATATTTTATGAAACCAGCCGCAGACTCCCATACTGTTACTCAAAGTACGTAACAATAAGGTCTAAAAGCCAACTTTCGGTGGATAGAAACGATCTACCATTACATGTTGACCAACGAATGCATTGAGAATATCTTCATCCGTTTGAAATTGAGTTTAACAAGCTGGGAATAGGAAAAGGGAAGTTATTTTCTTATTTAGAGGTAATAATATTCTTTGCTTCTGTGCACATCCATTGGATAAAAATAGAAATCGGTCGCAAGGATTTTAGAAGCAAGAGCGTAAGGAAAGCGATGGCACGTTATAAATCCTTCTACACATACAATATATGACTTACACAAACGTCCTATCGATGCTTTTCAACAAAAACATCGTAACCTAAGCTTCAAGCAAGCTGCAGTTACCAGGATTTTGTTGACAAACGACGAATTCGTGGCTTTTTAACAAAACCTCGTAACTGCAGCTTCAAGCAAGTTTCATTTACGATGTTTTCGTTGCAAAGCTAGGATATAATAGATGGCTTACACAAAATGTCATATGCAGAACACAGGTATGTGAGCGTGGATTGTTTGACAGTTTTTGTCATTTTTTCACCCAGTTTTCTGACACAGGTGACATGCTGGCGCAGCTGGGAATAATGTCGTGCTGACGCTATCCTGGTTATATATATATCGTCGCTTTTCAACACAAATCTCGTAACTGCAGCTTAAATTAAGCTGCAGTTACGAGGTTTTTGAAGAAAAGCGATGGTATCCGAGACGGATGGTTCTTGTAAATTCATGGGTAGGGGGGAATCATAAAAAAGTTATATATCGGTATTGTATATAGGAAATGAAAGCGTCCAGTTGGTAATTTTGAAATACTTTGGTCCGAATGTGTTTCCTCTTGTGCTCATATTAAGACGTTTCGTCATTTTTCATTGCGAAGCACGAACTATCAAGGTCATTGGGGATAACAACATTATAGCCCAATTCCAGTCATGAAGCAAAAGCTTTTAAAATTGCTGATCAAACATAATACAGTAAATTAATAGTGTGGTCAATCGTGCGCACCACAATTCACGTGTCTACCAAGGTTGGGAGAATAAACAATTGGGGACCTTGCAAGTCTCTTTATTACAAGTCCCTTCACAGAACTGGACAAGTTTAGACTGTTTAAATCGGAAAATTGTAAAATGCAAGACGGGTTTTGGTAAAATAACATCTATGTACAATTCAGCTCAGAAAATATTTAGGCAAAAGAGAACTGCTAGTACAATTTCTTCTTTTTCTCAATGGTCTCCAAACCATTTCCGGTCAGATATACATCTAGGGACTATGTCTTGTTTAGAAAGAGTTACACATATAACTATAATAATGGTGTCACGGTGTTAATTCATACCGTTTATCGTAAAATTCTAATTTAAAAATGTATGTAAATATAAACACAAGAAATCAGCATCTAGAATACAATGTAACCGTGATATCTCTACAAATGAAAATACTATTTATACGTTATTGCCTTAACGTTAAGTGATATATAGACAAGAATTCGCATATTTCACAAAATTGTCAGACTTGTGTCTAAGTTGTTTTTACGATGAAAAGATATGTCAAGCGCAACACTAGGAAGCATTCTTTTATCAATTAATGCTTTTTCAAACAATCGCTTGTTAAGACGCCCTTATGGAAACACTTAGAAGCAAAAATAAGATGTCCATGATAATAACTAGCTCTCTTTTTTTCAAATATATCCTCTTCTAGGCTAAAAATAATTCCTTAACCAACAATTTTGCTATCTTCAACTTCAAAATAATCTTAAAGTCATGTTGCTTGGTAAAGGGATAAGAAAGGTTGTAAAGTTGTAAGAAGAACGTTAATTACAAATGAGATACGCATCATTTCAAGACGGAATTTCTGAGAGATACCTAGGTATCCATTTTCATAACAGAATACAAAAGATAAATCTGCTTACACTTGTTACTTTAACTCTTTCACAAACATCAATAATTCATGTTTGCCATATTTGAAAGCTATTGCAGATGACAAAATGAACTTTGATAAAGACGAGATTCATGTAAAATATAACATTGAATGTACCGAGACAAAAGGAGAAAATGCTGTTTATCAGCATTTTCGTCGTTTGTCTCAAAATATTACCACGCCCCTTTGATCAGGCTGCGTCAAAAAGATTTTCTTGTGAAGGGGTTAAGCGATGTACCCAAGTTATCTGTTAAATTAACAACATTTCAGTAACTAATATAAATCCCAGATGTACAAATTTTGCACTGCAATGGTACAAATACTATTACCTTTTTATTTATTCTTCTAATTAGAATGATGCTTTATATCTACAAAGGTTTCCGAAACAAATAAAATTTCAAGCTTGTTGTAACACACGAATTTACAAACCCCTTCTGAATTTGGCCCTTTGAACATCAAAAATTTAAAACTTGATCTATTTTGATACATGCATTGGTCGGTTTTCTAAGCAGGAAACCATATTTCAAATTGCGATTTACTCATAAAATTATATATCTATGAGAAGGCTTATGCAAAATATTAAATACATCGAAAAGACAGTGGCTAATGCCGTTTTCACCAAATTTGAAACTCATATTCATGCATGTAGACATAGGACATGTTATATGGATTATACGTACATTGTATCTTTTAACAAAAAGCATCGAACTAATCTTTAGAGTTTCTTTTTGTAGGTAAACGAGCAAAAAACTTCATCATTATATCTAACTGATAAATACTCATTCTGAAAATACCGACTGTTTGATATAGGAAAGCTTGATCGTTTTATATAGCAGTTCTGAATCACAGAATTATAACTTGAAAAAGGATTTGGATTTAAACATGGCAACTCAAAGGCCAAGCGTAGGCAAGTCATATGAGGGATCTCGTGAGAAAACCTGCCTTAATGACATGACGTGACGTCGCCGTAAAAGCCGATTAAAGTTAGGTCAAAGTCGCGCAATTTGACGCGCAAAATCACGACACGAATCTTGTTCCTATCAAATTACAATACGGTATTTCTTTGATCTACAAATTCCGTGTTTTATGAATAGGTTGATATATTATATGACAACTATTGGAATGTATTCAAAAGCCGAAAATTGTATTAAAAACTGAAAATTACCTCTTCTTTCCGGGGTAGGCGACAGTCTTCGATGCATCACAACCGTGCAATTTTAAAATTAAGAGATGTGGACTACACTTAGATCTCTCTGTTTATAGAATAAAATAACACATGTATAGATCTACAAAGTAAGCGTAGCTGGGGTGTTGATGATTCACCATTTATAGCCCAAATTTAGCTTTAAAACAAACAAACAAACAAACCTAGATCTAGATCTACCTGTCAGAATAGATATTTCCTAGTTGCAAATTGCAATAAATGATTCTCCGAAACCAATCTTGATCTGGATTTCACAAATCAGTACATCATCAAGTTTGTGGCTACGATATCGTAGCTAGACATTCCATAAGCATTTTGAATAATTTCTAATAATTATCCATCACTGATATTTCCACATGGATACACAAAAAGTAAAGTAAAGATGACGTCACATCATGTTTGACCTAGAAACACTAGTTTACACCCAGAGGATAGTTATGAATATCTTAAAGGGTAAGGGCCGAGTTAAAGATCTCTAGATTTAACAAGAAGGAAAAAAATGTTTCACACAAATGTTTTTTCTGGTATCATTGCTTACCCAGTTGATATAGAATAACTACGATGCTCTCGATTTTCCTTCACACTTCCCACAACAAAGAAAACTTAGGGTGGTCCAATGTCAATGTTGATGCAAAAATCAAAACATTTTTTTATTGTTTTATTGAAAATGGTGTTTCTTCAATGGTTAGCAAATAATACTTGAAGGAAAAGAAAAAAATGCTTTTTAATTAAGACTTTTAAACCAATATCGTAAAGAGTTGTCAAAACAGGAACATGTTTTGAATGGGGTTGAAAGACCGACATCAAAACGTTGACTGTTGCTGTTCCAGTGTAGCAAAAGAATTCCTCTTTTTTGTTGGTGAATACCTAACATTGGCATAACAACGTCACTGCATTAGTGCTGCTTGTAGATTTATGTTATTCAACCAAAAATGGAAATGGAAAACAAATGTTGAAGGATAAGGAGAAATGCTGGTTAGTGGCATTTTCTTCATTTCCATTAATGTTTTCTAAAACATTGCTCTAATGGTTGCGAAAACCATTCATGTGAATGAAAGTTAGTGTTGAACAGCAAAACTGTTAGCAGTTTCTTTTGATCTTTCAAAACTATCCTAAACTATCCCATGGATTTGGTTTGACAGTTGTACATGTAAGCTATGTGTGACGTATGTGTGACGTCATTTTATCCAGACCTGCACATGGATGTTTTCAAACCCTTTCCCACACTGCACAAATTTAGAGTGGTCGTATTCAAAATTGTTGCAGACAACAAAACATTTGTGTACAATTAAGATCTAAGAAAGAAAATATCAAGGCAAAAGGAAAAATACTTTTGTCTCGGATATTTTCCAAAACCATTCTGTTAGGAATGTCAAAATCGGGCCTTGTTTTGGACAAGGTTAACACAATTGGATTTTCAATGCTGTTGAAGAGATTGGCCTTGTTGTTCAATCCCGGATTGTAAGTTAGATTCTCTTTTGACAGTTTGAATTTTTTATGTAGGCTACACCAAAGAAAGTAGGCCTACCACCTTGAGTAGCCTAGAAATCCTGCCAATCTCTTTATGCCTATAGGATGTTTCATATTCACAGCTTAGGCCTACATCCAGGCCCGTAGGAACAGGCTAAGCCCCCCCCCCCCCAAAGTTGTTAAAAATGTCGAATTTTCTTAATTTTACACTAAAATCTTTGGGAAAATCCAAATTAGCCCCCCCCCCCCCCCCAATATTCAGGACAAGGGCTTTAGCCCCCCCCCCCCTATGAAATTGCTTCCTACGGGCCTGACATCTATGTCTAGGCCTATAAAACAGTAGCTTCACAGGCCAAAATGTTTAAGTAATTAAGCAAATGTCGAATTTCATGAAACTGTAGATTAGCCTAATTGCATAATCTGAAAAAGGTGCAGTTTAAGAAGCGTCACTTATTTATGTTTCAGCCTTTTCATTCAAATAGCATACTCCTGAACTGAAATTGAAAGCCTTATTATTATTTGTTTCTGAAAATGATTTCCGACCGCACACTTCTTAGCTATATAAGTCTAACTTCAATCTAAATATTAAATCCTTTCCGAAACAACACTATTTAAGCTGATCCAAACTGAAGGCAGTTGCAGACGAAAAACTAAATGCTTAAACTGTAGGGATCTCCAGAATGTAGCAGAGAACGTTGTTATCTTTCCTGCAAGATTTTCTACAACCAACAAGTATTTCAATATAATACATGTCGTGAGATCGTCACAAAGTGTCATAGCTTAAAAAAAAAAGAAAAAGAAAAGAAAAGAACCGCAGAGTTTTTTTAGATATATTTTGTCTCTAAATGTTTTTGACTTGATTGGTTGATCACTTTGATGAACGACATTTGTCGCGTCAAAGAACACGGCGGCGATCACTGCGTTTTCGACACTCCAGATAGATTTTCACAGTTGAAGAGCGTTAAAGGCAAAAAGGAAAAAAAACAATTTGCACTGTCATGACAGTATAGACTATAGTGGTAGATGCTGTAGGCCCTATTGTTATTATATTTATTCCAGAGTCATGGAGGCGACACATTGTACGTGTTAAAAATGAACGTCATTGACGTCACGTTTACAAGTGTGTTCAACAACGTTATCATACCGGGGTCAATGGAATTGACCACGGCTTACGGTATTGTGGGCGTATAGATTTCAGTGCTTGTTATATTGTGTTTTTGGGTTGAGTTGCACGAGTCTCGTTCTGAATTTTTTCCGGTTTTCGGACACCCTCGTTTGTCCTTTTGCCAGGCTTTATCCAAGATACTGAGATTGTGAATTGGTTTAGTGCTAATTACCTCCGTTGTCTGGGGTCCCAAGACATTGAAATATCCGAGTTTAGTGAACCAGTCAGTTTTTGACTTTGTGACGTCATATAACTAGCCGATATGACGTCAACATGGATTTTTCTGCGTTCTCGCGACGTTCCATTTCCCGCGCGTTATCAGACGTCAAGTAGCGTTGTTTGGAAACGCGCGTCTTTTATCAAATGACTACGACGTTAGAAGTTTTTTAGTCCACGTCAATTCTGTCTGCGGGGTGTAGGATTTGTGAATTATTATTCAAACCCGTTTATCTTATAAATATCGGAGCTAGAAGCGCCAGCTAATTTGAAAGGAAAATAGATTTTCCATTTTTTAACCAAAAAATATTTTAGATCTAGACTAGAAGGAAATATTGGGGGAAAATGAAGGAAAAGATTTATAGATCTAATCATTTTGAGAATTCTTCATTAGGCCTAAAGGCTGTTTCACAGCAAAATATACATAGATCTCAGCATCTCGTGTCAACCCTTTCCCAAGCAAGACCTTCTTGACGATTATCATGGAGATGGAGAAGGCTTCGGAAACATTTGTACAAAAGGAGAAAATGCTAGTTATCAGAAATTTCTTCTCTTGTCTCAACGTTTTAGTAACTATAGACATTTTCCGTTAAGCTTTCATACAATATCGCTGAATTGAGTAAGGGTTACGTTTTGGCCAAATAATGGAAGTAGATCTACTGGTCCAATTTCATGCTTTCTCAAACGACAATATTTGAGGGTCGTTCAATTTGAAAGTTGCTGCAAACGACGAATTCGCCGTTGATAAAGATAGCATACAATCAATGTACAATGTAGCACAGATAATATACAGACAAAATGAGAAATGTTTGATTTTCAACAAGTATAATTATCTTTTGTCTGATTTTTTTCGTTTTGTCGTCTCTAAGGGACACCAAAATCATGTCTTGTTTTGAAAGGGTCAAAGAAGTCACCTTGGACGACAAAAATAGTGATTCTACATTATAAATAATGAGTCATGAGTGACCGGATTGAACTTTGCAAAGCTAGATTTTTTTCTTCTTCTTCTTCTTTTTTTTTTTTTTTTTTTTTTTTTTTTTTTTTTAATTATTATTTTTATTTGAAAGAAAAGAAAATTGAGACCAAACTGAACGTATTTTAATTTTAACTGATATGTCAGGAGTTTGCACGTCAATCATGAACAAACCCTTTCCAATACGTCATCATAGATCTGTCTTTGTCTTCTTCAATTCTGAAGGCTAATGAAAAAGACTAGACAAACGAAGAATGTTGTCTTGAGAACTCAAATTGAAACAAGGTTTTGAGGTTTCTTTTTTTCCCTTGCATTTGGCCAAATACAATCTATGGCTTGGGACCTACACCACTAAACGACTTCTGTTACTAATTCAAAAGCTAAATTTTTTCACGTCACTGAATCTGTCTTTTACTACCAGATTATCATTAAAGAATCACAAATGCATGGGCGGATCTAGAGGTAGGGTCGGGGGGGGGGGTCTGACCCCCCCCCCCTGGCATTGGCCAAAAATTAAATTTGGACTATATAAATTCAGTGTAAAGTTACATATTTACTACATTTTAAGCCATAATTTGGGCTTGGACCCCCCTTGAAAAAAATCTTGGGCTTGGACCCGCCTGGGAAAAAATCCTGGATCCGTCCTTGCAAATGCATGAATATGATAGAAAATAACAACTACTAGACCTATATCTTGACCCCGGTTAGAGGCTCTGCCTTATTTTCATATTAGGTTATCGTTTAATATCAATTAAATCGTTAATATTTGTCACATTGAACTAATTATGGTGTCATATGAAAGAAAAATTGGCGTTGCATGAAAATATGCAAAAAAGTGATAATCGATTTTTTTTGTCATTTAGGCAGGTTTTCTCACGAGGCACCTCATATTCAATATCATAAGAAGGCCGGAAGATTGATCTAAAAGTACTCCTCTGAATTAATCGTTACATGTATTTGGTATCTCAAAAGAGAGAAAACAAATTAAGATGACAGTTACTAAAGCTCTTAACATAAACGTCCAGTACAACAGCAGTCATTTTCTTTTTTTCTAGCTTGATTTTGTCGCGGAGCAATCCAATTGATAGATGTCAGAGGTTTATATGAGACAAGAGTAGTAATGGAGGTCATTTGGCTGCAGCTTAAAATAAGCAGTAGTTACGAGACTAAGTGTAGATACATTTGATCGCAATATGATGCCACAACATGATGCACCTAAAGATTCAATCTAATTTTACATGGGTTGGTTAGAATCATGTGCATTTTATATCGTCGTTTTTCATCAAAGACACGTAACTGCAGCTTAAAACAAGCTGCAATTACGAGGTTTCCGTTGAAAAAGCAGCGATATGTTAAAGCGTCATACCACTTCATGATACTGTTTAGATCTCTCCCTCTGAGTGAAATCAATTTGTCATTTTACTAGCATCAATTTCAAAATCTAATATCATCACAGGTATTGATGTTTAGTTTAGTTGGGTTATGTAGCAATATGCAACCTAAATTATTGTAATTTCTTGCTTGTTACACGTTGTTTTGTCGCTCGACGCTTTCATCTTAACAATAAGACTTGCTTCTGGTAATAACAATAAAACGCAAATCTGTGATATTCGCATAACTGTTCCCGCTAATTGTGAGGAACGCAATAAAATACACAATATCGTCAATCTACTTGTAGGAAATGAGTCTTTCTGTGCTAACAAAATATCCTTAAAAAAGATCTCAAAGTTCCGTAGGATTTTTAGAACGATTTAACCCTTTCCCAAACAAGACCTGGTTTTGACGTCCCTAATAGAAAAGGCTTGGGAAAACATTGAAACAAAAGAAGAAACTGCTGATAACCAGCAGTTTCTCCTTTTGTCTCAATATTTTCTGTACCATATTTTACACAAAGTCTATCTTTAGTTACTTCCACTTTGTCATTTGTGGCAGTTTTTATAGTGGATCACCCTAAAATTTTGTTGTTTGGGAAAGGGTTTTTAAAAAAAAGTCAAACAATTTCCCAAAGGACAAACATAAGGCTGTAACAAATATGAAACTATGTAACGTACAGATGACATAACATATTTCATCAAAGTTAAATTGAAAACAATGCATTTCATCTGACGGAAATCCACACAAGGAAATGACGTAGAAATTATATATGAGAGACATAGACATAGACATAGACATATCTTTATTCTTTGGAATTAAACATAGTTTCTCTTCCATACATATAATATACAAATGAGAGATATCATATGCATATCGTATTTGTCAATTAAATTGTATACTATTGTCCAGCAAGATTAAACTGGGACATCTGCATATGTAATGACCCCAATTCAGCAATGTTTTGTTAAGACGCTCAACTAACGGACTTTGCACACGAAAATTAAGTTGTCCCGGGTTAATTTGGGTGGACAATACATACTTTGAGTTTCGAAACGCCTATGACTGTTTTGAATTCATTTATTTCACAACTGTAAAATCAGGTTACATTATTCATGAAGGACTGGAAATTGTAGACTGGCTACTTAGTCAATGGGCCGATGTCATGAAAATAATGTAGGCTTCGTGTACATTTCTAACACTGTGAAATATACATGGCATCTGACATTAAATCTATATTTATTGATTTATGTTTGTCTCAATAGAATGAATAGACCGTCATATGATAGTTTGAAATGTACATGAAATTTGTCATATAAACTATCTATCATGTCATGCGTAAATCAACAATGAAAACATTGACAGAAAAGGAGAAATTGCTGATAAACAGCAAATCTCCTTTTCTCTTAGAACTTTTTTGTCAAGCCGTTTAATGGATATCAAATTCAGGTCTTGTTTGGGAAAGGGTTAAGTGTGATTTGTATCATTGCTGCAAATTAAATGCGCTACAATTCATAAATGTTTTGAAATGAAAATAATCTCTTTCGTGACGTTTAAAATAATTTTCTCCTTTTGCCTTAATGTATTCCCAATGTGTTTTTTTTTTAATCACAAAATCAAAGCTATGTCTTGTTTAGGACAGTGAATTCAAAATATCATGTTGAAACAAACATTCAACTCTACTAAGGGAGATTACTCTTCGATGCGAATATGGATATTTTGTACTGTAGCCTCGATTTGGATAAAAATCCATATTTGTACGGTTCAATCGATATTTGTAGGGTTCAAATGAGTGCAATGCATATTTGGACGGTTCAACCGGTGCATCGTACAATATAGATCTAGCCGCTTTGGAATATCGAGAACCCCGTGCGTCCATGCAAGTATCTCGTGCGTACAATACGGCCCTGGGTATTGTATACTCACGTGGTACGAATGGGACGATTTCATTGGTTTACTAATGTAGGGTGTGAAATAAAATATACTATCGGTCTTTACATCTATACAATATATCAAACTAATGATATTGGACTCTGATTTAAAGGAATCGATAAAGAAAGTACATGGTACATAATTGCTAAACATTTTCTTGAACAGCCGCTGGTGCCGAAAAGGTAACTGATTGGTTTACATTGAAACGAAAGAATAAACTGATAATAAACAATCTTCTCTTCCATAAAATTTCAATTCGTCATAACTACGGTGTATAATCACGTGACTTAGAACTTCCGATAATCTTCAATAACTTTGTCAATACTAGACCAATTTGAATTCGGTTTGAAGCAGAGAATGTGGAAAAATGTCAAGAATAACATGGACATTAAAGATTTTCAAAAAATCAACTGATAAAAAAGTTATTGAAGATAAACCAAAATTTTGGTTTATCTTCAATAACTTTTTTATCAGTTGATTTTTTGAAAATCTTTAATGTCCATCTGATGCGTGACGACTGTCCACATTCTCTGTTTCAAACCGAATTCAAATCGGTCCAGTATTAACAAAGTTATCAAAGATATTCAGTAAATATTATATCACGTGATTATACACCGTGATAACTCTCCAGTTTCAATAGTATTGATAATTTCTTCTATCGTCGTTGTAAATGCAAAACCTCGTATCTCGTTTTTGAAAAAAATTAAATGGCACGGAACAAAGTGTAATAACTTTTCCCAAACTGAAAGTTTTCACTTGAAATGTGGACATAATGTTTACATTATAATGTGTCATTAATACTGGTCAGTAAAAATATCTCGAAACCTGCAAGAATTATCTTAACTAGAAACACAAGATTTTACTTTGAAAATTGCAAAAATCGACATACGAAGTTTTGCATTTACACCGACGCTACAATACACTCTAAACTTAATCAGTCTTTATACTTGTTTTATTTGGTAAAGAACATTTTCCTTTCGTCGTCAAACATTACAATTGTTTGTCATATAAACGGAACTATTCTACATGCATATAAAATTTGAAACAACATAATACCTGGGGATCGTCATAATCACGGCTGGCCAGTCTGTTATAATGATGCTTCGACATCTTTCTGCTTTTCTAACAGTGTTTTAAAATCCTTCACGGCTTGTTCCTATCACTGACGATAATTATTTATGCACGAATCTGGCGTAGCAGACGACAAAATCCCTAACAGACGCTTGATGTCAGCTATACGGCGCGGAATTATGGGGAATCGAAAAAACTACAGAACTGCAAATAACTAAGATGACGCGTTTCTCCTTAATGAGATAATGAGATTAAAACTCAACTATTCTGGTACCTGGATTAATATTGTACAGCAACTTTGCACTTTCCCTAACAAGACCTGACTTTGACGTCTTTGATAGATAAATTTTAGGAAAATATTGAGACAAAAGAAGAAAATGCTGGTGACCAGCATTTTCTGCTTTTTTCTCCATATTTTCTGAGCTATATTGTGCGCATATCCTGCGTTTGTCAAGATAAGTTCTGTCGTTTGCAGAATATTTCGATTTGTAACAGTCTAAAATTGCTCCATTATGGGAAAGGGTTTCCACACCGACCATACTGGTGTTTACGTGTTTTCCGGGTCAGAACAAAACATGTGTTTTATCAATCAACTTGAATAGTTCGGTGATAAGGTCTTTTCCCTATCAAACAGTACACTGTATATAACAGCATACCACAGGTTTTTCTGTAGACCTGTACGAGTTCTTTCAGGAAAGGTCTGCGGTACGTCTTTACGATTACGATTATACCTAATATACACTGCATGAAAATCTTTGACAGCAGAGATGTCTTTAATCAATCATCTGCTTCATAATAAATGAAATTCGCGACACGGGTATGCTTATTACATGTATCAAGCCGTAGTTACGAGATGTTATAACAAAACGCACGGGAATACTATTGTTTGTCCGAAATTACGTCAAGGTTAACTTGATAAAATTGTTCCCTATTCATTTTGTAGTTACGTCACTATCGAAGATAACCACCAACATGCAGATGCAAGTTTTTCATGTTCAGAAAATGTTTGCACTGTGATACCTACATTTGATAGGAAGCCAATAAAATTATAGCTGTTTATTTACGTAAACTTCAAAGAACAATTTCTGATAATGATACTTATAATCATTATTAGACGGAGTGAAAAAGAGTATTTGGCATTGTTTTAAAAATGGAAATGCAAGAACTAATTGCTTCATAGGCTACTTTGAAATGTGAAGAAGATTAGTGAAGTAGATTCTATTCGGACTAGATTAATATTTTCAAAAAAGTAATGGCAATAATTCAGACAGCTTAGATTTGACGGTTGTTGAATACAACGAAATATGCCTGAATGAAGGCATGGTTTGTGTACTATGATGTACATAAATATTGAGCAAAGGGAGAAAATGCTGATTATCAGCAGTTCCTTCTTTAATTTCAATTCCTCGCAAGCTTTGATATTTTGGAATGCCAAAACCAGATCCTGCTTGGGAAAGGGTTAACAGTAAGAGTATATACCTGAGGAGGCTCGTCATATTCCACAGTCGGTGTCCTTATGAATTTATGCGCCATCTTTGAAATGTTAAATACAAATAAATCCTGTTAAATATTGTAGTCTTCGTTACTCTTTAACAACTCTTAGTAAGTGACTACAAAGAAGTCTTCCAAGTGAACTAAGTTAGCAAGAAACAACGCGGAACTTTGAGACATGGATTACAGGAATTTGTTTTCTAGCTACGTTCGAAAATTTCGTAACTACAGCTTGAAAAGCTGTAGTTACGAGATTTTTGACCGTAGCTAATAATGCCGAACTTAGAAACATGAATTGCAACAGGAATTCGATGAATTTGTTCCAAAACGTTGTAACTACAGATTTTACAAGCTGTATTTACGGTATTTTCGAACGTAGCATATGAACTTCTGTTTTATTGTATGGCATGTGTGTTTGTCATTGACATACCATAAACCTGTAAGTTACAAGGGTATCTTTGATCGTAACAACTCCTGCTTAATTGTTACACATTATTTTGCAATAAATATGGTTTAACACTATATTAAAAAAATCATAGAGTTGTGCATCAAACGCCAATAATCACTACAGGTAATTACAAGTTCCGATTTAATAAATTAATGTAATTGTAAAAATTACTGCTGCGAAAGTTTCGCCAATTTTCATTCCCAATTGCATTTCAGATTCTTGTGCACTATGTTTATTTTTACTGTTTACTGTTTATAATTGTTATTTTTAGTTTGAAGAAGAGAATGGATCTTAACAAATAAAACATTAAGTAAATCTACGGCAGTTATCTCATTTGCATTTTTAGATACACTAAATTTACATATTAAAGATCATTGATCTGTGATATGCATAATTATTGTCCAATGAATAGATTCTACTTCATTTTTAAAATCAAATTTCGACTTTAATTATATTTTAAAATTCATGCTTATGTGAATAGCTTCTTAATACAAGTTGACAATTTTATAGTTCCTTTATAAATGGCCAGAACTGTAGACTTATTATTTTCTCCCTGTATTTTTTTCATCAAGAATAAACTCTGCAGTGCCAATTGTCATCTTTATCTCAAAACATAAGGCGTGATTAAAGGCGATTACTCCGCGCGGGCGGCAATAGAAAGCATAACTACACGTGGCTGGGTTTTCACCTGGCGCTTTACCTTTATCTCGGAAAAGTTTGGCCTATTACATCACTGTGGTGGGGTCTCCAGGAAAATAATGAAGGCCTATGGAATCTTAACCCATT
Source organism: Fragum sueziense (assembly GCA_963680895.1). NCBI lineage: Eukaryota > Metazoa > Mollusca > Bivalvia > Cardiida > Cardiidae > Fragum > Fragum sueziense. The sequence goes on from OY804592.1 coordinate 8,214,166, forward strand.
ACCAAACAACACAATTTTGAGCTTGTCCAAATTGAAAGTAGTTGCAGACGACATTTCAAATGATAAGAACTTTTGTTAATTTTGCGGTAGGAAACATTGTGGGAAATGAAGAAATTGCTTATTACAAGCAATTTCTTCATTTTCCATGATGTTCTCTTATGCCTTTATCATTTTTTAATTTTCAACAATGTTTTCTTATGCCTTTTATTCTGTGTGACACCACAAGGCGTCATTACGGCAATGGAAAGCATAACTAAACGTGGCTGGTTTTTCACCTGGCGCTTTACCTTTATCTCGGAAGAGTTCTATCTATAAAATCACTGTGGTGGGGTTTCAAGCCTCCAACAAAATAATGTCAGGAATATTAAAAGAAAGATGAAACAGATTTTTATGCTAGTCACATTTCTGGTACTATCATTTTAATTGTCCCTTTTTGTGTTTTATTTTCCTTTTTGACATTCCCAATTGTAGCTTTAACCTTTCAGTTATCTAGTGGTTGACTTCTAAGTTGAGTCAAACAGGTATTTGACTTCTTAAAAAGTCGCTTTCGATTTAACAAATCTATTTTTACAGAAAATCATGGAAATTAAATTTTTATCAATGATGTTTTTTATTTACACGTATAAAGTCATCGACGATAAGTACCTGTGTACCCAGTTGTCAGGGCATGTCTTTTTTCAATGGCTTACAGAGAAACTAGCATATATAGCGATCATTGCTAGGAAGGGTATTCCAACACATTATTCATGGAAACTTCACTTGGTGGTTTATAGAGTCTGTTCAGTAGTTTTTAACAGACAATCTTAATCTCCACGACTCTAACAACCAGACCCCAAACAATGTCTCGAATTCCGTACTTTGTTCAGGTTTCACCAGGTGATTTTATAAATAAACAACCGGCTTAACGGATATTTATGTGGAACGTATAGAAGAAAATAATTCACCCGGCAGAGTGACCTTAACTGTTCACAAAAGTGGAAAAGATTATTGTCCAGTTTAGATGGGAATGGTCCGTCGTTAATCTATGTAAATGCATGCACTGTATCCGTTTTACAAAATTGTGCCGCCATGTGAAAATAAGATTTTTTAATATAGTCAAATAAAAAATGTTAAGCTACCGTGGTCCCTTTGGATCGAAATTTTCAGTAAAGCTAATCATTAAAACTGGCGTAATAGAGGCAGTCCTGTAGTTTTTAACAGACAACATTAATCTCCACGACTCTAACAACCAGACCCCAAACAAAGTCTCGAATTCCGTACTTTGTTCAGGTGATTTTATAAATAAACAACCGGCTTAACGGATATTTTATGTGGAACGTATGGCAGTAATCAAACGGTAGAAAATTCGCAAAACAAAAACGGGAGAAACAGTGTTTGACTGCACATTTATATTATAGTTATGAATGTTTCGGTTTAATTGATGAAAGATGAGGTCAAGTAACTAATTGTATTTTAAGTATTAAAATACGTCGTCAAAACCATAGAACCATTCTCAATACATATGCTTTAAACATCTATTATTGAATATATTTATTCGTAATGCTAAGTAACAATTTTAATAACAATTAATGAACAAGTACAGTGTGGTATGATGAATTCCCATTTACTATTATTAGAGATTTACGAATTAGTACAAAATTACAAAATGGAATACGAATACGAAACCGAAATAAATTGGGGGGGGGGGGGGCATCTCAGTACATTCGATGATGGTTTCCGTCTCAGCAAAAGTTTTTAATTTCGGAGGTCGTGGGTTCGAACCGTACTACCTCCTGTAATTTTGCCAAAGCACCAACATACCTTTTTTTTTATTAAAGGAAAGCATTGAATTATACTTAACGGCACATCTGGGAATGCAAGTATTTATCTAATTTTATATATACCCTTGTAATTTCGTCGAAATTTTAACAGCCGAAAAGCTGACCATTATCCAAAGTACAAATGGCCTATGCTCAGCTCCTTCACAGAAGACGAATTTACAGTTACGTCATAGACGGATGTCTTTTAAAAAAACAATTGAGACAGGATCTGGAAAAACGTCCCTTAAGGCTTTGGTTCCAACGTGGTTCCAGATCAGCCTGTGCATACGCCCACTCTGATCAGGATCCACATTGTTCTCTTATAGCTTCTTCGGGACCTATAGTAACTTTAAGAGAGCAGTATGCATGCACATTGGACTGTATTTGACAACATGCTGATCTTGAAACTCAATTTTGGAAAATGCTTTAAGGGACGTTTTTCCAGATTCCGGCTCAATTAAAATCAGGTCGGCGTCTACTCGGGATGTTCAAGTATTGTGTTCATTACGAAAGAAGGACAAGTTAGTGCCTTCCGCGATATTTGATCCTGCGCTAAACCATGACCTACCCCAACGGAAAAAATGGAGCGTGATTCATCACTAAACAAATTGTCTTTCTACAGATGGACTTAGCCTATCCCGATGTACGTGGTGCAATAACTACCGCGTCTGACGATGCCTTTGAGTCACATGTCCATTGCCAAATGACTCTGAACGCACTCTTTTAAAGTCGTCATATCAGTAAATGAGCACTGATTAGGCAGTTATGTTTCATTGCAGTCAAAATTTGGGATTTGTTGCAGTGGTAACGTGCTGGACTTGTAGTCTTTAGACTGAGACTTTAAGCCGAGTTCCCGTCTCCATGTGACCTTAACAGTTGAGTGGGATGTAAATACTCCGTTTTAAATCAATTGAAAGGTAGGAAGTGTCTGTCATTATAAATATATACTTTCTTTGCATAACTTTCACTTTTACAAAAAAGCCCAAATACCCTTCATGGGCATGCTCAACTCTCTCACGAAACTACATCGTGTATCTATTATTTTTTTTTTACATTTTCTTTTAAGTGAACGTTGCTTTGTTCTTAACTGCGCCGCAGAATAAGGAATAACAATAGGGTAAGAGTTTGGGTATATTTTATCCCAAAGAAAGACACAATTTGTTGGAAAGAGCAACTCGTTTCCTCCCCGCCTCATTTAACCATGTCGGGCATCGTTTAGATGACCCAGGAAACCGCCCTCAACATACCTTGAACGGCCGTTGTTATCCACCACGCCGGTGCCCTGAATAATATAGTTTTTGTTAGACACACGAGATTCCCTTCAATTGCTGTAACAGAACTTGGTAGCTTTGCCCAATTAGATATCATATTTTGCCATTCAGTAATTGATGGCCAAACAGCTTCAAATGGGGAGGGGGAGGGACAAAAAACAAACAAACAAAAGAAACCCAGGATAAGCGGATTGATGGATGGGCGGACGAACAGACAACATGGTATAACCGAATAACCGGTATACCCCTCTCCACGGTGGAGATTGTGCATGTTGGGATGGGTAAATCTACGGACAAATTTGCCTCGCTTCAGGAAAGATGTTTTGCAATAACTTTCTTTTTATTGCGTCAATTTTCAAACAGTTTGTTGCATGTACCCCGCCTTACTGAGCTCTTTCATATGACGGATGATTTACTATTTTGCAAAAATTGATTCTAACCGACCAGAAAAAACGACACAATTTTCAGATCGATTTTTGCTCGGTTTGGATAAACTTTTGGGAAAAGTATGAGTGATTTTCAAATAAGTCATACATCTGAGGAAAGAACTCAGTAAGGTGGGGTATATGCACAAAACCGCTTGAAAATTAAGAATGTTAATAAACAAGAATGTTAGTGCACACTTTTTTTTACCTGAAGAAGGGTTGAGTAGACCGTGGTTGTTATCATGTAAAACTAATTCTACAAATATTAAATATATTTCAGAAAAGTGATCAGTATATGCGTATATGCAAGAAACCTTTTGGAAATTGAGGCAGAGATAAGGAAGTTATTGCAAACATCTAACCAGAATGGAGACTTTTTCCGTAATTGTTATCCATCCTATGATGCAAAATCTCCACTGTGCTCATTATTACGTATATAAGGAGTAAAATAATTCCACTTAGAAGTGATTTAGCTCTTCTTATCGTAGATGGCTTTTTGACCATTCTCAAACTATTTTCGCAGACTGATGCAAATACAGTTATCCTGCAACTGAAATAAAAACTACATTTTATTCATTGAGTTTTAATCCTTTCAAAAAAGACAAAAGATAGGGAGGTCCGATTTTGACGCTGTTGCAGATGACAAAGTGGATACCGATCAGAAAAAGGATTTGAAATTGTCGGCATTTTCTTCTTTTGTCCCAATGTTTTACCATGCCTTTTTATCAAGGACGTCAAAATCAGGTCTTATTTTGGGAAATGCGTAAGTCAACGTTTGAACGAGTGTAAAAAATGAGGATTTTACATAGAATCGCGTGGTAGTAAAAATGAGTAATCTGCCACCACATTCCGAATCTTCCGATACATTCCCTCTATTTCATTTCAATTTCCATTTCGTATTCCATTTCGTACTAATCCGTAAATCTCTAATAATAGGACTTTTCAGTCAGGGGCAAGTTTAAAAAAATGTGACCATTCACTTTTTACATGCCACGGCTTTTACAGAGAAATGTATTCAATCCAATCAAAGCTAAAAAGATGTGTTATTGTGTCTATATACTGGGTACCAAGTTTAAAGAAAATCGCTTCACAAATAAAAAAGATATGTAATTAAAACATGTCAAAAATGTCAAGAGTGAAACGTTTTTGTGTGACACTTAACAGTTTTACCAAGTTTCAAAGCTATGGTAAATAAAAGACAGTGCAAGGATACTACAATAAGCACTTGTAATTCATAAAACAACATGTGCATCATCATCTTAAAATTACTTTTTTATCTTATCTTCATTGGTTTAGGATGTGGAGCCTGTTTTATACAATACCCCTCTGAATTTTATGTCAGGAGTGAAACACTGTTATTTTTCAAAATGTGTTCTCATTTTTGTCTATTCAGCCAGAAATCTACCACTCAAATTTGTTTAGGAGGCCATCAACCTTGTGGGCATTCTGCACTCTACTTTTTAGTGATTCGTGGGTTACAATTTCTCATATTGTGCAATATATATGCTGTCAGGAATGAAACGCTTTTTGTTGTCATTTTGCAAGATTGTGCACACAATTTAAGCTAAAAAGTAATGAATATGAATTCAAAATATAATTTGGGCACTGCTTAAACATTTAGAATAGTTTTTAGCCACCCTAATTAAGAAATCTGGATGATATTCTGTAAAATTAGCTATTATTCTTAACATTTAAATGTCACACTTTGGTCACATTTTTTTTTAAACCTGCCCTCTGAAGTAGTTTTCTGCAGCAATTATTGTGGATTTAGTCGTATAATACCATGATATGTAGTAAAATTGTAAGGCTTTTTTAAACTATATCTTCACCAAACTTGCGGTTCTACCTGCTGATTCCCTATTTTCTTGTCTAACAAACGTTAATGACTCCAAGATTGTATGTACCTGTTTACATTAGGCGTGTGTGCGTGTAGAAATATCTCGGTGACAAGTGTTCACATGTGTTAATTACTTCAACAGTTTACAAACCTTCATCTTGTTATACCAAAGAATGGTCTCCCGTTGTTCCTTACCTAATGAAAATGTTGGTACCACCAAGGCGCGATATTGTGACTGCTGTTTACAATAAAAAGTACATTGTATATTCGACAAAGTTGTTTTGGAACTTGCATTATAGAATTGTGTCATCGTGCGTACAAAATGTAAGAATATTGGTAAGTATGAATCAATCAATGGAATATTTATGATACACGTTTGTTGGAGTCGACATTTTGACACTTTAGCTCTTTAAATGTACAATTGCTGCGAAATGAGGGCTTGGACACTGAGATAACCGGTCCAATGAAGGCAAAATGTATACTTTCTCAGTAAGCAGTTGTATTCATAGCTAGATTATTGAACTAGCATACATGATTTTATATAATTTGAAAATGGTCGTACACCAAATATTTTTGAAAGTAGTTTATTAATTATCTAAATGTGGTCGTGTCATAAATACACGTGTGCAAGATTATGCGGTTTTATCGTTGAAATAAGTTAGATACTGTTGGACAACTCTTCACTAAATATCGAACAAGTTAGTTACTAGTATTTCTTCAAACTATTTGACATGTGGGGAGTTCGTAAGAAAACTCTTTTCTAAACACTGACAAGCTCTAAACCTAAGGCATATACAAAACAATCCCGTTTTTATGTTCCATATGTTAGATATTTGTTTATTCTTGTTCGTAAAGGTCACAATGATAGCGGGGGAAAATGCTAAACGCAACACAAAATGTACCTGTAATTTCTGACGAGAATTGCACACATACTGCTCATCAACACATTGTTGAATGCAGATGTGTCCTTTTCGGAAACGAATTCCTTCGATGCAATTTCAATTTGAACACACTGTCCAAAGCAATAAATGTAGCTCAAAAGGATGGACAACAACGTTTTCTTAAACTCCACATGTTTTCTATAGTACATTTTTTTTCAATTGATTTTTGCACAGTTTGTAAAATCTGTAGATCTACAAACTGGGCCGTCTGACAAATACCCATGCGGTTTTCTAACGTTCTTTAAACCTTAGCAACTAACATGTAATAAAATTGGTCCTAGAATTAGCGGAGGTAGGCCAAAATAAAGTATACCCAACAATAACGCACAAAGCATAAGTTGAGGAGAGAAGCACACCCTATCTCACACAGTCACCCTCACTCACACTACCACCCTCACCCCGACCCTCAGCAACACCTTTTACTCACCCTCTCACTCACCCTCTCACTCACCCTCGTCTTCTCGGGCACCCTTCCACAATCTCATTGACCCGACCACTCAAAATTTCTTACGATTTCTATCACAATAACAATCATTTGTATTCATTCCTCAGAAGGTCAGAAGCAGGCATTTTTTTGGTAAAGTGTTATAAATTTCACTCCAATCAATCAAACCATTTTCGCAAGCTTAGAGTACTTTGTCTACTTTCTTGGACATAGCACATGATGGTAGGGTGAAATGTAAAGAAAGTGCTCCTAACATGCGATAATGTCCAATAGCAAGCAAACACCATCCCTCTATCATGTCTACACTACCATAGCATGATACCCCACCCACTCACAAGGAACAACGAATGGAAGTTCCCAAAATGAATAAGCATGTAAAATGCTTATTATAATATTACATTCAGACAATGAGTTGATGAAAAATAGCTATTTATGTGGATCTTGTGTAATTTAAGACAGGGTTTAGGCCTACTTAATAACATGAAATTCTATTAAGCATTTTATTACAGGTATTTATATAAACAGTTAAAATAACACATTTCTGTCATTCAGCATCAGTGTTTTAACGACAAACACATTTAATTCATCTAATATTTATAATTTTTGTTTGACCATTATTCAGTAAAAAGACCGGAAGTAGGAATCCCAAACTTTATCATTACAGATTTCATTTAACGTGGCGCAGCTCCAGCTTTTATTATCATAAATTACACACCTGTCTTTTTTTAAATTAACATATCAGTAATATTTTCTTGTAAACCTGTTATATCTGTGTACTATAATACAAGTCTTTTTGAAAAAATGTTACGATATATGCGAAATATATATGAACACATTTTTAGCAAAGGCCAGTGTCAGGTCAAATGAAATCCGTAATTCATTCGCACCTCTTTGAATAGCCGTGACGACTAAGCAATTGATTTCTGAAACACCATGTTCTGCTTAAGGTTTACAGACCCTAAAAAAATCACCGCTTTCTAGCCATACGAAATGCATCAAAATACTCACATTTGTAAATACACTTCAAATAAGTTGATTCACCGTGCCGGATTTCAAGATTATGCTTCAAGAAAAAAAAATGATTTACACATATGAGCCAGGATCTGGAAAAACGTCCCTTATAGCATTTGAGAACACCATGGTTCCAGATCAGCCTGCGTATACACGCAGTCTGACCAGGAACCATGTTGTTCTCCAATAGCTTCCACATGGTCTGTAGCAACCATTTGAGAGTAACACGAATGCTGGCTAGACAGCATCTAGGCACAGCCTGACCTTGAAATCTGGCTGTCTCAAATGCTATAAGGGACATTTTTCCAGATCCTGACTCAATTATTATTTTACTCTTTATTCATATGCAAGGGAGGTAACTTTGAATATTTTTTGTCAAATATTTCCATAAGTGTGCACTAATTCGAAATTCTTAACTGTTCAAAACCCTTATGTTTGTATTTGCAATGGAAATGTAACCCAGTTTAGGAATTACTTGCACTATTCAAATTTCACATCTGGGTCTTTGGTGCTTTTGAGGGGTCGGATACCTTAATTGCAATGCATTTTGTGCTAAAAATAGACTGGGTTCATCGTTATGTTTTGATAAACAAAAAAAAATGTTGTGTTATAAAATCTCGTAACTGTGGCTTAGATCAACATATAGTTACGAGATTTTATAACAACACATACGAAATATAATTGTTTGTCCGAAATTACGTCACGAATTACTTGATAAAATCGTTCCCTATTTCAAAAGGTATGTGGTGCATAAGCGGAGAATATATTAAAAGTGCAAAAATGCTACATGATTTTCTTTCATTTTTCTTTTTTATAATTCTTATTTTCATTTTCATGCATTTTCTTTCGTTTCTTGATAATTATCTAAATCGTGATTGTTCTCATTTGCGTTACATAAACGTTTGCTTGTAGATATTAAACACATAGCTTCAAATTCGAGGAAACGAGTTACACACACTGGCCTAATTTGGTTTAAATGGAGTTTTACGTCCCACTCAACTGCCAAGGTCATATGGAGACGGGACCTCGGTTTAAAGTATCATCCGAAAGACTGGAGAGAAGGGGGATCGATTCTGCGACCCCTGTGTTACAAGTCCAGCGCGATACCACTGCACCGGATCCAGCGCTTAGGTGCAGTGAGTTGCATGAAAGTAAAAAAAAAGCTATGTTGAAAGTAAGGGTTAAACAGGAAAATTATCATGAAAGCTCGTAGAATGAGAATAGTTTCACCTAGAGCGTAAAGAATGAACTATTAACCAAGAAAATGCTCCAGGAAAATTTACGTCTCACCTGGGCACTGACGTTCTTAACCCTTTCCCAAACGACAACAAATTAGGCTGTTACAATTTCAAAGCTGCTAAAGATAGGTGTGCTCGCAGGGCATTTGAAGATCATAACCTTATTTATAATTTACAACAGCGGTATTATATTAAATGTCTTAGATTGTTCTCAGACACACTTAAGTCAAATAGTCCTACGAGGCTTTTGTGTCCACAAAGTTGACCTTTTAATGTGACATTTCACATTTATTTCATCTTTAAAAGTATGTCTTGATGCAAAGATTGTTTATTCTAATGCGTAACGAGAGTGCCATCGTCACAATATACGCCGCCACTTACAAAACTTGAGACAAAAAAAATGACATTGACAAGGATTTATGAATATTCACTGAAAAACCTGTAAAAAAATTGTGTTCACAAAAAGGTTTTTATAAATATCCAGTGAAAAACCTGGAAGGAATTGCGTTCACGAGGCTAAAATATCATTAAGCCCCAGAGACTAAGATTCAAGGGGGCATAATTCAGGCAAAAATCAATGAACCATAAAATCCTTACTTCATGCACATCTACCAATTAAGGTAATAACATCCACCAAGTTTCAGTCCCAGAGACTAAGTTTTAAGGGGGCATAACTCTGGAAAAAATCAATGAACCATAAAATCCTTCCTACATGCACATCTACTAATTGAGGTGATAACATTGACCAAGTGACATTAAGATCCAGCCAGAAACTTAAGAGGAGTTGCGTTGACAAGGCTGCAATTTCAATAAGCCCCAGAGACTAAGATTGAAGGGGGCATAACTCTGGCAAAAATCAATGAACCATAAAATCCTTCCTTCATGCACATCTACCAATTGAGGTGATAACATTGACCAAGTTTCATTAAGATCCAACCAGAAACTTAGGAGGAGTTGTGTTGACAAGCCTGCAATTTCAATAAGCCCCAGAGACTAAGTTTTTAAGGGGCATAACTCCGGGAAAAATCGACAAACCAAAAAATCCTTCCTTCATGCACATCTACCAATTGAGGTGATAACATTGACCAAGTTTCATTAAGATCCAGCCAGAAACTTAGGAGGAGTTGCGTTGACAAGGCTGCAATTTCAATAAGCCCCAGAGACTAAGTTTTTAAGGGGCATAACTCAGGCAAAAATCGACGAACCATAAAATCCTTCCTTCATGCACATCTACCAATTGAGGTGATAACATTGACCAAGTTCAAGAAAAATCAATGAACCATAAAATCCTTCCTACATGCACATCTACTAATTGAGGTGATAACATTGACCAAGTGACATTAAGATCCAGCCAGAAACTTAAGAGGAGTTGCGTTGACAAGGCTGCAATTTCAATAAGCCCCAGAGACTAAGATTGAAGGGGGCATAACTCTGGCAAAAATCAATGAACCATAAAATCCTTCCTTCATGCACATCTACCAATTGAGGTGATAACATTGACCAAGTTTCATTAAGATCCAACCAGAAACTTAGGAGGAGTTGTGTTGACAAGCCTGCAATTTCAATAAGCCCCAGAGACTAAGTTTTTAAGGGGCATAACTCCGGGAAAAATCGACAAACCAAAAAATCCTTCCTTCATGCACATCTACCAATTGAGGTGATAACATTGACCAAGTTTCATTAAGATCCAGCCAGAAACTTAGGAGGAGTTGCGTTGACAAGGCTGCAATTTCAATAAGCCCCAGAGACTAAGTTTTTAAGGGGCATAACTCAGGCAAAAATCGACGAACCATAAAATCCTTCCTTCATGCACATCTACCAATTGAGGTGATAACATTGACCAAGTTTCAAGAAGATCCAGCCAGAAACTTAGGAGGAGTTGCGTTGACAAGAAAAGTGGACGGACGTACGGACGGATGGACGGACGGACGGACGGACGGATGGATGGACGGACGGACAGACGGAGAAGATGACGCCAATATACGTCCGCCTCCGGCGGCGTATAAAAATGCTATCAGTTTTTTGAAGTTGTTATTTAGAAGCGAAAAATGCGCCTTTAATGTTGAGACAGAAATGACAAATTCTATATAAATCTGAACTGTTGTCCACAACAATTTGTCTAATTTTAGCACAAAAATATATATTTCTCGTAAACGGCTCAATATTTTGACTTAAAATTTTCAGAATTTCCATAAGAAAAGATGCTCTTTCAGATAGAATAAAAGTAAAATTAATGTAAAAATAATCGTGAAATGTCACTTTAAACGTTTTAACCCATTACCACACATAGACGCTTTTTTACGCCATTACAGGAAAAGGCTTTTGAAAACATCATGGATAATGAAGAAATTGCTTATGACAAGCAATTTCTTCATTTCACACAATGTTTTCTACCCAAAAAGCTATAAAATTTTGAAATTTTACCACATTAAAATGTCGTCTGCAACTTCTTTCAAATTGGACTACCCCAAAATTTTGTAAAGTGCACAAACATTAAGCATGTACAACTGCATAATGTAATGACCAAGTCTCGGCAATGCTTTCTTAATATGACGCTCAACTAACGGATTTTGCTGACAAAATAGATGAGTTTCTAGTAAAAGTCGTACACTGTACAATGGTACATTATTCTTCCCATTTCTGCAGTCTATAGTATACCCCAGTACGCGCACTGGTTTTGGAAATACGGATCAACGAATCGGGGGTTGAACCTAGAACCTCGGGAGACCGTCACTATGTCTCTTTACTTCAAATAGGCCTACCACACTAAAGATACATATTCAGACTGATATTATGTCGTTGTTTTTATTTATTCAACAAATGCAAGAGATGTTTACCAAATGTAAACTCATTTCAGGTAGTTCTCCAGTAGAAAGCGTAAATTTCTGTGAATATTCTTATCAACCGCATCCGCCCTACGCTTAACGTAATTATGACGTCATTCCCCCTCGAGATTTCATGGTACGCCCCTTCACTGTACCAAACACGTCGGTGTTGGTGCAAAACCTCGTAACTCAAGCTTGATTAAAGCTGGAGTTACGTGCTTTTGCAATTACACCGATGAATTGTTCATTTATAAATTTTGCTTCTTTAAATGCATGTGTATATCCACAATGTATTTTCTACATCAGAATTTGTTCGTGAAAGGAGAAATGATACGCTCGGATAAGATTGATATGCTGGATCTCTGCTCCCAAAACGTTTGCAATGAAGATGACAATTTTTGTCTTTCTTCCAACGTCAACCATTTCCCCGACCCGAAGATTTGAATTTATCCTTATGAAGAGCCTTGAATTTGACCAAACCTTCGTCGGTTACGTTAAAGAATATCGTATCTACAGCTTGAAAAAAGCTGCAGTTACGACATTTTAGAACGCATCCGACACATTTTTACTTATGCCTCAATATTCTTACAAAATTCATACGATTACCAACACCATATTTTCGTACACAGTAGCTGCTTTTTCAAAATTTGAACAGTTTGTAACGTTTTGGAAAGGGTAAAAAGGTCATTGTTTTGTTTCTGTTTCATATTCTGTCTGAAAACTAGATCAAAATTTCACTAATGTGGTACGTAAACGTCTCATAAACAGTATCATGCAGGAAACCAGCTTGGCACTGCTTCAAGGATATACATTTGGGTAGACAACTCTAGATAACCACACAATTATCGCTTTAGAGGTTGTCTTTCCGAATTTCTGGACAATCGTTCCTTTTAATTCCTTACATAAGAAGCCTTCCAAAGCGTAGAATTTTAAGCTTTCCCAAAACGATACATGATATAAAGATTTGATTTATGTACATTCACGATAAAACATCGTATCATCATAATTATCACCATTTCCTTCTTCAGTGTTTTCCCAAGCCTTTCCTATCAGGGGCCAGTATTATCAAAGGTCGCGAGATTGTTCAAATCTGAGCACCGTAGGCCTACTCAAATCACACGAAATCCACACGAACTTCAATCGAATACCCTTTAACGTTGGAGAGTGTTCCATTGAAGTTGAGCATGTACTCATGAGTATTTACTTAAGTTTTTTTACGAGAAACCAGGGCCAGGTATTATTTTGGATAGGATTAAACATCAAAACTATTCAGTCGATTGACCATTTCATCAATATAAACATGGATCTTTAATTACCGAAAGATCAGACCAATTAGAGATTGAGTCGTAAAGTTTAATGACTTGAAAAACAAATAAAATAACAAACAATATGCCATGTTCAAAAAACAAGTAGATCGTAAAAGTTCGTTGGTAAAGAAATGCCTCAAATAGTTTTATTACTTTTACACGAATTTCTCCTCAAGAACTTTCGATTGTTTCAAAATATTTACATGATGTTTACTCAGAAGGTATAGCTCATGGTAATTGACCTGGCAGAGCAGCCCCAGCCGATTGGCTGGGATGCTCTGCCAGGTCATTTATCGTGCTATCAATGTACCCTGAATATATTTGCGGTAGACCTTCCATTCTTGAGTAAGTCCAAACTCGGTTCTCGAAAAAACTTTTAAGTTCGTTCTCAGACTCAAATCTGAGCACCGTGCTCAAATCACACGAAATCCACGTGAACGTCAATAGAATACCAATCAACATTGATTGGTATTGAATTGAAGTTGATCATGAACTAAATTAATGAGTATATACTTAAGTTTTTTTCGAGAAACCGAGGCCAGGTTTCACGTCCCTAACAGAGAAAGCTGTGGTAAACATTGACAGAAAAGAAATAAATTTGAAATTTTAGAACCCATTGCCTGGCTGTATTTAAACGGTCCGACAGCACATAATAAAACAAGACGTAAACTGAATGCAATATTTCTCTTGTCCTTTTCCTGCTGTTGCGATCTTGATAATATTATTATATGTGACCTGTCACGCTAAAAGGGACCTTATCAGAAATAAACACATCCACATTTTGACAACCTTGTTAGACTCGGAAAAAGTCAACCATATTCTGTATGCGAAAAATAAACTTATACTAGTAAGATATGAAAACCATTCAAGATTTAGAAAATTACATACAAGTGAAAAGTGTCGGCCCTAGTCTGGCTGCGCGATCTGCGCAGACTGGCTAGGTCGATATTTTTCACACTTCCTATAAGGTCCCCTTTAGCGTGATGGGTCACATATATGTATAGTAATCATCATATCGAGTCATGTAATAGAGATGGCACATTTCCCATTTAGGGGCTGTATTAGCCTTAACCAACATTTTTAAATCGAAGGTCTAAATCAAAAGTACATTACAAGCAATCCGATTGGACGAGGCATATGTCTCGACCAATCGGATTGGTTGTTTTGTTATTTTAACCCTTTCCCAAACAACAAAATTTTAAGGTGGTCAAACTTGAAAGGTGCTGTGCACCGACAACAAAATTGATGTTACTAAATGTAAACTGTGTGAGTAACATCGGCCAGAAAACATTGAGGCAAAAGGAGAACATACTGGTTTTCAGCATTTTCTTCCTTTGCCGCAATATTTGCCCAAGTATATTCTCTTAGGGAAGTCAAAACCAGGCACTGATTTCTCGAAAAAACTTAAGCACATACTCATGAGCGCATGCTTAACTTCAAAGGAGCACTTTCCAACGTTAAAGGGTATTCGATTGAAGTTCACGTGGATTTCGTACAATTTGAACTCGGTGCTCAGATTTGAGTCTGAGAACGTACTTAAGAAACCGGGCCCCGGTTTCTCTAAAAAACTTAAGTACGTTCTCATGCTCAAATCTGAGCACCGTGCTCAAAGCGAGCATGTTCGCATGAGAATATACTTAATTTTTTTCGAGAAACCGGGGCCAGGGCCAGGTCTTGTTTGGGAATGTGGTAAAGGTAATCTGGATTTTAGTCTGGTCGGTAAATACGACCCCTAGTTTTGCAGCAGCGCTAATTTCAATGATCAAATCCAGATGATGATTTTTGCGACCAATGTCTAGACACGATACATATAACAAATATCTATTATATACAGCTATTATATCATATAGAAAAAAGACACTTACCCCTGGTCCCCTTTTCATAAACTCTTGCACCCGTTCCATAGCTGTACAGTCTGTGATTCGTGAATTCAAAACTTCAAAATGTAAATGGTACACCTAACCTAATGATTATTACTTATCACACAAAAGTTTGATAATTCTGAAAATTTCAATTATTATAGAATTAAGCTTTTACTTGGTAACACACTGGTTTCTAATACAAAGGTACATGAAGATTTGCCCTTACAAAATCTAAGAGATCAATGGGTTGCTCGCTTTTAAGTTTTCGTGCAAAAGCCTGCTTTTGCTTCTGAGAAACAGTAATTTCCAATTTTAATTGGTTTTACATGATCATTTTTAAAAATGATTATGTAAAACCAAACAAAATTTGACGTTCTCTTACTTTGAATGATAATTTACAATGTAAAGCCAAATTTCCATGCAACATTTTAAGATATATAAAAATAAAAAAATCATCAGTGCACCAATCAAGTGAAAAGTGACTTCTTTCCCAGCCAAGACTAACGCGAGGGCCATGTGACAAAATTCGTCGCTTTTCAACAAAAACCTCGTAACTGCAGCTTAAAATAAGCTGCAGTTACGAGAGTTTTGTTGAAAAACGACGAAATGCATCTTCAGCAAACACGTTGGCCGTAAATGCTGATACTTATCGTTTTGATGGACGATCACACGGGTAAACAATAATTAATAAAGAATATCATGGACAAGTACATCCTCTCGCATATTCCCGGAATATCATTTTTATTCAGGACATTCAAAAAGGGGAACTGATATGAAGATCAATGTGTCAGTTATGTGCGAAAACGACGTAAATACAGATTGAAAAGACTGTAGTTACGATGTTTCTAATATGAGAGATGAAAGGGTACATTTATTTTTGCTTGAAGAAAATAAGAGTTCTAGAGGCTTGCTTGCAACATTTGCAACTTGCAACACTATCTTCAACTAGAACTGATTTTTCAAGTTGACCTGTACGGGATTGGATGTGATTTTGATTATCGTGGAAACTTACCAACACCATGGATAATCATGTGATACAATATTTTCAGAAAATGTTCAATAATTCTGTAAATACTGGATCGATTTGAAGCAGAGAATGTGGACAGACGTCACGCATTAGACGAACGTGTTAGATTTTTGAAAATTCAACTGATAAAAAAGTTATTGAAGATAAACCAAAATTTTGGTTTATCTTCAATAACTTTTTTATCAGTTGATTTTTCAAAAATCCTACACGTCCAGCTTATTCCTGGCATTTTCCTACCTTCTCTGCTTCAAACCGAATTCAAATTGGTCAAGTATTGAAAAAGATATTGAAGGGTGTGTACCAAGTTCGTAATTTTCGCAGACAGAATTGGGCTTGTTCAAAATTGAACTGAGAAAATGGTCCCCATAACATGATGACGTTCGAAAACAACGTGGATCAGCCTGTGCATGCGCATATCATCGCTTTTCTGCAAAAACCTCGTATCTGCAGCTTGTTTTAAGCTGCAGAAACGAGGTTTTTGCAGAAAAGCAGCGATATTATGGTCAGAACCCATGTTTTTTTCTAATAGCTTCTTCATAACCAGGTCAATTTTAAACATAGTCGTTACTAATTGTAAAATAGGCCTGATAAGATTTTTTCAGATCCCGGCTGCTAGGGACTTCATTCGAAATACAGATTACAGTACACTACCATAACTATAAATTCTCTTGATTCTCGGTGTTATTGGAAATCAAGCTGTAGATACGATGTTTTGAAAAAAACACAGACGAAATTGTCGATACATTTCGTCAGTGTTAATGCAAAACCTCATATCTCATTTTTGGAAGGTTTTAAATGGAGAGAAAAGAATTTGATAACTTTTCCGAAACTGAAAGGTTTTACTTGAAACTCAGACACTATGTTCACACTGTAATGTTTCTATAATAGCCTACTGATAAGTAAAAGTATCACAATTCATACAATAATTTTCTGAAATGGACATATAAGGTTTGACTTTGAAAATCGCAAAACTTGACATACTAGGTTTTGCATTTGTAAGTTTTACACCGACGATTTATTTGTCTGCATAAATTGTAGACGCCACTTCTGCCAAATGTAGAGGGTGGTGCATGCTATAGTTAATTGTGTCGTGTGAAAAGGGGTTTCTATCACATTTCGAGAGTATGGGGCTCTATCTTCATTTTCCACAATGCTTTCCCAAGGTTTTTTTCGTAGTCATTCAAAAGCACGGATTCTGTGAGAACGGGTTAACGCTAAAAGTATCCAACATATGCGTATATTTTGTCATGAAGTAATACTAACTAAATTCTAAAAACCACTTTAGAAGTGATGCCATACTTGTATTAATATATAACTGTTTCACGAAGCGAAATGCAAATGATAATGACAAGTTTTATTGAAAACTGCGTGAAGTTTATTACGAAATGGAAAAATTGGTAAGGTGAAGCCTATTTTTATTAGTTACCAAATTACTATTGATAGTTCTAATTAACGAGTGGGCAGATACTCAATTTTGTTATACACATTCCTTCAAGTAAGATCATTCGTTTGCAGACATCACAAAACATTTCCAAGCATGTCGCCGCTTTTTCCTCGTACAATTCGTAACTGCAGCTTGCATTCACCAAACAGTTAAGTGTAACTTAATCTTTTAGAATTAATTTAACACATACGATCATATGGCTTGTAATGTTTTTTTTTTTTTTATTTTGACAATCAAATCAGCTGACAACAAAATATAGTTGGTCCTATAGATGTATATCTTTGCATCAGCTGATTTTTAAACAATTCACAAATTCCATCTAATTCTTGTCGTTTTCCACCTTCTCTCAGCTTCAAACCGAACCCAAATTGGTCAAGTATTATCAAAATCAACGAGGTCAATCTTGTCCATGAAATGCACGTGGAAATCACGATGTTTTTACCAAATCTGGTCTTTGACCTATACGTCATAATGGCTTTTTCATTGATTGACCAATCGGATGTACTTCCATTGACCAATCAAACACGTTTTTCCCCGCTTTCTCATCTTATTGGATTTAAAAGGCATACCTGTATATTTATTAACGCTTTTCAGCGAGAACCTCGTAGTTGCAGCCTGTTCTAAGCTGCAGTTTCGGGATTTTCTGAAGGAAGGCGATGATGTTGTAAATAAATTTTCCATTTATTCATGCATATTTGTAAACCGAATTCATTCTATTTTGTTATAAAAAAAAATATGGATTTTGTTTATATATCTTCGTTGTAAATGCAAAACGTCGTATCTCGTCTTTGGGAATTTTTAAAGGAGACGGGAAAAGGTGTAATAACTTTTCCTAAACTGAAAGGATTTACTTGAAATTTGGCAATATTCTTTACGAATAATGTGTCATTAATACTGATTAGTAAAATACCTCAAAACCTTCAAGATTTGTCTTAACTGGGCATACAATACTTGACTTTGAAAATCGCAACAATCGACATACGGGGTTTTGCATTTACACCGACGATATGAACGTAAGTTTGAATGTTGTTCTAGTGACTTTGTGCCATATGCCACGTTCTAACAGAATTTAAACAACTGTGGTTAATTGTTCTGTGTATGTAACAAAGAAAACACAGGGGAATAAGAGAAACTATTGCTAACAGCTTCTTTTTTTCTTTTGGTGTTTTCTTCTAAAAGTAGTCTCTTTAATGGACATACGGCATAGAGGGTATAAGATAAAATATCGCTGTTCAACAGTTTCTTTTTTTCTTAAATTTCTTAAATGCTTCTCATTATTTTTTCCCATTAATTCATAACAGTTTTACTTATAATGCTATGATTGTCACACTGAAGGTCAAACCCTTGAGAAGGGTGGAGACCCAGTGAGAAGGTCTTTCCTCTTTAGATAATCATTATATCACCTGAAAAACTCTAGCTACAAAATGCAGTCCAAATGCCATCAAGTATTCTACCCATTATCAATACAAGTGTATGTGTATTCTATCGATTTTCATCATGTTTTGTTCGATTGTTTTTTATTACACCTTTTCAAATACATTGTGCTGCCAGACCATTTATGGAAAATGCTGCAAATATGCAAAACATTTGATGACTCTGTACCTTCCTCTTAATCAACCGCTCATTGAACAAAATCAACATTTACATCTATCATGAACAATTTAGAAATCCTTTCATACAATTGCCGTGGTTTAAACAATGGGAAAAAAAGGTTTGATTTATTTTCTCTGTTTAAAGAAAAAAGGGCAGACATAATTTGTCTCCAAGAAACACATTTTACTTCTGATATTGAAAAATCTATTTATTCCGAATGGAACGGAGACTGTTACTTCAGCCATGGAAAAACAAACGCCAGGGGTGTCTGTGTTTTAATAAAAAAGGAATCCAGCATTAAAGTGAAAAATATATGCAAAGACAATAATGGGCAACTACTTCTATTAGAAGTAAATTTTATGGATTCCGCATTTTTGCTGATAAATATATACGCCCCTAATGTTGATGACCCACGATTTTTCCAAAATGTATTCGATGTTATTGACCAAAACAATAACTGCGACTCGTTCATTGTATGTGGAGATTTTAACCTGGTATTAAACCCTCTGATGGATTACAAAAATTATAAAAATGTTAACCACCATATTAATTCAAGGAAATATTTACAATCACAAGTATCCGAAAGGGACCTAAACGATCCATTTCGAATGATACATGGAAACACAGAAAAATTTACATGGAAAAGACTTAATCCTGTACAACAAGGCAGAATAGATTTCTATCTTATTACAAATACTTTGCTGGAATTCGTTCAAAATTGTGATATTGATATTAGCTATAGGTCAGATCACTCAATTATTGTTTTAAACCTCAATTTTTCGGAATGTAAACATGGAAAAGGGTATTGGAAATTTAATAACTCCTTATTAAAAGACATCGATTATGTTGAATGTATTAACAAGAAAATAAATGATATTATAATACAATATTCTCTACCTGTTTATAACTATGATAATATTTCAAATATTGAAAAATCTGAAATACAATTTAGTATAAATGATGAACTTTTCTTAGAAACACTTCTAATGGAAATAAGAGGCAAAACAATCTCGTACGCAACATATAAAAAACGCCAAGTAAATAACCGTGAAAATGAACTAATTTCAAAGATAATCACCATAGAGTCCAACCTAAATGAAAGAAACAAAGAAGAACTATTAATTCTCCAATCAGAACTCAATGAAATTAGACAATCTCGATTAGAGGGATCTTTCGTCAGATCTAGAGCAAAATGGATCGACGAGGGCGAAAAAATAACAAATTTCTTTTGTAATCTAGAAAAACGTCAACAGACAAATAAAACCATACCTTTCATTGAAAAGGAAGATGGGTCAAAAATATATTCTCAGAATGAAATTCTAAGTGAAACTAAACTATTTTACGAAAAGCTTTACGATGAACGCAGTAATGACAAAACTTTAAACTTAGATTATGAATTTCAAAATATAGATTATAATAAACTCAATGAACAGCAGTCACAGAATTTAGAAGGTTTATTAACATATAGTGAGGTAACACAAACGCTCAGGCAAATGAAAAACGATAAAAGTCCTGGGTGTGACGGTTTTACATCAAATTTTTTCAAAATGTTCTGGTCCAAAATTGGCCACTTTGTCGTCAGATCTCTTAACCATGCTTATATAGTTGAATCATTTTCAAAGAATATTAAATTAGGAAATATTATTTGCATACCAAAGGAAAACAAGCCTAGACAGTTCCTAAAAAACTGGAGACCAATCACACTGCTGAATGTTCTATATAAATTAGCTTCAGGTACAATTGCTAATCGATTAAAATCCGTTTTAGATTGCATTGTGTCCAAGGATCAAACCGGTTTTGTCAAAGGCAGATATATCGGGGAAAATACTAGAATCGTTTATGACATTATGCATCATTGTGAAAAGAACAACATTCCTGGTCTCTTAATGCTGATAGATTTTGAAAAGGCATTCGACTCTTTATCTTTTGATTTTATAAAAAAAACTTTATTATTTTTCAATTTTGGAGAAATGATAATAAGATGGATTCAACTTTTCCTTTATGATACTCAAGTTTCTGTTCAACTTAACGGTTTTATTTCTGATTATTTCACAGTGAAAAGAGGTTGTAGACAAGGTGATCCAATTTCATCATACATTTTTATCCTTTGCACCCAAGTTTTAAACTTAAAAATAAAGTCATGCAAAAATATATCAGGTATAAAAATACAAAGAGAAGAATTTTTAATCTCACAGTTTGCAGATGACACAACTCTTCTTCTAGATGGGTCAGAACAGTCTCTTAATTCAGTATTAGAAATACTTAATCATTTCTCAGAAATTTCTGGTTTAAAGGTAAACTTTGATAAAACAAAATTAATATGGATCGGTTCGATGAAATATAGCACTAGGTCAATTAAGACACGTTGGAAACTATCCTGGGGCGACACACAATTCAAGTTATTAGGCATCCACTTCGACGTTAACCTGACTAAAATGATACATCTTAACTTTGATGACAAGTTGATAAGTATCAACAAAACCATTTCTTTTTGGAAACGACGTAAATTAACTCCAATTGGTCGTATTGCAATTGTTAAAAGCCTACTGATACCAATGTTAAATCACTTATTTATAAGCCTTCCTACACCTTCAAACGAGTTCGTGAACCAAATCAATAACCTTTTTACAAACTTTATCTGGGATGGCAGAGCAAAAATTAAAGCTTCAATAGTTACAAAAGATTACCAAGATGGAGGTTTAAAAGCACCAGATATCAAACATTTTATAAAAAGTATGAAAATAAAATGGCTAAAAAACATGATAACGAACCATAGTGGATCTTGTTATAAAATTCCAAATATGTTATTTGACATAAACATGATCATACAAAACGGACAAATATACTGTAAAAATGTAATAAAACGTTTAGATAACCAATTTTGGGAAGATGTTTTGAAGGCATATGTATCATACGTTGAAAATACAAACCTAGAAAACGGAGAACAATTACTAAACACACCTATTTTTTATAATGACTCTATTACAATTGGCTCGAAATGTATCTACAATGATAAGCTCTATAAAAGAGGAGTAACGTTGATCAAAGACCTTTTCCAAGGAAATGGAAATTTTAAGACATTCGATTTTTTCAAAAACCTAACCAATGGGGAACTAAACTTCCTAGAATATTTTAGCATCAGAAGTGCTGTTAAATCCTTTATTCGAAAAAGTAATATTCAAATAGATTTTAGCTCTCTTATCAAGAATCATAACCCATCCGTAAATCACTATATGTTACCGCTACTTACAAAACCAAATTTCAATAAGCATGTTTATTCATTACTGACCAAAAATGAAGAACTCCCCACTTGTCAAGAAAAATGGTCTTTGCTCTATCCAAACTTGAACAGAGAATGGAACAAGATACATAAATCTGTATTCACATTAACAAAAGATACATATTTACAATGGCTACAAACAAGAATTGTTCACAGAATATTACCAACGAATTCGCTTCTAATAAAAATGAATTTAGTTAATGACAGTTCTTGTAACTTTTGTCAGTTATCAGAGGAAACTCTGATACACATATTTTTCGACTGTAACAAAATAAAACCGATTCTACGAGATATGGAACTAACAATACAAGAATTTTATACAAATTTCTCTCTACAAAGTATCGATATTGTCCTTGGATGCGATAACAAACCTAAAGTTGAATTACTGTGTCTTGAGTTTAAAAGATATGTATATAACTGCAAATACAAAAAAGTTTTACCATCTATCAACGGTTTTATCAAACACATTTCCTTAATTTTAAAGATTAACACAAACAGAAAATGTAGCGATCTCGACAGAGAAAATTGGGCAATTGTAAACAGGCTGGTACAGAGCCATAATCAAATCTAATTGCAACAGAAAATACATAAGCAATTTAAAATTTAATTGATATGCTAGCACATTGTATTCTTTTGTTTCCTTTTCACACTTGTTTTCAAATAATAAATCAATTTACTTACGTCGTACCTTTTACCTATGTAGTCAAAAATAACTCAGATTTTCATATGTAAAAAAGATCATTAGCATTATATTGTTGTATCGATTGGATGTACATATAATTTTTTTTGTCTGGTTGCGTTGTTTGAAAGAATATAGAATTGAATATTGGTCCAGAAGGAACAAAAAAGAAAGAATGTCTTGTCGTATAGAATAATGCAAAAAGGGTAAAAAGGACGGAAAAATGCTGTAACGCAGCCTCTTTTCAACTTTTTTATCTTTTTTTTCTTCAGTTTTGTCTGACAATGCTCACAACAATCAAAACCATACTTTGTAAAACATAACCAACACGACTTTTTCCAATAACAATTAATGCAATAGTCGATTACATGTATATAATGTTTAAAAAACTGTATATTTTTCGACATGTTTGTTATATGCTTGTAAATTGGTACTAATAAATTGTAAAAAAAAAAAAAAAAAAAAAAAAAAAAAGTATTATCAAAATTATCGACGATTTCCTAAAATTGTTGTGTCACGTGATTCGCCGTCGTGATAAAAGAGTTCCCGGAAACTTAACCCTTTCCCAAACAAGACCTGGTTTTGACGTCCTAAATAGAAAAGGCTTGGGAAAATATTAAAACAAAAGAAGAAACTGCTGATAACCAGCAGTTTCTCCTTTTGTCTCAATATTTTCTGTGCCATATTTTACACAAATCCTATTTTAATAACATTCATTTGGTCATTTGTGGCAGTTTTTGAAGTGGATCACCCTAAATTTTGACGTTTGGGATAGGTTTAATATAATTCTTTCTGAACTATTGACCAACAAGAAACACCTAACTATCATTAATCATAGTTAGACATGTTCAACAATACCACATAATTATTACTAATTAAACTCGTCTGAAGTTCTGCGAGGCTTGTCTTATTCGAAAGCGTGTTAAACATTTGAAAACATCGTACTGAGGTTCGAAAAAGAAAACAAACAGGAATTGCAAAAGAACACACTAATTTTGACCGCTTTCCGTCAACATGCTAACTGAATGATCCGTTATTTTAAACAGCCAAGATCTAGGAATTCCTTTTCGCAATGTCTACCAGAAAGAAAATCCGGCTAATCATTAATCATAGTTAGACATGTTCAACAATGCTTCATAATTATTACTAATTAAACTCGTCTGACTTCTACAGCTTCAAACATTTTCTTTACCTCTGCCAGATGGGCTGATTTACGTGTAAGGATTCCCGTTTGAAAATCTGATAATATCGTCGCTTTTCAACTAAAACCTCGTAACTGCAGCTTGTTTTAAGCTGCAGTTACGAGGTTTTCTTTGAAAAGCAGCGATATATACATTTGAAAATCTTAAGCCGCGTCGAACAAAACGGTGGTTATTGAGGGACGGGTATTTACGTATGAAACGAATGACACATTCATATCAGAGAAAATCATGGTTTCTAATTAGACTGTGTGTATATGCAATCTGTTCTGGAACCACGCTGAGCTAAAAAGCCTTAAGGTACTCTACCCCTTATGAGATTCGCGCGACGTCGGAATTACTCGGGCGACGTCGAAAACATTCGGCGGTGGAGCTTTCTACGGCCGAATGTTAAGGACTGCGTCCGAATGAGTTCGGATACAACACTACGACGCCCGAAAAAATCCGATGTTTTATCAATTTCAAAATGGCCACATCACGGGTATTCTACCTTAAGAATCTTTTTCCAAATTCTGACTTATTTGTAAGAAAAAAGAATCGTAATCATAAAATATTTTGCAAAGATGAGTTGTAACACACAAGCTGATGAAAATGATGTGTTTTTGAAAAGATGAATTCCCGATAATAACCTTTCTATATAATTTTCTATTTTCTTTCTATAATTGAAACATTTAAGTGCAACTCAAGATAAAAGTCGAACAAATTCATCAATGAGAGTGAATAAGTTTACTGAAAATAACACATGTGCTCAATGAGAATTTTATTTCATCTCATTTGATTTAAATCACATTATGTGCTAACTGAAATGAAATTCCCCCTACATCTAGAATTGAATAGTAAGGGGTTTGACGCCATTTCTAAAAATATGAAAGTTTTCAAAAGGTTTTCGAATCAATTTTGTTTTTTACTGATGCTGCGACGCAATAAATAGCACAATGAGGATTTGGATTATGAAACAATCATGCGATTCCTAATTAAAAGAAATTGCGGGCGATAAAATAAATGTTAATACCTCAAGAAATCACTTTGGATATGATATCATGGTAAATATTTTATGAAAAGAAGAAATGTTATTTATCAGAGTTTTCGGTTTTCTTTCAACATCAATTTTGAATTGCGTTCTCTATTCGGGACGCCAAAGTCGGAAGCCTCGGCCATAACCCAGTTGTTAGCGCATCTGCCCCTCACTCGAGAGATCCACGGGTTCGATGCCCGGCCACGCCAAATATCCTTTCTGACAAAAATGTCATACACTAATTGTTTGATACTGTTACCCTATGAAGACGACGGTGTTGTGGGAGTACTGGTATGAGAAACAACAGGATCCATGGTTAGATGCTCCAGTCGCCGCGATATGAGCATAGCAGTTGAAAACGGTGTAAAATCCCAATAAACTAATAATCCAATCCTTTGTTTACTTGATGGGTTACGACAGCATTGACAGATGACAGGGTGTTGTAACATTCATACATGTGTTAATAGATTTTTACGAGTAAGTCTGTCTTAATCTCAAAATCAAGATTAAAATTGTTATATATCAATCTTAAAGTATAAATTATCACAGTTTAAGCACATTTACCACGTCTGCCAATTTATGAAGCTCGAGGCCAACTTTTAACCCTCATCCTACCAACTGGGGTCAATTTGACCCCATGCGTCATTTTTTGTGTGTCATATTCTTACAACATGCACTCTGGTGTCCAAAGTTTAGGAGTTTGTTGGTCTACCACAACCTTCTTCATGTCACGCAACATTTTCAGATTTTAGCATAATTTGAGTTTGTCATATTGATTTTGTTGCTGGGGTCCGTTTGGACCCCACTATAATTACTCTTTATTACAACTATTTAAACTAATTTAAACTTTTTCTTAAAAAAAATTTGATAAAAAAAATACTGGATGCATTTCAATCAAACTTCACAGTAATAATTCTTTGGCGGGCCTCTCTAAAATTCCTTCAAAGAATTTTGATTTGATAAAAATACCCAAGTTATCTGCCCTTGATTGTCCACAATTGCGGTTTTGACTATTTTTTTTTAATATTTTTACTCTCACAACAACAAATTTTGACTAGTCTAAAACAAAACACGAACATAATGTTGAGGACTATGATATCTTGCCTTCAGTGCAATTTTCAGCTTGATCGAAATCTTAGATCATAAGTTATGTGCCCTTGAATTTTATGCAAAAATTACATGAAGTAGTAGAATAAATACATGCCTATGGAGCGATTCAAGCCCTTTAGGGCCTTATAGTTCTTCATTTCCATATGTATTTGTTCTATTATCATTTGTTAGTAACCAATGTAACATTTAAACAAAGAAGATCTTTTGTGAAACTTATTTTTGTCATGAAATTCAAAATTACGTGTGGGGTCCAAATGGACCCCAGTTGGTAGGATGTGTATGTAAAATATGTTGGTAGGATGAGGGTTAAATGAGAAAAGTTAGTTGGGGATCTATGATTATGTGTCTGCATTGTTCCTGGAATTTATCATTTATTTGATGCGACAATATCATATTTAACCCTTTCCCAAACAAGACCTGGTTTTGACGTCCCAAATAGAAAAGGATTGGGAAACATTGAAACAAAAGAAGAAACTGCTGATAACCAGTAGTTTCTCCTTTTGTCTCAATATTTTCCATGCAATATTTGACACAAATTCTATCTTTAAGTTAAATAACTTCCATTTTGTCATTTGTGGCAGTTTTAGAAGAGAATCACCCTAGAATTTTGTCGTTTGGGAAAGGGTTAAGTCACCATTAATCCATTACCAGACGACAAGATTTTGGACCATTCTAAATTGAAAAATGTTGCAGACTACAATTCAAACGAGTATTTTCTTTTTCTTTTTTCGTCATGTTGTGTAGAAAACATTGTGGGAAATGAAGAAATTGCTTGTCACAAGCAATTTCTTCATTTTTCAGAATGTTTTCCAAAGCCTTTTTCTTCTTGGGAGTCAAAAAGAGTTAATTAGTGGGGATGGGTTAAGCTAAGGTGGTATACTTGCACTGAGATTTATGAAACTGTTAGGTTTCATATTTAAAAAACACACGTGTTACGACAGCAACCAGTTTCTAATTTTGTAGGAAAAAGAAATTGTTGCTTTCAAAGGACGTTTTGGTAAATGATGTACAAACAAAATGTTGTATTCCGGATAGCCTACTTAACGAAAATCACGTCAAGAATATGGCAATTTGAAATGAAGGACAATTATAGTCTATATATTTCGCAATTTTTTAAATTCTAAGGTTTGAAGATGAAAAACTGTGTGTCCGATCGTGTATATTTAGCTATTTTCAATAATAGCAGCATCATTGATATCTGTGTTTCGAAAATACATTTAAAGTAGGCCTATGTATTATGAGTAAGGGACACACGTCTCACTGCCTAATGGTTAGTTTCCTATCACACCATGTAAGAATATTAAAAAGCACCAACTGCACCAAAGTGTACATAGTCTGTGATGGTATGTTCGGAAATCACGTCCCGTGTGCATTAGAGTATTAAGCATGCCAACAACTGCAGTTGTGTGCATCAATATCTTAACATTCATGATCCACTTGTTGGCATATCTGGAAACGCGTCATTACGTCGTATTCCGCCGATTACGTAACGTTGTCAATTTGATTAATTGCAAACCGAGTTAAGTGAAACATATGAAAATGGTGTTGTTTTTTGTTTATGTGTGTTTCTATTGACAGATATCTAGATATAGGTATAAATGCTTTGAAATGTATACCCCATATGATGCATAGATATGCCGTCGTTATTAATATTGAGACAAATACTGACGTATTCAACGTTCTTTACTTTTGCACTACTTGACATCTATCTTGACATTTAAGTTTAATCGTGCGGGTGTTGTAGTGGTTATAGACGTCTTCGACAATATATCGAGTTGATAAAAAACGATTTCATAGATTTCACGAGCCGTACATGCGCTTGATCCATGTGTATGTGCTATACTGATCGAAAGTTCTAAAGCGCCACAATACAAATGACTATAACTTTTTAAATAATTATCATATCTTTATAAAATTTTATATTATATAATTATATACATGTATTTTAGCAGAACCCAATCAATGGAGAAAAAACAAAAAAATGAACGACACGTTTGTAGGCCTATTGCTGATGACTACAGCAAAAAGAGAAAAGTGGTGGGTGGGGTAAATCATTGTGATTTAATTTTCAAAACAGTCTTCTTTTTATTGACAATTGTTACATTCTTTTTTGCGCAACGAATAAACACAATCAAAAGAATTTTGAAAATTTGTGTAATTTTGTGTCGTCGGGAATCACGAGGGCATATTTCAATCATTTTCTGAGAAGACCAGTATATATGTTAATATTTTATCAGTCGAAACTGTCCTCATGCGAACGTACATGTATTGAATCCCAAATACAGTGTATCCAATTTATAATTTTGTACGCATAGTATTCAATTACATAAGTATTTGGTTCTATACAAAATAATTTCCAACTACATGGTTGTTGTTCAAAGACGTGTATTGCGTACGTTATTGTGAGTGAAATTTATACGCGTGTGCATTAGTTTTGTAAATTTAATGCCGAGCAGATTATCTGTCGAAGGAGCCAAGGCTATCTACCCAATGGAACCATTGTATCATGTCAAGTTCTAGATGGAACTCTAGTCAGTCAACCAACAAAAGATCTCAGGGTGTAGATATCATGTCCCGGTATGGGGACAAAACCTTAAATTGCTCAACGTTTCAGCATGTTTGATGACAGCAATTTATGTCAAAAGAATAAAGCTTCTTGATACAGACAGTAATACAGTAGTGCTACACAAAGGTCTGTGCAAGAACGAGCAAAGAAACGCCATAAAACACTACTCACGGCCATTCTAAGAGAAAAGGCAATAACAAGCATGGCACTGGTGTCTCTTTTACCTCGAAACAGAGAAATAACAGTTCTTGGTGCAGTGATTTTGTTGCAATGCCTTAAAAAAACTAGTATCATTAAATCAGACAGAGATCAACCTTAGCCCTCTGTATATGTTACACAATCGGAATTTAGAGGTAACAAAAAGGTTCCTTACTCCTTTGGCCGATATGCACTCTGGGAACTTGTAATGTGTAGTTGTGTGAAGACAATGTGTCGGGCATCAATGCGTACATTTAAGTCAAATGGGTCAGTCTGTTCGGTGAAAAGGAGCGGACAAAGATGATTGTTCGAATCCAGAACAATTTACAGATAAATAAATGTTTTCAGTCTTCTACCGTACTTGAGCTAATTGTGGTGTGCCTTCATGAGTAGAGGTTTCTTTTTTCGATTTTGTACACCGTATACTTTATCATACTTCAATTTCTTTTAATAATCGTTGTCTAATATCTTCTTACTCGATGGATATTCTGTTTTTATCCATAGTTGTACGCCACAATTCATTTATGTCAGAAAAAATGAAAGTTCAACCTTGACATAATCGAAATCTGCTAGACAAGTATATAGTTTTAGGAAAATATTTTTTGAAAAGCAATAACAAGTAGAGAAGCGACTTTTGAAATAAAGTACATGTATATTACATTTTCCCTCACAACTTTAAACTTATAAACGAAAATCAAATAAAATAATGAAATGGTGGTAAGTCGAATAAATATTCCACAATACGGTAAATACCTTAATCAAACTTCAAAAGTGAATAACAAGCCTTATAAGTTTAAGCTTTTTAATATTCATGTACTGGTTTCACAAATATCAATCAGCAGGGTGTTTGAATGTAAATTTTAGGTGTTTGGGTGTAAATTTTATGATTATTAGTAACGACGTTATTATGACGTTGTTGACGCTAAGACGTTAGAGCAAAAATATCGAAGGGAAATCACATAATGGAACATTAAAAATGTTAAAGTTTAATGTTATTTTCCTTTTGCAATCGTTTTACAGTGGACATGTGTATCAAACAAAATTGACCCATCATCGACGTTATTTATCTTTTGACGTAATCATAAGTTGTGACTCTTGATATAATATTTTGATGATGTTACCTTTATTGTATGTGATCATGAACAAAAAATTACTCAAACCATTCATATAAACAATAAGCATGTATGTTTGTAATTTGACGTCAGTGTGACGTCTGAATACTAAAACGCATTTAAAATGTTTCACAAAATGATGCGTTGTCTCTAAAACAATTATATCAAAGGTTTTGAATTATTTTCTTGTACTCTTTCTGGACAATATCCCTGTAATCGACTATTTATCTCAATTTTGTTGTTTATTATTGTTGTTTTTGACGTGACGTCACAGGAAAAAGACGCGTGTACAGATATGCCAACAAGCAGTTTCATCATTACCAAGGAATTGTCTCTCTGATTTGCGTTGTTGGCATTCTTAATACTCAAATGCACACGGATTACCGATTATCACAGACTAACAGGGGATTTGTTTAATTGAATGCCGAGAAAAAAGAGGAGGGAAATGGAAGTTCAAGTGGCCTTATTTGATTTTTATGAAATAGCGCATATTTCAATGCCACGGTCTCACAAATCAATTTCGCAACATCTTGGCCAAGTAGTTCCGCCCACCCTGACGCGCATGTCTGTCGCGTCATGTGATAATGAGGCTTATGCATACCCCGCAATTTAGTACATTTTATTCAACGAAAAGGCTCACGACTTGAAATTTCTTAGTATAAAATGAGCATCTTCTTTGCATTGATCTTTAAAGACCTAGACTAACATGATTGTCAAGTTTATAGATTCTTTTCCTACGATAAATAAGCCATTCACATCCGCAAGAAATCAGTAGCCTATCAGTATCTCAAAGATGCGTACAAAGGAAAAGAAAAGATCTCGCGTCATAAAGTAGTCAGGTTGCCCAGGCCATTAGGAACAGGAGGCTAGGGGGCTAAGCCCCCCCCCCCCCAAAGTTGGCCAAAAATGCGGATTTTTTCTTATTTCACAATGAAAATTTAGGGAAGATCCAATTTAGGTCCCCCAATATTCAGACACTGGTGCTTTAGCCACCCAATATCAAATTGCTACCTACGGGCATGTTGCTTTCTGACCTAGGACAATATGCATAGCCTACTTTTTCCACTTTTTTATGATTCCTTTTAGCTAGACCACGGTGTATAACCACGTGACTCAGAATTTCCGATAATCTTCAATATCTTTTTTTATACTTGACCAATTTGAATTCGGTTTGAAGCAGAGAAGGTGGGAAAATGCCAGGAATAAGCTGGACGTGTTGGATTTTTGAAAAATCAACGGATAAAAAAGTTATTGAAGATAAACCAAAATTTTGGTTTATCTTCAATAACTTTTTTATCAGTTAATTTTTCATAAATCAACCACGTCCATCTAATGCGTGACGTCTGCCCGCATTCTCTGCTTCAAACCGAATTCAAATCGGTCCAGTATTAACAAAATTATTGAAGATTTTCTGAAAATATTGTATCACGTGATTATCCACCGTGTAGACGTGATACATTTCTCGCTTTAATCACAACAAGTGCGGATTCGTGGGTTTGCCAAGAACTGTATCATTCCTACGAAAGCCAATGTCGACTTCCAAAATCGATATTTTTCCGGTGCATTGTGGAATCGCGAAAATTTCGTTAGATTGGAAAGACTGTTCTCGAATTCTAAAATTCTGAAATGTTTCATTCAAATTAGATAACAACATAATCGGTTGGGAGTCAAAACCTCGTAACTCCAGCTTATTCAAGCTGTAGTTACGAGGCTTTTGAATCCCCACAAACGAATATTTCTTTGCAAAATATAGTAGGGATATTGGTTTCTAAAACACGAATTCTGCCGAAAAGCGAGCATGTGAGTTAGAAACCCGATTTTTGTAAAGATTTGACTTTGACTATCATCGGTAAAATATCCTACGACGCCAATTGTACGAAATGTTTGATATTTTAAAAATGTGTCGCTTTCCAACAAAAACCTCGTCGTACAGCGTTACGAGGTTTTAAATGCAAACAACGAATGGATTGAAAATTATCGACATCGGGTCATAAGGTCCTAAACCTATGGATGTTTATGAAGAAGGATCGGACTACTGAAGAGCGTAAGAATGTTTCCAGTTAGAGTACATTGTTTGTATTAATGAGCAAGGACAATGGAGGGCTTGGTTTGGCATGTAAACGTCAGTGGTGATTAATGGGCAGGGCAGTAGGCAATTGTCCAGAAAACACCAAATTAGACGAATGGTGTGCGTAAAGTCCAGGTATAAATCACTTTGAATCTAGTTTTAAAGTACAACTCATCGATTATGAAAGTGTATAATTTATCCCCCCCCCCCAAAAAAAAAAAATGGGATGAAAGATGAAAGCCTTAATTTTGATAATGGGCGAAGGGGGTTGACAGCATTGATAAAGGATCAAGATCACTTCGGCTCTGTTGGAAATAAAAAATGGTTCGTGCCCTGTCGTAATGTAATATAGAAGCTAAATAAGAATATGGTTGATTTTATGAATCTCTGCTTTTGTTCACCCTGAACTAGTGCGACATGCTGGTCACAAATGCCGCCAGTGACTTTTTTCTAATCCGAGTCTTATGTGCAGAGAGTCAATACTAAGGTATTACACATATCATTAGATACCATTGAACACTTCGTTCAACTTCGGGCATCTTCTGTGGCAATTGGAAATGACGATGTTATCCGAATTTAAAATTCTGGATAACCTCTTTAATTTCCATTGCCATGGATAGAATCGAAAGATGGGCGGAATGATACGGTCAAAAACGCAATCAAAATAGAAACAATATGTGAAGCGTTGATGTAAGACATATTGCCCATATCAAATGTGATTCGTGACATTCCCATTGAAGTCCGGGAGATCTGACAGCGGAACCCATTTAAGGACAGATCCTCCAGTTGTTACTGCGCAACTTACTGCGCATATCCTAAACAACGAAATAAAGCTGTTTCAGTAATTGCTTTTTTCAGCAAATGTATTTTTACATTTGGTTAATGCTTGGTTGATAAATGACAATATCCCTTTCTGATTATTTCAATTTTCTCTGTTTGGTCAATTAAAGTGTAATAGTACTCGGATGGTACATTTCGCTTTCTGTTACGCGTTCAACATGTGGCATTAGCGATAGTAAACGGAGCAATTAAAGCAAAGTGGTGTCTTTATGAGCTAGTCCGCTTCTGATGGACACAAATGATGACACTTTTTATTAACTAAAGATGGTAGTAAGGAAGAAAATGGATAAAAGTAGTGACAAAATTTCGGACAGAGCTGCAAAAAGTAAACCAAATTTTACCTATAACTAAGAAAAACGCTTGGTTTGATATATTTTTGTTTTTTTTGCTTTTGTAGGTATGACCAAGCACTATGTCTATACCAAAAAAGAAAAAATTCTTACCGCTGCAATATTTTTTATTATCAGAAACGTTGCGAAAAAAGAGCAATTTCAGCTACTTTTGAAAGAATGTTTCACTAAAAATTTCAAAATCATCACTAAATTTTCCCAAATTGATACTCATTTAGACAGAATAAAACATATTGAACACAATAAAGACTTATTTATATAATGCTAGTCATTTCGAACACCTTTTTGTGGGTATTTAAGTGACACCCCATTTTTGCAATTTTAGACAAGAGTAGTCTCCCTTGAAACTCAATAACTTTTTAATTCGCTTGGTGACCTATAGTTTTTAAATCATTTTTTTACTTCTCATATATGTAAATATCAGTACAGAAAAAACAAAAAAAAAATCTTACCGTAGGAAATAAATGGAGGATCTGTCCTTAAATATGTTTTGAAAGTTAAAATTGATAAGTATGGCAGTTTTTTTAATTTCGGAATATACCTACATGTGCGCCTATTTAAAATCGAGGGCTCAGTGCAAAACTATTGTAACTACATTATTTTCAGAAATTCACGTTTTTGCATTTTCTGAATCTTTAGGAAGGAATACAACATGTGTTCTAATATTAGATTTCAATTCTGTATACTTAGAAAGATATTTAGATTTTTAAAAACATTTTCCTTCTTTAACTTTGAGAAAGTCAATAAGTTTTTTTCCCTCTCCTGTAAAATTTTACAAAATGTAGTTACAATAGTTTTGCACCAAGCCCTCGATATTACTGTATGTATTGGACATATGTGCACATCTACATGGCGTGCATTAGTCACAAAGAGCACATTTTTTAAACGATCGAAAAGTGTGTTTGAAATTGGAAATTAATTGGAGCAACTTACTAAAATCTCGAATTTCGTTGTCAATTAATTACTAAAATAAACGAATACCAAATGAATCGGTACAATCAAAATCTAATATATTTTTTATCTATTTCCATAACATCAATTTGATCAATCATATAATTATTCAATCAAGCAAAAAATCGATCGATTAGGATTTATATAGGCCTACACACGCACGGTATCTTTTCGTCTCCTTGGACCAAAATGCACTCACGAATCAAAACCTATATTAACCCTTTCCCAAACAAGATCTCGTTTTGACGTCCTTCTAAGAAAATATGTCTAATTGGGGAAAACATTGAGGAAAAAGAAGAAAATGCTGATAATCAGCATTTTATCCCTTTGTCTCAATATTTTCCTGGCTAATTAGTGTACCAGTCTTATCTTTCTACACACCCATTTCGTTGTCTGCAATGGCTTTCAAATTGAGCCTACATAAAACTTTGTAGTTTAGGAAAGGACTAATATGACGTACATGTATACGAAAAACATGGACTCATGCCACCCACCTCAAATCGATAATGGTGCGCCTTTAGAGCATCCTGGGCATTCCACAGGGCCTCGTTGGTCGGTGGATTAAACGAGCTTCGCCTCCACGAGGTCTTCTGCACGGGTTTATCGTAGTGTTCAACCTGCATTCTTTCTCCGAATTAAGCACGCTTAAATATTACTATAAAGTCCCTCGCGTATTTACAAACTGGTACTGTAGTGCACTTTGGATGCAAGAAAGCCGTTTGGAAACAAAAGTGCGTGGTTAGTTCACACTTGTTTAATTAAGCGGTCTGCTAACGCTTCTTATTGTCTAAGAAAATATGCGAATCGCCTGGAAATGCCAAAATATTCAGTGACTCAAAAGAAAACAAAAACAAGCGGCTATTTCTAGAAGAGCGCATTCGATTATTACTTTACGAATGCACTAATGTCCGATTTAGCTGCCGATTTGGTTATGATTTGATTAAATTTGCAGCTTTATATCTGTAAAAAGATCAGATATAATGCATATAATGGTAGATATCATCCACCAGTCAAAGCTAATTTGCAGCAAACATGCAATATTGCATTATTCATCTAGATATGAGAGGTGGATAAACGTTGATGGATAAATTCGGGTGATAAATAAGCGCTGACATCAATTGTCTTTTACATGTACACGTAAGCCAAAGCGATGCTTACAGATAAATGTGTGTGATGCGTCAGGGAAAATAGGGCTTATTGTTACTGATACACTGTATAGCTAGCTATTGTTGACTTGGCAGAGCGGCAAGTTAGGGGGTGCTCTGCCAGGTCATTTATCGTGAGCTAAAACCGTATGACAACAAAATTTAAATTAACCCACTCGCACACGATAAATTGTTTTAAAGTCTTTTTGAAATACTGCGACCAGTTTCTCCAAAGGTTTCAGGACGTATCTTGTCCTACAAATGGCATACGGCACATTTACGACTAGAACAATCGTAATGCGTCAAAATTAAACGCTACCGCTGATCAATCTGAGGGGGGGGGGGGAGAGAATAAGCCAACATTAGACAACGAATATCCCTACAGAAATGGCAACGGGCGGACAGACAGACGTATATGGTAAAAACCAGAAGACTTCCACATCTGTCGGTAATAGTATAACGATGCTTTTCAACGAAAACCTCGTAACTGCAGCTTGTTTTAAGCTGCAGTTACGAAGTTTTTGCTGAAAAACAGAAATAACTACAGGAACCAATCAAAGCTGTCTATGAGCCAATATTTTATTTCGTGGAAATCGCTGTCCTGGCTCATTTTCTCAGAAATGGCTTTTCATAAACATGTCATTTCAGGTACACAGTGTAACGACCATCACTACCAACAATAGAGACAGTTTATTTGGCCTGGCAGATGGAATGTTTCTGAAAATATTGCACTTTTGTACCGGAAAATGACCATTTTCTCTTGTCCCTGGAAAAAATTATCAATTTCCAACATGATTTTCGATATGAAATAATCGGTAAAGATCCAATTTTGCTTCATTTCATTCATGTTTTATATCTCGCATTATTAATAGTGTCAGTCCTTTTTGAGAAAATAGAAATTCGACGAAGATTTTTGGCCATATATGTCTGTCCCTGGATTTTTGATACGAAATGTCCTCGCAATAACTTACATGTGCGTAATCAAAGTCTTTTTGGTTAGATTCCTTTAAATACAACCCAAACGGAGGTGGAAACACTCATCAAAGCCACGATGTTTAAATGAAAACAAAGTAATACTTGGTTTCGAAGTTGCGAGGCAAATTAGGTAGGCCGTTGGCTGCGTAGACTTATTTTTCGTTTTCTATGCAACGCGATCAACCACACTATATTGCTCAGATCTTAGAATCGTTTAGCTTTACTTATTCAGATATAGAATCATGTCGTTTACAGCATGCAACATATTTTCTCCCTAGTTATTCTTGTGTGTAATTTGGAGCGAATGGTCGCGGAATTCCTCGCAATAACGGTCCTCGCAATAACGACAGTTTTGTTACTGGGAGTACGAAAATCGTTACCGCAAAGACATAATAAGTTTTCTTATGTAATATGGACTTTTTGCCGAGGAGAAAAAGGTCTTGATGCATAATTGTCTCAAACTATAATAGGAAAGCGAAGTATTTCAGCTGAAAAAATATAATTACTGTTACCAAACATGTGTACCGATCAGTTGTTACGGAGCGGAC
The DNA here is from genome assembly GCA_963680895.1 of Fragum sueziense. Lineage (NCBI taxonomy): Eukaryota > Metazoa > Mollusca > Bivalvia > Cardiida > Cardiidae > Fragum > Fragum sueziense. Next base: position 8,251,227 of record OY804592.1, read on the forward strand.
TTGGAATCGTTATTGCAAGGACTCCTTACACATTTATGGATTCTTGGTACCACGAATGAATGAATTTTATCACTAGTCTGATGGAGATATTTTGCCAACCACCTTGGAATGGTGTTTGAAGGATATAATTCTATTTAATTGACAAGATTAATTCTAAATGATCGTTCTGAAATGATCTTTCCTCAATATCGGAGAGACATTATACACTATTTCTTTTTAAGGCATGAATCTGTACATCTTTGTTCCATGGGTTTTGAAGAAATTACTAAGTCATTTTTTGAAAGTGGTCATGGCAAAGTAGTTCCTGGTGCTATAGGGGTGCCGTGGAAAGACGTTTAGATTTTTTTAATATTCAAGGCAATTTACATGCATTGATTAGAATCGTGCGTGTAATCTTTCAATCACAACATTTCATCCCAAAAAAAGATGGATTTTTTTGTCAAATATGATCTTATCTAGGTAAACAAGAAGTTAAGAAGAAAACATTTTCAAATTACTTTCTTTGTTTTTGTTTTGTTTTGATTTTTGGACAATCAGTTTTAGGACACTCAACGTCTTACAACCGTGTATCTAAATTATTATGTGAGCTACCTTCCAGAAAAAGAAATAACAATAACAACAACAACAACAACAACAAATCATCTGCGTATATTGCTAAAAGGATCGAACTCAATCAGTATGTCAAGACTGTACAGTCAGACTATGGTCGAGACTTTCCGCTCCTAAACGATTTACTATACCTTGAATATTTTTTACTTGAATTTTCATTATGTTTTTATTTTCCCAATGTAATATTTTATGGTTTGACGAGAAGGTTTAAGACATTCCATATTTTTTCTCTGTTTTTCGTCATATTTGTAATTGCTTAACTTTCTTCGGGCCTTCTCATTTTTTTTACAAAGAAGAAGGTTTTTACTTCCTAATTTACGAACACTAAAGTAAGAGAAGTAAATGCTGATTACCAGCTCTGACTCCGTTTCCCTTGATATCCAATTATCTATATTGTACACACAAGTTAGATTTTCATTAACTTCATTTTTGTAGTCTTCAACAGCTTTCAAGTTGTATAATTTTTATGCTAGGTATCCACTGCCGATCAAATCAACTGGACCAAGCCGAATCAAGTGATCTAGTACAGATCGAACTCGATCGCCATTTGTAATCGGGAATGGTCGTGGTAATCGAGCTTTATCCGCACCACTTTGTCATCTTTCTCTATTTGTTTATATATAAAAGAAATATTTGTGTAAGATTAGGTAGAAAGTTGATCGAAAAGCGATCGTGTATTGATCGGAAAGGCGATCGACCAGATCAGGAATCAATCAAAAATGGAGATCGAGTGTGATCGGATTAACATCTTTATATCGATCACATGGCCTTTTACTCATGTGGCTCCCAACCACATCTCGATCAACTCGATATGTGCTTTATCTGTTCATTCGATCAAATAGAAGGTAGACGTCGGGTTGATCGAGTAGAGATCGAGAAAAGTCTTTAAGTCGGGAATAATGGGCGAATTTGAGCAGTCAGTGCGATCGATTTGACTTGATCAGCAGTTGTAACATAGCATAAAATTTAACGTTTTTGAAAGGGTTTAACAAAGTGACTTTTACATTTAAATGTATGTATTTTTTACAATTGCATTGATTTTGATATTGAAAGACCATATATAGGTCAATACAATGTAAGAAATGGAAAAATATTTAAATATAAGTCCTCACAGTAATGGTAAATGTCATTCCAATAACAAATACTTTTTTTATTACAAACTACAGCATGGTTCAATAAAAATTATGTATTTTGATGGTAAAATTGGTATGTTTTTTAACCTAATTATTTGAAGCTTGAATACAATAGTGAAATTAATTTCTTTCTGTTTATTTCATAAAATAGCGAATATTGTCCTTGCAATAACTAATATGTCCTCGGTGTAACGATGCACTTTCAGCAAATTATTTCACAAAAAAGTGTTACGCTAACTTTATAGTGCCTGAAATACAAAGAGAATATTATTTTCTAGAGTCTAAAGTACATGCACATACATTTTGTCTTAGATAGAAGCTTTATTACATTTGACACAGACAAAATTCTGTATTTAATTATGAGAATACAATACTACATTGAAAAAAAGCCAAACGAATCATTTTTGGAAATCGACTTGAACATAAGTCCTTCATTCTGGATTCTTATTCTCAAAAAACATACTTTGAAATAATCTTAAAACTTGCAAATCGAATTTCTGAAAGAAAATCTGGTTGTTACAGCGAGGACATTTTATTGAGACCATAGATTTATGAAAGACGATCTCGAGTATTTCCATGTGCATCGGAATGTTCCTGTTAACGTTATTCATTACTTTAAATGTAGTACTTTCATCCTGAACCAGAAATTCACAGAATAAATTGGAAATAAAAATTGAACTTTTTTTGTCAGATTTCCACGAAAATAAATATTGGCTCCTATATAAATATCGGTTGATCTTTCCTAAACAAGACCTTGTTCGATGTGCTTATCACAATTTAAGCCTTTTTTGGAAATCATTTGAAAATTCCAGAAAAATACCGATAACCAGCATTTTTTCTCCTTTTGGTTCTAAGTTTTGTGTTGTATATAAATCGATTCTTAAGCATCATCTGTTTGGTCGTTTACATTACATGGAGGTCATATGTTAATCAACCCTCAAATATTGCCGTTTGGTATCGGGTTTATACAGTTGTTAAAGGTGGGTTCACACTGACGAATTTTCCATACGAATCCTAAACGAGTTGGGCACTCGTAGTCCATTCGTAAACATTCGTACACAATTCGTTGGCATCCGTAAATAACTCGTAAGTATCAAATGCCTTCTTACCTAATGTCAGCTGTTGAATGATGATATGGAGATAATAATTATATTAATCTTTAAAACAAAAGAATTAAAGATAGATTTGATTTATTGGGTTTTTAACACCATTTTCGACTGTTGCTTTTATTGCAGCGGCTGCAGCACCTTACATGGATTGCTGCTATTTCTCGCACTGGGCAGTAGTACCACAATTTCCAAACCGAGCCTCCAGCTGACACTGTTTTCTCACATAGATGATTTACACCCATTGGTGAGAGACAAATGTCTTATTGTCATATACTGAGATGAAAAAGTTGAGTCAGTATAAAGTTTTTGGTCAATAATTATGTCAAAAACGTTTTACAATGCCATTATTTTTACTTATCACAATCTTCGACCAATTTAAAACAGGTCGGTGAAATTCCATTGGCATCCACGTTTTACTTAACCTTCCTTTCAACAATTCAATTCAAATGGGGTCAAATTGAAAATTCACAGTTTCAGTAGTGACTTTTTGTAGACTCTAAATTTCTGGTTATTGAAATGACAAAGCGATCATTGTATCATTTCCTATTGGTAGAATAGAAGTCTGTTTGTTGACTGTGAGTGAGGAAACTCCCTTTTAATGGAATCCACAGTAAATTATGGCTACTTATGCACCCAACATGTTGCTCATAGCACTTTACTGCGTTTTCAAGAAATCGTTCTATCAGGACCAGTTGCTGGTTTACCACTCAGACAAAGTGAATTAATTGTAGACAGACAATTAGAAAAATGAAATAACATTCAATGTTTGTCAAACAATGGCCGAAATCAGACTGAGCCAATGCTCGAAAAGCCAAATGTCTTGTAAATGGCCATGCAAGTAAAAGACAAACTTTTTTGACTACATGCCTTCTTTTAACAAATGGGTTACAATGTGGTCGATTTTCAACGTTTGTGCGTCAGACAGGACATGACGTAACTTGGTGACGTCACAATAAACATTAAGTCCAGATAAGCTGTTTTCAGAGGTATCAATGATCAAAATCCCACACACATGCCCAATGTTGACAACAACTGTCCAAATGCTACAAACTGCAAGTGCTTACCAAGTTCAAACTGCAGGAGACCGCCAGGTTTTTTAGGCTAGTTAGATTGCTTCTAAAATTGTCATTTTTGCGTAATTGTTTAAGCCATGGTGCTCAAATCATGCAGGCTGGTATCAAGTTTAATGTGGATTTTTTGTATCTGGGCTATTGTCTTTGGTTTGCATACATTAGTTTAGGGAAGAGAATTACGCCTTAACTTCAGCAAGTGCACCTAAAGCATTTTGAATTTCTTTTAGTGCGAACCTAAAACTTAAATTTAGCAGCATTACTTTTAAGTTTTTATTATGCGTCGATTGAACAAATATTGTGTGAAATTCTACACTGATATGTTGTAATTTGGCCGAATAATTGCCCATCAAAAATACTGACTAAACCTTTTCTTTTGAGTATATGTCAGAATGGATACAAGCCGAGCCAGGGTTCGAAAGCACAACCCCTGGATTGGCAGACTCCGACGTTACCGACAGAGCTAACCGGGTTCGGTTTAACCCTTTCCCAAACAATACCTAGTTTTGACGTCTGTAAGAATATAGGTTTGAGAAACACTGAAACAAAAGAACAAACTGCTGATGATCAGCATTTTCTACTTTTGTCTCAATATTTTCTGTGCTTTATAGTACACAATTCCATCCTTTTCACATCAATTCTGTCGTCTACAGCAGCTTTTGTATTGGAACAACCTTGAATTTTGTTGTTTGGGAATGGGTTAAGCCCTTAGAGAATACGGGATCAGGGGTCCGTATTATCAACATATCACAATATAACCATTATGATCTACCGTCCAACTTGGTAGTTGTATAATGGGCCGGGTGGAAATACGAAATAAACATATGTTATGTTATGTTATGTTATGTAAGATCGTTGATAATACGGGTCCCAGAAATCTGGATAAATCAGAGTCAGGAATCAATTTGAACAGGGATTAAGTCAAGTAAAAATACCTTCCTCAATTTATCACATTTTAATCACACAATGTATATCAATATAATGACAAACTACAGATTCATAAATTCTTTACAGGCGAAATGCACACTGTGACAACAGGGTAACATTATCAAGTTTCTGTTTAAGTACCGGTATGTTTCCAAATTACCATCGGATCATTGTAATAAGAAAAAACAATTCCATAAAATAAGCAATCACTTTTTAATGGGTATGATCATATCGATGATTTTATTTAAAAGAAAACCTCGTATCTGCAGCTTGCTTTAAGCTGCAGTTAACGAGGTTTTTGTTGAATGGCGACGATATTATCATTATGTATGCGCTTTAAAGCCTCAATAGTTTTATACAAAGCATACATATAAAATCTCATTTAATTCTAAACCAAAATGTATTCTTTCAGCACGTCTAATTTCGTAAAGCAGATGTATTTCAATGAATTAATTATTGTCTATGAGTAGATATATCCATCTGTACCTCGACTCGATTACATTTCTTTGAATTAAACGAAATCAAAAGTATATGAAAAGCATATCGTCTCTTTTCAACGAAAACTTCGTAACTGCAGCTTAAGACAAGCTGCATTTACGAGGTTTTCGTCGAAATATTATGATGTAAGAAAGATAACTCAAACAAACAAATAGAGAATACAAATAGTACAAAAGTTATCTCTCTTATATATTTTCTGGAAGGGCAAATACAGAACTATGATAACTGAATAAGCTGATATCATGCAGATTAATGTACAAGATACGCAGGCAGGAACAAAACAGAAATTCGACAGTAGATACAGATCTTAATTTTTTTTTTCCGTGCTGTTTTCCCATAAACATTCATTTAGCCATGTGCAGCAGCTTTTAACATTGGACATCATTTTTTGCCATTTTGGAAAGCATCAAATCTTATTTGCTCCTATTAATCATATCAATGCAACCTGAAAATGAATAGCCAGAACTATCCCTTTTCATGCCAAATAAAAGAGAGGGTAATAATTTTTAATTCTAAGAGCGGTTATTTAGTCTTTTTCCCATTATTTCCTACTAGCTCCTGGATTGTTTGGATTGTATAAGTTCTCTTAAACTGTCCTCACTTTCTTTCATACTTTTTTCTAAGTAGGTCTTGTTTGTCTGAAAATTTGAAAATATGACATTAATTCACAAAATAATATTATAAAATTTTCCAAACAGAATCTGGATTTTACCACCCTATTGAAAGAGGCTTAGGAAAACATTGAGGTAAAAGAAGAAAAATGCTGATAACCAGCATTTTCACCTTTTGCCTCAATATTTTCTGAGCTATATTACACACATATCCTATCTTTATTCACATGAAATTTGTCATCTCTAGCAACTTTAAAATTAGAAGTCTGAATTTTACCATTTTCGAAAGGGTTTAAGAATGTTTTACTAGTTACTAGCTCTGCCTCCTGTTTCCAAGGAAGTGATCAGAGAGTTGAATCCCTCCCCAAACGGTGAAAAGTTTAGACTGTTCAATTTTGTAGCAAAAGTAGACGACAAAGTGGATGTTGGTTAACCGTTTCCCAAACGACAAAATTTTAGGGTAATCCACTTCAAAAACTACCACAAAAGACAAAATGAATGTTATTAAAGATAGAATTTGTGTAAAATATGGTATAGAAAATATTGAGACAAAAGGAGAAACTGCTGGTTATCAGCAGTTTCTTCTTTTGTTTCAATGTTTTCCCAAGCCTTTTCTATCAGGGACGTCAAAACCAGGTCTTGTTTGGTAAAGGGTTAAAACATGACTTGTGTATGATAAAGCACATAAAGTATTGAGATAAAATGACAAAATTCTGGTTTTAAACAGCATTTTCTTATTTTTGCTTCAGTGTTTTCCAAATGTATGTCTATTATGGTTTGCCAAACCCAGGCTTGTTTGTGAAAGGGTTAAACCATTTTAGTCCACAATATGACTAATGCTACAAAAGAAGTAGTTCCACTCTTTATATCAATGTTCAAGGTAGTCCATTCCTAAAGAGATTATATGTGACCCGTCACGCTAAAAGGGACCTTATCCGAGCTCTGAAAATTCAAATTTTGACAAACTTGTCAGACCCAGGACAGGTCAACCAGATCCCGTATGCGAAAAAAGAACATAGAGTAAGATAGGGAAAACTTTCCGAATTTAAAAAATTACATAAAAGTGAAAAGTGACAGCCCTAGTCTGGCTGCGCGGACTGCGCAGACTGACTAGGGTCCATATTTTTCACACATCTGATAAGGTCCCTTTTAGCGTGATGTGTCACATATGTCAGAGTTTTTCAGACGGCAGTAGAAGTGTACATTTTTCAAATTTGTAATTAAATGTGTCTATTTAGATTTATTAGATATTTACAAATATGTTTATGTCGCATAAAAAATCTGATGTCCCTTGAATCTCACAAGGTGTGGACTACATTAACAAATTCTCTTTAATCTAGGTTTTAATTCATTTGATTATCAATCTTTAAAATTAAAGTTTTTTTTTTCTTTTGTCAAGACAAAGAAAGGATTTCAATGTCAGGGATTGTCAAGATTAAATGTCACTTGACTTAATTAATTCATTTGATTGTTCAATGAATACTAAAGGCAGTAATTGTTATTCACCGTCCAAGCATATTGTCATTTTTCATAGAAAACCTCCTAACGACTGCTAGTTTTAAGCTGCAAATATGTAGTTTTCAATGAAAAGCAGCGATATGTATACATGCTGTACATACCTCTATAGTTTTAATCTTGCTATCAGCAGCTTTAATCTTTAGTTCTAATGTGTTTTTGACATCTGGTATAGGTGATATCATGAACCTACAACCATAAAATAATGCAACAGTAAATTTATCGTATTGTTGGTGGGATGTCAAAACCTCTTAACTCTAAGTCTAGCTTGAAAAAGCTGGGTTTAGGAGGTTTTGAACTCTAACCGGCGATATGCATTCATATAATAATTAAGAATAATTATTCTTTACAAAGCAGCAAGAATTAGAAAAAATAACCCTTTTCCAATTAGGGAATCCCAAGAGGCAAAAATTCAGACTGTTCCAATTTAAAAGCTGCTGCAGAATACAAAATTGGCATGCACTCATAGGGAACTTGTGTACATAATAGCTCAGGAAATATTGAGGCATAAGGAGAAAATGCTGATCATCAGCATTTTCATCTTTTGCTTCCATTTTTACCCCAGCCTAAGCAGCCTTACCTATTGACGATGTAAAACCCTGATCTTGTTTGGGTTTAACCCTTTACCAAACAAGACCTGCTTTTGACATTTGGAAAACATTGAAACAAAAGAAGAAACTGCTGATAACCAGCAGTCACTCCTTTTGTCTCAACATTTTCCATGTCATATTTTACACAAATCCTAACTTTAATAACATCCATTTTGTCATTTATGGCAGTTTTTTAAGTGGATCACCCTAAATTTTTACCGTTTGGGAAAGGGTTAAAAAGAATCTATTTTCCATTTATTGGTCAAGAAGAACCCTTGATGCCGGTTTAATCCCATTTGGTCTACTCCCAATCGTCTACTCCCAATTCGTCTACTATTTTTGACAAAAGTCCCATTTCGTCTACTTTTCTATACTTTGTATATCAATAAGATATTTTATTATTTATATTAAATTGTTTGCATTTTTATTGTATTTGTGAATACATTGACTCAATTTCTTATCTTAAAACAAAAATAATGTTTTTTATTGATGATTTGACATGAAAGTAGACGAGTTGGGACAGTAGACGAATTGGGACTCAATGCACTTAAATAACAGTAGACGAAATGGGAGTAAACCAATTGGGATGTTACGTTGATGCCAAGCTTCGTTCAGTAAAAAAGTTATATCTTTCTGGCAAAGGTAAATTAATCATACTTCTATCACTTACATCCTTCCAACACTCTCATACACTCGTGTAGTATCGGGTAACTTTTCAAGTTCTTTTTCCACCAACATTGAGTGTTGAATACTTCTTTTTAATGTCTCGACCTGTGCATCTGAGAGCTTCATCTGCTGTTGCGTCATGATCATCTTACCCTGTAGGTCTTGAAAAGCCTGAAGAAGATTAAAAAATAATTGACCAAACGCCAATCGACCGATCGCTCCGCCCAACATAGAATTTAATACAAACAATGGACATGTGTTCGTTTATAGGGAACGATTTTATCCGGTTGATCGTGACGTAAATTCGGACAAACAAAATAGTATTTCGTAGGTGTTGTTATAAAATCTCGTAACTACGGCTTTAATCAAGCCGTAGTTAGGAGATTTTATAACAACACCGACGGTTTATCAAAACATAACGGTACACCTAGTCTATTGTTAGTACAAAATTCTTTGCCATTGGCATGTCGATTGTTTTGATTGTCTGTCGATAAATCGATACAATAACACATGCAACAAATAACAATTGGGGCATGACATCTGATCGTCCACTGGCTAAACGATGTTTTTGATTGACAGTCGGCGTTTGGTCAATTACCAAATGACAGCATTAGACACTCTTTTGCCCATGGTTAAGTTAATTCATTACATTCACCTCTGTGGTTGGCTCAGAGAGTATTGCGTCATCATCTGCTACATTACATCACTTTATATCACATCAAAATGGCAATAACAAATTATTTTCTTTTCTGAAGTCCAAAATATATCATAACTTCATGTTGCTTAAAATTTAAATATCATTTTCCAACAATAAAAACTTTAAATATTTTAAATTGATGTCATTCATTCAAGGGCGCAGTAATTTTTCTGTACATTTCATTCTGATTGATAAGGAGGCTTGAGAAAATACAATGTAGTTCCATAGACATATATGTGGTATGGGTAAATACATCCAGTGTTCTCCCCAGCTCAATAAGCTGTATCGGCCCCACTACAGCTTCATGTTAATCAGTGTAATGCCCCTACAGCTTCAAAATTACCCCACAGCTTAATTTCTTCAAAATGGTTACCAAATAGAGGCATTTTGAGGTATTTCAAGCCAAACACTGTTTTATAATACATTTTTGTCATTGTAAATGTAATAATTATGAGTAAAAATATTATGGGAAAAGAAGAAATTGCTCAAGATGAGCAATTTCTTCTTTTTCCATAATGTTTTCACTCACAATTATATGCTTTCAAAGTTTACCAATTCTCATATAATTTGCCACTACAGCTTCCAAATATTCTGCGGAGAACCCTGAATGTAGTTCCATAGACATATATGTGGTATGGGTAAATACATCAGTTATAGTGCCTTTCAAATGTGCCCTTAATCCATTACCAAACAACAAAATCTTAGCCTAGTCCGAACTCATAGATGTTGCAGACGACAATTTCCATTGAACAAAATTTAACATTTTTTGGTCTTTCTTGGTAGAAAACATTGTGACAAGCAATTTCTTCATTTTCCACAATGTTTTCCAAAGCCATTATTTTTTAGGGCGTCCAAAAGCGTCAATGTGTGGGAAAGGGTTAAGGCTTAATCATCATTTCTTTGTCTACTTTATTATGTCACATGTGAAACAGTTAAACAGTAATAATACACATGATCCTTGGTTTGACAAGATTGTCATTCATGGCTTCAGCGCAGGGTTCAACACTAAGGCATGTCAAACAGACATTCACTGCCTGTTGCTTCGTCCCGGCTAGTAAGACCCGCAAGATGCTAGCCCGACTGGTCGTCCTTACTTCAAATCTAAAATTCACTTTTGCTGTAACTGAAACGGAGGATACATTCATTTGAGACTTTTTAGCTTGTATTTTTAGCGTATTTAGAGGTTTCCTGTTTGGTTTGTTTACATTTTTGCAATATCCGCTGACGATGCGCATGGGTAAGGAAGAGATCATGAGAAATTTGCATAAATGGGCGGAACTGATTTTCACCTGACGTCTTGGGTAGGTGATCGGGCAAATAAATCAGAGAGGGAAATTCCGAAACCTACGATTGTGCGTATGTAAACGATCAAATATGCTTCAAATTCAGTTATTTTCTGAAAGTCAAACCAATTTCCTACAAAAACAGAATACGTTTTATATTTGTTCCTGTGTGCAAAATGCCTTCGCTTCATTGATCATTTCTCTGACCTGATTTGACTTGATTCAAAATAGACGCTTCCACGCACGCACCTGTCAGATTGGAAAACTACTGCCCGAGTAATTGATCAATCAGCTTCATTTTGAGTATCCCTCTAGAACAAAAGCAATTTACAGTTATTTACTCATGATCTTTGAAGTGCTTTTTAAATGCATGTTTACTGAGAATCAAGCATTTACAGGACTCTGTTGATGTTGATTTTGGTTCTACTTTGGTTTGAAGGAAACTATCGTCAACAATAGATAGTCGAAAGAACAATCGTGATATTTATTGACTTTTAAAAGTTCTATCGACCTATCGCTATTGTAAGGTAAAATATCGCGATACAGCCATAAGTGGGCATATCGTTTCACCACTATTTCTCCCAAAATGGAAACTTTTGGTCAGGGCTAGTGCACATCTGGTCCGGGCTCGTAGTATCTGGCAGCAGCAAGCCCGGCCGTCTTGTAGCCAAAATAGTTAATGTTGAACCCTGCCTGCCCATTGCAGAGGTGTATGGTGAGAGTAACATACAACAACTCTGCTTAGAGATTGCATTACAGAGTGACTCAAATTGACAAAAAAACTCTATGACGTAACGTCAAAAGTTGCGGACCAAGCCAAAATTGGCTATGCACTTCTGTTTAAAACCGTATATGGGTATGTTCAAAAATAATGAAGCAAAAGTAAAACATCCATATATCTCTTTAGTATGGAGTTTTGTAGAATTGATTTTAGGTCTAAAAGATGTGTTTCCATGAGGCAAACTTGAGTGCAAAGTTTCGTTGTGATATCTCGCTTAGGTAAAAAGATATTCCGAAAAAACATCCCAAAATTGTCCCAAGTATACGGTTTTTGCGTGACATTTTAACTTAAGCCTTAACTTCAACATTTCACTTTACTTTAAGGTGTAGGATTCCACTAAATTATCATTGTTTATCAAGTAGGCAGATATATTAAGGTTCAGAAAAATGGAATTTCGAACTCTGTCTACATTTTGTTTTCTTATTATGCAGGTTAAAAGCATTGAGGTGCTCGTCATTTTCATGCCACAAATTTTGTCATTGGTTACAAATAAAGGTGCAGTAATACAATGTGATTGAATATTTACAAGAACAACTTGCTTATTTCAGCAGACATATGTTTATTCTTCAAGGTTTTCCAAGTTTTGGTGTAAAAATCTGTAACAGTCAATAAATATAAGTCATATACCTAATGCACTCTGAATTTGTCCCAAGTGTACAATTTGCTTTAGATTTCAGATATTTTTTTCAAGGAATGATTTATTTACAGTTTTATACTTTTAAATTCACAATATGGTCACTCAGAACAAGTGGTAATAAACCCTGATGCCATAGTGGCCTGTACTTTTTGTCCAAGATGCTATCTTGTGTTGTCCCAAGTGTACCAAATTTTGTCACATTTGATTGACAGCTTCTAATTTCTTACTACATTAGCTTCAGGCACACATTTTTAACTAATTTACAGAAATGAACAAATTTACATATCAAACATTGAATTTGTCATTTCTGGTTGCTTGAAAAAAATTATTGCTGAAATATCGTGTACTGATATTTCAGGTAAGAGGTAAAATAAACCAGAAGTATCTTAAATTAATGATATTTGACTAAACAATGTGTCCATTAAAGAAAACAACATTCTCTTCCTCAAATTATATCAATTTTATAAAAGAATATATAACCATTTTGCATTTATATGGTACTGATAAAGGTAATTAACTGTTGTACACTTGGGACAAAAAATCAGAATTTGTCATCAGTACCAAAACTTGTCCGTGTATTGTCTTTTTTAGCTCCAAAAATTTGATATTTCTGTGAAAATAATTGATATTATCATTATTTAAAAAAATGTCTACATTTAAGAGCTGCTATTACAGTTTGGTTCTATAGAACCACTATCTTTGTTTAGAATAAAATATGTAGATGTTCTGAACCCTATTCACATGAACAAACCATACCTATGTTTCAAGTATAAGTGGAATTTATTTAGTTGCAAAAAGAAATTTTCAGTCATAAAATAATAACAATATTTTGTTTTTAGCAGATTGTGGATACTTGTAAGAAAAGTCTGACATAAGCAGTTCTTACTAGTAATTAAAACAAACTATGTCTTAGAGCAACATATGAAAGATATATGTGTACCACTCTAACACTCCAAAGGGGCATTAACAAGTTAACCTAGCATTCCAAGATCAATTTGACAAACATTATAGTAACTGCAAGTCCATGACAGTCATTGTTGTGATGGTCAAACAATCAGAACTTTTTCCTGGAAAAGAATCAAGCTCAGAGGAATCAATTCAGAGATGCACCTCCTTTGTTGTGAACATTGACATGTATTTGGTCAATACACCTTTTGCTTAGCATACATAGATTGTTGCTTTGTATTTATTTTTAGAAATGTATATACAAGTTCTTGTTAAATAACTTAATTACTCAAATCAATTGATGGATGCTGATTGAATATCTTATTAAGGGAAACAGGGGCTTGTGAAAAAAATGTGAAATTTAGTCTTGATTATGTGATATTTGAGAGAGAACCTGTAGTCTGGGTTTCCCATCACGCTGGACACAATCCAGGCTGCACAGCAAGGGAAGGGGTTTAGAAGGGTCAGAAAAATAAGAAAAGAGGGGAAGTACAGTAAGTGCTATTTAGTAAGTAGCAAATTTTAAGCAAATGTGCTCATTAGTCAGTCAGGCAATTATTTCATAGATGATCTGTGCCTTTGTTTTTGTCGATTTTCTTATAATATGATTCAAACATCCAGATGTTTCAAAAGTGAAATAAAAAGCACAATTCCATGTGTATGTGAGTCTGTCTGTATTATTTTCAGAGATATTTTTAAATCACAAAAGGATAATACATTTATTTTTTAATTAGGTGTTTAATGCCTTTCCATACATAAATGTCCCAAGTGTACAAACATGTTTTTTTTCTTGAAAAAATGATTTAAGATTTCCTTGTGTTTAATTGTTTTAGCATAATAAGGATAAAGATGAATAAATACTTTCAAATTTACACTTATGTTGGCAGCTTTAGTGAAAGACGAATACATTTTTGAAATTTCAAAAAACATGATGCTCTTGTTAATAATTATAAGATTTCCTCGAACAACTGCAAGTTCGATAATTTGAAAATCGGAACATGCCAAGTATAAATAATATTTTTTTTGTGTGTTATAGTTGCTTTTATATGTGTAATTTTTGAATCATTGTTCCTATCTTGATCAATTGTCCCAAGTGTACGAAATATCTCCATATTATGCACCATTTTTAACAAGCAATATCTGAAGCAACTTTTGACATACACTGACGAAACTTGGTATTTCTTTTAGGAATATCATAATTTCTAGTAAACATTGAGTTTTTTAATCCTTATCCACTCCAGACAAACATAAACAAAACTTTTAGAGGTGCACCTTTTAAAAAAGTAGGTAAAAAAAGTTAAAAATCTCAAATTTTCAGTTTTGTTTATAGCTATGCAATGTTTTTTGGCATTGCAAGCTTTGAATATTACCTATTTTTATTTGGAATAATGAAAAAACATTGATTGGATGATTTATTTGGTCCCAATAAGGTACCAAATACTGTAAATTTTTTCACAAAATTTAACTAAAAGTTTAAAGCAAAGCCTTAGTTGTGAATTTATGTTTGCACTTATCATCACGGCCCTAGTAATTTATCAAATTTGAACCATTTTCTTTCACGATACAAACAAAGATTTTGTCCTATTTCAACATCTAAAATTCATCAAAAAAATAAAATCTTGCTTCATTATTTTTGAACATACCCATATTTGTTATTTTTATTTGAGAAACACACATACATTTGGTATCATATAAAAGATATTGAATTGTAATTTATTAATATATGTCGAATTTCAACATTGTTTGAATACAGACAATTTGATAAACAAAATAAATAAACTCTGACGCAGAAAATGACGTCGTCACGTGTAACAGAAATTACCAAACAAACTCGCGAGAATCCCAATAGAATAAAAAGTAAGACTTTTTAAAGCGCACAAACTTTGGCAAACCACGTCAGTGATGTCACAGAAGATATAGCGTAAATCTTACGGCAGTTGGATGGTGTAAACAAACTATGGAGGAATGGAAAGAAAGAGATAAGTAGCGTCACGCTGTTAAAAAAACGTCATTTTTTCGGTATGTCTAATTTTTAAATCTAATTATTTTTCCAATAGCGATTATAAATCATTATAAACAAGAGCCGTCAGAGACGGACAATGCTCCCCGAATAAGGCATTGTCACAATAAATATATGCCATGCAGAGCTAATATAAAGCTAACAAATGTTAAGCCCCCTTTTTGCACGACATATTTTGTATACGCAAATTTTAAATAGTTTATTGTCAAGGGCATCTGATTTGCTACTCAAATATGAAATTTCATCAAATTCTGACCATTAGACTAGGAGAAATTAGAGAAAAACTGTTTTAAACCTTAAGTCCCCTTTTCCCATGACGAGGCCTCAAATCCAAAAACCGGGAAAAGTACATCGGCATTTTGTCATAGGGAGTTGACATGGTCAGTTTCATTTGATTTGGCCCAAGGGTTATGGAGAAATGGCTTCGGACGGACGTACGGACGGACGGACGGAATGACGGACGGACAGGACGGACGGACGGACAGACAAAGCGGCGACTATATGCTCTCCCTTCGGGGAGCATAAAAATTTTGGGACATACATCTGAGCTCTAGTTTTTGTAGTTAATTTTTTGTCTTGATTGGAGTTGAAGAAAATCATTATTTTATTGTGTTTGTAGCGTCTTAAAAATGTCACATTTTCACTAAAACGGTCCCAAATGCAAGGGTGATTTTTTCATATATAGCTTTTTTTCTAAGAAAATCAAAATATTTTGAATTTGAATTGATTTTCGACATACATCTCGGATAAAATTTGAAGAAATAAATGCATTTTTCAATATCTCTTCAACTAGCGAAGATATAGAGTGTGATATAGCGTCTTAAAAATGTCATAAAAACGCGTTTTTGACGATTTGACGTCATGTTGATTTGTGAAGAACTATTCATGGCGTTTTACGATCATGAATCGATGCTCTAGATCCACTTGTTTTATCGTTGTTTGTTTGACTATCTTGCTATTTGTGGTCTACGCAACTTAAGGTTAAAATTTGAGACCCGTAACAGAAAAAAGAAAGAAAAGCATTGACCAAGGCATAAGAAAACGTTGAGATAATAGAAGACATTTTTTTAAGTAAAGCATTTCATTGATTTCATCTAATATGTTGCAGCATTTAGTCTCGGAGTTTCATTTTTCCTACATATAATGCATTTGTTGTAGACCCCATTTAAAAGAATATTCTATCTTTTGTCTGCTAACGAGTAAACTTGAAGACGATTATTTAGTAAGTATTTTCACATTTTTTTATTTTCATTTGTTTATTTATTTTATTTTTTTTTTACATTTGCGCAAGTAGAAATATCTTAATAACAAAAATATGCATACTTGACAAGTTATATTTAGCGTATGAAACGGCTCCATTTCTCCTACAGGTGTAAAATATTCACTTTCAATATTCATTAGAGCTTGATTTTTCAACACTTACGAAATAATTTTGTTGTTTATTTATTGATAGTTTAGATTATTAATTTTGTACGGTGCTATTTTCATGTATGCATGTATTGGTATTATTGTGAAAATGTTTTCTTTTGGCCAACATTGAAAATTTGTCATTTCTCATGTTTTGGGGAAAGTTATAACTTTCTTTACACCTTCGCGTAACGTTAACGTCGGAAAACGGTCGATATGCGTGTTACAACGTTGGTCCGCAACTTTTGACGTTACGTCTATAGACAGGTTAGTAAAAATGAAGAATTCCTTGCTACAGGCTCCTTGTTTTTGCACAAACTCAATATATAAATTTGGAGCAGTTGCAGGTCTGTACTTAATTCAAAGAGTGAGCAATGTAAGTTAAAGCTTCATGACAGTATTTGAATTTAGCAAAGTGTTGAGTCATAAATTATTAAATTACAAACTTTTTTCTTGAAATTAACTGAGACAGAGGCTTACAATGGAGTATTGAAATAGTAAACATTACACGAATAACTTACATTGGGTGTAAATGTGATAGATTTTTGCAAAGGAATGAGATAAATCGGCGTTTCCTTACTACTAGGAACGAAAAAGCCTGGGTACGAATAAATTAACGACGTGAATCTTGAGTCTGATTGACAACAAAAAACGACCAACCTTTCAGCTTTAAAAGCAAGCAAAAAACTTGTTTAAAAGACACTAAAAACAGCATTTCTTACCTTTTTAAGTTCCATATCAACGGGCAATGCTCCTTTCGCTGCCATTTTGGAATTTAGACTGGGTTTTTTAATTATAGACTGGGAACCTTTGACTGTCACTACATTCGAATATCTTCGGATCTTATCCTTACCCAAGATCATGTTGCAAACTCGTTCCAAATAGCCTGGGTTCAGTCGTCAATATACAATTTGGTCAATAAGATAGCGCATAAAAAATCAATACCCGTTAGATATCGCGGCATCCGTTTTTGATCGTGTTGATATTGATCTTTGGACCGGAGAAAGTAAAGGAGGGAAAATGATCAGTCTGGAACCCAGTCTAGTTCCAAACGGCAAAAGGTTGCAAACACTCTCGAGGGTCGCGATTGCTGTCACTATTTTATTATAATCACATTCCCAAACGCTATCTTTAAAACTGGTCCACTTTCAAAGATAGACTATGTAATCGAAAATATAGAGAACAGTACCGTCACAAAAATCGTTAGCGCTGTTTTTATTTTCTATAAGACTTAGAGATAGGCCTAACCAGTTAGGCTATCAGCATTTTCTTCTTTTCGCTAGATGTTTAACACACTTTTTGGACACGAAACAACAAACCCAGAAAAGACTAGCTGAGAAACAAGTTGTCATGAATGCAGCATTTGAAATTGTATAAAGCTACAGCTGCGGATCCGAGATTTCCGAGTCTGTGGAGGGGGTAGATCTCTAGGCCTAGTTTTCCTAATAGGCCCTGTCACAAAATATGACTAAATATCTGCATGAAAATGAAATAATCAGGCTAAAGAGGCTGTTCATCTGGATCCATCACTGACACTGGCCTAGCTAGCCGAAAATTAGGCCCAAGTGTAGGCCTACGCAAAACGCATGCCTAATGTATCGGAGGGGGGGGATGGTGGGCTCCATAGGCCTTAGTCTGGTTCCCGTACCTGAAATCTACTATGAATATAGGTACGGTAATAGCTAATCTCCGAGGCCGTATACATGGTCGTCAACGAGCGGCTCTGATTGGTCGAGACGTTTCATCGGTTGTGTATACTAACCAATCAATGGACCCGGTTTGCCAGGCATTACCAGACTCTTTATAACGTAGTGTATTAGAGGCGGGAACCAGACTACATAGGCCTAAGCCTACAGTTAGCCTACTGGTGGGGTGGGTCTAGTCTGGTTCCCGTACCTGAAATCTACTACGGATTTACTTAATAGTTATTATTTAATCAGTTTACACGAATAGGTACCAGTATAGGGTTGGTCTTACGGGCTTCCCACAGAATTATATTTCAAAAATAATGTTTATGAAATACATTCCAAATGCCCACCAGGAGCCACGAATGACCAACAACACGTATACTTTGGTCACGAGATTAAAGATAAATATTTCTTCATTTCTGACAGAAAAAAAAGACTGAAAAGAACAGATTTAGGCCTACCAATGTTTTCAAACCATCTCTAAGCTTTCACCAATTGAAAGACCCAAGCTACACCTACAAAAGGGGGAGGGGAAGACTGTTAAAAAACCAAATATTATTAAAGCTGAAATTCATCTTCGTTTTCATGTCAAATAAGATGAATTCATCTTAAAGAGGATTCTCTAAAAAAAGGATTAGCAAAAATTGCGATTTAAAAAATCAACCCCTAACCCGAATTATAACCTGATAAAGATACGTGATTTACAGGCGCGCGTAAAACGAAACTGAAATTTACCTGTGGACCAGATATGGATGATGACGTCAATTGTGCAATCCCATTATAGCCGTGTTAACCTTACATGTATAAACGGTCAACTTTAACTTCAAATTGCGGTGACGTTGCAAAAGCAAATATATTAAATAAAAGCATTTAATGGTGTTTATCATTTGGCCATTAAAGTGGAGAAAAAAATGTGACATTTTTTCGTGAATTTGAACAGTAAAATACAGTTATATTTACATGCCGTGGTCCAAAAATTCTCGAGTATTATACGCTTGATTATAGTGGAAATTTCCGGAAAAGTGCCTTTATATCGCTCTTTTAACCCATTCTCACACATTGACGCTGTTTGACGCCTCACAAGATAAAGGCTTTGGAAAACATTGTGGAAATGAAGGAATTGCTTGTGACAAGCAATTTCTTCATTTCCCACAATGTTTTCTATCCCAAAAGTCAAACAATTTCAAAATTTTATCAAATTGAAAATATCGTCTGCAACTTCTTTCAATTTGGACGAGCTCAAATCTTTGCCGTCTTGTAAGGGGTTTACATGTAGATTTAGGATAAATGTTTCTTGTAAACCTCTTAACCCTTTCCCAAACAAGACCTGGTTTTGACGTCCCTAAAAGAAATGGCTAGAGAAAACATTGAAACAAAAGAAGAAACTGCTGATAACCAGCCGTTTCTCCTTTTGTGTCAACATTTTCCGTGTTGTATTGTACACAAATTCCATCTTTTACAACACCCTTTTGTCATCTACACCAGCTTTCATATTTGACTACCATTAAAAAGTGTTGTTTGGGAAAGGGTTAAAAGATATATAATTATGTTGAGAAGTATTTTAGAAATGTCATTTTCTCCAATAACAAAGGAAATCCAACTCTTACATGAAATATTCCGTGAATTCTACCAATCTATCGTATATATATGTCTTACACCTTGTATTATATTGTTTTTTTTTCTTTGTATTAGATCTATGATTATTATTATTTATTTTTTTTTTCATACTGAATTTTATTGGGTTGTTCAATTTGGGAAGACGCAATATGGAGCGTTAAAATACTGGGTAGGGACATTTTATATGCCGTGATGTAACTTGTACAATTTTCAACCGTTTCCCAAAGACCAAATTTAAGTCTATTAATATGCGGCCAATTTGTAAAAAAAAAAGCGGGGAAATGTGAAGTTTTTGGTTATTTTTTTATTATTATTATTTTGCTGACTGAATCAATGCAAAAACTTGTTGTGAAAGGGTGTGGTGAGCTAGCACTTAATTGACATATGTGCATGCAAGTGTCAACTGTTTAATGTCTTGTCTAACAAACTGGTATAATATGAACTACCGGTATTTGTTTGATGGGATTATTCGTATCAAAGGATTACGTAATAAATGGACTTGGTTGGTATAACACACCAGTTTGCAGGTGCGCTACCAGAACATAGTATCAGGAATACCAAAAAACTTTAGTTACGGCATTTTTGTCGCTATTTTTAACATGACTTACCGTTTGCTTCTTGATCCTTTACCAGATCATTTCTCTATGTTTAAAAAAACTCTCTGTTTGAAATATGGAAACATTAGGAAAAACCACTACCTCACTAATTCCCCTTACAATATGAAAATACTGTATTAATTTACTCTTTCCCATCAGAGATCAGGTTTCGACATACACATTAGACATCGTTCGGGAAAAAATCATTGAAAGAAAAGAAGAAATTGATGATGGTAACGAATTTCTCACTTTCCCTAAATATTGTCAGTACTAAACCAAACACATTTTCTTTTTTTAACATCAGTTACTTGTCGTCTAAAAGCATTTACTCAAAAATTAAAATACTTATCTGAATTCTTCCCAACATAATGTAACATAGTTAAATATCATTTACTTCAATATTTGCGTACTAATTATATACTATTTATGCATGTATTAGGCCATTAGTAGGCCTTTAAATTCTTTAACAAGTTTTTGCATTTTTTTCAGTCAGGAAAATAAAATACCGAAATAATTTCTAACCAAGAACTTCACATTTCAACGCTGTTTTCTTTAAAATGGGCTGCATATTTTTTAGACTTATATTTTGTCCTTGGGATACGGTTGAAAATTGTGCGAGTTACGTCAAGGGATATAAATTGCCCATACCCAAGGTTTTGATGTTATATATTGCAACTTCGCAAATGGAACAGTCTTACAAATTTTAGTTTGACAAAACAATATAATACAAGGCGTGAGACATTCAAAATATTGGTACAAATCACGGAATAATAAATGTAAGAATGGGATTTCCTTTGTTATTGGAGAAAACGACATTTCTACAATACTTCTCAACATAATTATATCTTTTAATAGATTCACAAGAAACATTTATCCTAAATCTACAGATTAAAAAAGCATATTAATTGCACTATTCTTTAAATTCCCACTATCACCAAGCGTATAATACTAGAGAATTTTTGGACCACGGCATGTTAATATAACTGAATTTTACTGTTCAAATTCACGAAAAAATGTCACATTTTTTTCTCCACTTTAATGGCCAAATGATAAACACCATAAAATGCTTTTATTTAATATATTTGCTTTTGCAACGTCACCGCAATTTGAAGTTAAAGTTGACCGTTTATACATGTAAGGTTAACACGGCTATAATGGGATTGCACAATTGACGTCATCATCCATATCTGGTCCACAGGTAAATTTCAGTTTCGTTTTACGCGCGCCTGTAAATCACGTATCTTTATCAGGTTATAACTCGGGTTAGGGGTTGATTTTTTCATCGCAATTTTCGCTAATCTTTTTTTTAGACAAATCTCTTTAAGATGAATTCATCTTATTTGACATGAAAACGAAGATGAATTTCAGCTTTAAGAGTTGGTCATCTGAAAATATAGAAGTAGCCTAAGTACTGGTATTTTCCAAACGGCAAAATGGGGATTATTCCAAGTTTGAAATAGCTTTAAATGGCGACAAAATAGGTGTTGATAAAGTATTTCCTATCACGGACACAAAAAGGGTCTAGTTTGGGAAAGCGTTAAGGACAACCGTGGATTTTGGGGGTGTTGGGTCACGGCGGATAATCACGTGATACAATATTTTCAGAAAATCTTCAATAATTTTGTTAACATGCGACCGATTTGAATTCGGTTTGAAGCAGAGAATGTGGACAGACGTCACGCATTAGATGGACGTGGTTTTTTTTTTTGAAAAAAAAAACTGATAAAAAAGTTATTGAAGATAAACCAACATTTTGGTTTATCTTCAATAACTTTTTAATCAGTTGATGTTTCAAAAATCCAACACGTCCAGCTTATTCCTGGCATTTTCACACCTTCCCTGCTTCAAACCGAATTCAAATCGGTCAAGTATTAAAAAAAATATTGAAGATTATCGGAAATCCTGAGTCACGTGATTATACACCGTGTGGGGGTAGATATTTACAGACTATACTTTTTATAATACCGGTAATTCGTAAGTAGCCTATTGTATTTCCCACATTTTGTTATACTCATGAACCCTTACCCAAACAAGACGCCCATTTAATAAAACATGTCATATTGTAGTAACATTAGTTTTGGTGTTGCCTCTCACAGGGGTCGGTAATTGGATTCCCATCACCAAACAGACCAATTTATAAGACATTGAAGATGCATATTAGTGATCTGATTTTTATTCAATAGATAATGCACTGTTAATGTCATAGACATCTAAACATTAATTGTGACCCGTCACGCTAAAAGGGACCTTATCCGAACTCCAAAATTCAAATTTTGACAAACTTGTAAGACCCAGCACAGGTCAACTAGATCCCGAATAGGAAAAAGGAACATATAAGACAGGGAACACATTCCAGATTCAGAAAATTACATAAAAGTGAAAAGTGTCGGCCCTAGTCTGGCTGCGCGGACTGCTCAGACTGACATTAAAGTGAAAAGTGTCGGCCCTAGTCTGGCTGCGCGGACTGCTCAGACTGACTAGGGTCGATATTTTTCACACTTCCTGTAAGCCCCCATTTAGCGCGATGTGTCACAGAACACACACATGTATTTCTAAACGATCATATAGTTTAAACCATTTCCCATTTCCCAAACGGCAACACTTTGGAACTACGAAGAAAATGGACAATGATAATTATTAAATAGATTTTTTTTGTGCGATAGCAATGAAAAGTCTGGAACAACATAAGAAAACGCTGAATTTCAGCACATTTTCCCTCAATTCGGTTTTTCTCCAAGCTATTTCTATTACGGATGTCAAAACTATGACCTATTTTTGAAAGGTAAAATGTAAGTACTTGTGAATATGTATCTTTTCAATTCTTTTGTAATCGTCCTAATCAGAAGAGCCATAAGAATTGGGCTGAATAAAGATGCTCGTATTTATCTCAACATCGTTTGCCTCGTTTTCGTTTTCTCGTCCTGTGTCAGCGGTCGGGAGAGTTTTGATTGGTTGATAGACACCACGCGACTGTGTTTCCGCGCGTTGACGTCTCAGAAGGCCGTTTCTCTATACCAGTATATTTATATTATGTATAATCATAGTATAATAATGTAGGCTATTGAAATAAATATAAATATAAATCAATGAATAAGAGAGATTGCTGCGTAAAATGTCTAGCTAGCTGTCCTTAGATCCGTCACTATATTCTGTGGATTTCAAGGGCCATAACATTCCAATTTCATTTTTCTAAAGTATGTCTTGATGCAAAGATTGGTTATTCTAATGCGTATATATGTTATCAGGTTTTTTAATTGGACGTCCGAAAGGACGTACAATTCTTATAACCACTTTTGGACAGGCGAAATGGGTTTTCATTACCAAAAAACCCTTTCTCAGACTCAATTGCCAGTTGACCAGAATTCAAAATAGATTTTGCGACCATACAGGAAAACTGCCGTATCTTTTCCTACTTTCTATGTGTTCTCTAACAAATACTATAAGATTCATTGGCCGATTCAATTCATACCACGTCTTAACCAACTTTACGATCTTTTTTCGATTTAATCATTTTCTTGTAGTTTTTTGACTTTCGTAATATTTATTGTGTAAAGGGTAAGATCTTTAGAAAGCGATACATGCATACACTATGGTTATAATGTAAACAGCAGCGATAGCTCAAACGATAAAGGATTAACCTCGCAACCTTTTTTCAGTTTGAAATTTGGAACGCCGTTGGTTCAAAACCAGTTCGGATTATTTCTTCTGTAAAACGTTTGTTTTTCTTGATGTGTTTACTGAAAACACACATTTTAGAATGATTATCCAATTTAATGCACGTATTGTGTATGATAGGTTCCTTTTCTTTGATCATTGTTGTTTAAGTCTTTGACACATTTAAAGGAACGGGGTTTCCACGAGACGTACTTTGGAACCAGGGTTTTGAAATTGATTATCGGGGAGTGAGTTCATTTCGCAACTCGGGTTCGACTCGACGACAAAGCGGGGTTCCATCTGAACAGCCTCAGATGAGACACTAGTGAAATCCACCTATTCAGAAAAAAAGTCGCTCTTACGAGTTTTTTTTCTCCAGCATCTGTATCACTGATATTCGACAGTATCATGACCTATTTACATACTGATCGATGATCATGACAACAATGATTATTACTAGTATAAGACTAAGTGACAGCGATCTGTATTTATTTCGTTTAAGAGACCCGTTTACGTGTATTGAGCTAAGAAGATGAAGCAATGGGTCTGCAACAGATGGTACCTGGATGATCGTATGAATATGTTTACAGATAGGGACATTGCTATTCTCAAATTTTCGTTGATAGTGATATGAAGATTTAAATTGCTTATTGTACTCCACTGCCATTTTCCCGACGGCACGTTCCCAATTTCTTCTTTTTATGCACATCTGTAGATGTAAGGATGCTGCGGTAGTACTTGTATGAGGAATCCATGGTTAGGTGCTCCAATTCATCTGGTATTTTGTTTCAGGAAAAGTATGTATTGAATTTGTTTTGTAACTACAACCAGGGAAAACTGCTACCGTGTTTTTTTCTTTTTTTACTCTAAACAGGAATAAAAATCAAAGTGCTTGGAGCACTATATTTAGACGCCTCTCATTGATTGAGCGGAATTGTATGTAAATGATCGGCGTTTCATTACTTTATTTCGTTGAATTTGTGTTAAGATCGATTCTAAATCACTGCGGTCGTTTCTTCGCCAACGATGGTGGAGATAGAAGTCGAACAAGAGTGCCATGGTCACAATATACGCCGCCACTTATAAAACTTGAGACAAAAAAATGACATTGACAAGGATTTATAAATATTCACACAAAAACCTGTAAAAAGTTGTGTTCACAAAAAGGTTTTTATAAATATCCAGTCAAAAACCTGGAAGGAATTGCGTTCACGAGACTGAAATATAATTAAGCCCTAGAGACTAAGATTGAAGGGGGCATAACTCAGGCAAAAATCAATGAACCATAAAATCCTTACTTCATGCACATCTACCAATTAAGGTAATAACATCCACCAAGTTTCATAAGGATCCAGTCAGAATCTTAGAAGAAGTTGTGTTGACAAGGCTGCAATTTCAATAAGCCCCACAGACTATGTTTTAAGGGGGCGTAACTCCTTCATGCACATCTACCAATTGAGGTGATAACATTGACCAAGTTTCATTAAGATCTAGCCAGAAACTTAGGAGGAGTTGTGTTGACAAGGCTGCAATTTCAATAAGCCCCAGAGACTAAGTTTTTAAGGGGCATAACTCAGGCAAAAATCAACGAACCATAAAATCCTTCCTTCATGCACATCTACCAATTGAGGTGATAACATTGACCAAGTTTCATTAAGATCCAGCTAGAAACTTAGGAGGAGTTGCGTTGACAAGGCTGCAATTTCAATAAGCCCCAGAGACTAAGTTTTTAAGGGGCATAACTCTGGCAAAAATCAACGAACCATGAAATCCTTCCTTCATGCACATCTACCAATTGAGGTGATAACATTGGCCAAGTTTCAAGAAGATCCAGCCAGAAACTTAGGAGGAGTTGCGTTGACAAGAAAAGTGGACGGACGGACGGACGGACGGACGGACGGATGGACGGACGGATGGATGGACGGACGGACAGACGGAGAAGATGACGCCAATATACGTCCGCCTCCGGCGGCGTATAAAAAAAGATGATTAAAAAGAACAATGTCTGAGTAGAATACGAACCCAGGGCCTTCCGGATATAACATGTGTAAAGAGTACAAGGTGAGTGCTCTGCTAAGTGAGCTATCGCGGCTTTCATTTATGTAGCGCGTTGGCTTACATTTTGAATAAATTGCTTTGTAGCGTACTTTATAAAATCAATGAAAAATATAACTGACGACAATACTCATAGTAAACCGAAACAAGAAGACAAAAGTGCTAATCGCATGGCCTTAATTGAATTTGGTAATCAAATTAATAGTGATTATTCATAGCGACAAATCAGTTGTCTTGAAACGGCAATCAAATCAATTTGAAGCCTGAGAAGGGTTTTCTGGTATTAAAGCCGATTTCGTATGTCCGAAACCGATCTTATAGAATTAAACACAGAAGAATGAATAAAATATCTTTCGTTCATGTACAATCCCGCTCAATCAATCAGAGACGTCCAATTACAGTGCTCTCAGCACTTTGATTTTTAAAGTTGTTGTTTATATTAAGCGAAAAATACGCCTTTAAAATTGAGACAGAAATGACAAATTCAAAATAAATCTGATCTGCTGAAGACATCAAGTTGTTTTAAAATTTTAGCTCAAAAAATATATTTCTCTGTCCTTTCAGATAAAAACAATTTTAGTAAAATTTATAAAAAAAGGCATCTATGAAATGTCACTTTCAGCGTTAGAATACATATTATCATATAATCTGTGTTAAGTTTTAGAGGTTTATTTTTCACCCGCCGAGGAAATATTACAGGAAGTCAAGCGGAAACGCAAAAAATATGGACAATAAGTATTGTAATTTAGATTCGTGATGTTTGAAAACAATTGTTCATCTAGAAATAAGGAAGAAAAATACAGACGACAAAAACGCGTCTGGGTCCTTGTGATATATCGCTGCTTTTCAGCAAAATCCTCGTAACTGCAGCTTAAAGCAAGCTGCAGTTACCAGGTTTTCGTTGAAAAGCGACGATATAAACAATAGTACTGTCACCGGACCAAGGACAAGAAAAAGTTATTATTAAATAGAGTAAGGATTATAAGGTGAGATATTTATGTTTGTTTCTCTATCTCTGTTCATGTAGGCCTACATAGGCGTAGCAACACCTGAATTGCCGTTAAAATACATACCAAATACCCACTAGGAGCTACATTCGTGGCTCAAGGTTGATGTTTGGTATGTGTTTCATAAGCATCTACATTAAAATGTTCAAAAAAAATCTGTGAGATGCCCGCAAAACCCACCCCATCAGTATGGAGCCCGCCATCAAACCTCCTCTGATACATTAGACATGCGTTTTGCGTATACATTCTAATTTCGGCTAGCTACGCCAGTGATGTTTGTATGTTTCTTTATTAGTCTTCTATCATGGCTCTCTTACCGATTACCTTTTGTTTGTCTGTCTGCTTACAAATTTTTTGTTTGCTTGTGCATGTCTGTCTGTGTTTTTCTATTTGACACTTTTCCGAAAAAAGTCCTGGTTTTCACGCACCCATGAATGTAGCCTTTGAAAAAGGAAATGTCGATAGCCAGGTTTTTGTCCCATTTTCAACTGTATCTATTGTTATTCTATACGTATACAATCAGTAAAGTTCATTTTGTTTTCTGCAGTTTCTTTTATGAACAACATCTTTTTAGAAATTCGTTAAAATCATATAGATCTATCATATTACCTTATTGTTTGCACATATTTGTGTTTTTTGCCATTGATAGCGTACAAAAGTTAACAAAGAACATATTAAGAGGGAATGATTTTATTTACTAGGCCTAAACAGTAACGTAATTTCGGACAAACGATAGACTATAGCTGGTGTTGATATCATATCTCGTAACTACGGCTTGCTTCAAGCCGTAGTTATGAGATTGTATAACAACACAGGCGGTTTATCAAAACATTACAGTAATCCCAGTCTATTTATAGCACAAAATTCATTTCCATTATCGACTACTTATATTACATGAAACACAAACAATGGTGCGTTAATGAGCTGTATAACACCTCTCAGAGACGTGTTTTTTCTATTATAATCATTGATAAATTTATTTTCAGTGAAAACACCATGCAACCTATGTCTGCAGATGATAACGCAGGATATTTCTACATCGATTGGTACTAAAAGGGTGCCAAGATAAACTGTTAAATGGGATTTGGACATTCACGTTTGCCAGTCGATGCTATATCGCTGCTTTTCAACGAAAATCTCGTATCTGCAACTTAAATCAAGTTGCAGATACGAGATTTTCGTTGAAAAGCGACGATATTCAGTTTGAACAGAAAGAGCCATGGAAGCTAAACAGCTGTTTATTGTCCTGTTTGTGTTTGCCTGGACACCACACCTATCGACATCGATTGACAAAAACAATGTCCCAATAGAGAAGTGTAAAAAGCCTTCAGAGACAGACCGGACATGTTTGAAGTCCTTCCTGGTATTGGATGGGACAATCTTGAAAACATTGAGAAGGGAAGAATATTTCAACTCGGCTACAACACATGTAAATTATCAACGGACGCCAAGTTTTTAATTCCTGACCAAGTTACAATCGTCACTGTTAGGAAAACGACTGTCGATCAGTTTGCAGAAGTAATGGACACAATGGAACAATTCAGCTCTGTGACAGCCAAATCTATCAACAAGGAATCTGCTTTTAATCTGTTATTTCTTAGCCACTCATATTCATCGGAGTACAGGAAAACTAAATTATTGAAGATAAAGCACCACGGAATGTCTTCGACGTTTCGAGTCCAGGCCAGATATCAACGTTACGTTTCAATGCTTGATCGAGACGTCTCTTTTCATCCGGACTTTAAGAAACGCCTGCTTCAAATAGCAGAAAATATTCTACATGACAATAAACCAATGGAAAGTTATCTAAGCCAGTTGATTGTTCGGGATTATGGGACCCACGTAATTGTGAAATATGATGTTGGAGGTCTGATTATCAAAGAAGACGAAGTTCTGTTTAACAGCGAAAGTGACAGAAAACAGAATACGGAATCATATAAAGAGTCTTCAGCAACTCATTTCAATATTATTTTTGTTAGGGTAGATACCCACCACGAAAAGCAAAATTACTCTTTCAACGAAAACGTACAGAAATACACGAATAAAGTACAATCCAGTGAAATTAGGGCAAATGGCGGAACAACTGTTACGCTTGGTAATTTCTCGATAAGTGATTGGCTCGCAAATTTAGAAAATAATATGGTACCTTTAGACAGAAAGGGAATTCCTCTGCACGAGCTCATTACCTTTCCTCATTTCAAAGACATACCGGTAAGTGTAATTCCCAAGCTCCAAACTGCATTAAAGCAGGCGACCGAGATGTACTGTAAGAGAAACACGTATTATGGATGTACTAAGATTGGCAGCAAGAATTTTAATGCTAGAGCAAACAAAGATGACGACACGTGTAATGACGTGCAGCATAATAATTTTACGTTCGGTGGAGTTTATCAAAGGACCTCTACTGATAAGGCGAGAAATCTCCCTAAAAGGCTCAAATGGAAAAGTCATTTTTCAAAACATGCAAATTGATAATTATTTCGAACTGTATTGTTAGATATGTATCTAAATCATATGAAAACTGATTTTGTACGATCAAAACGTTTCGACAGGTACAGATAACTCTTGGTTTCTGTACCTACCCCCAAAATTACATTTTCTTACCCCACCGTCATTCATTAAACCAGATTTAAGTTTTCTTTAGTTTTATAAGCAAAAAATTTTCTGTAAATGTAAGGACAATTGGTGTTGAAATCATAAACCATTTTTCGATTTGTCCTTAATGCGCATGCGCATCATTGAAACGAGTTTAAAGGCGAAATCTTCCCGCCAAAATTATGGCATATGGTATATGAGTACTATTTTTAGTATAAAAGTACGTTCCCCCCTGTGACCCAGCAAATCCTTTTTACCAAGGAAGCCTATGATCCAGTTACACAACATATGTCAATGGGAAGCTGGGTCAAGGGGGGGAACGATGTTAGCCAGCCTTGGGAAGGTAGGTATGCCTCGGTTTTGGCGGGAAAGTGCGCGTTTAAAGTTGTTTCAATGGTGCGCATGCGCAATACGGACAAAACCAAAGCTGCCATATGATGTCAACACCATTTATCCCTGTATCTGTAGAAAATAAATTGCAAATAAAAATAAAAGAATATTCATTTTACCTCTTTGAATACCGGTAGTGTAAGAAAACGAAACCATTTAGGTGGGTACTATAATCAAGAGTTATCTGCACCTATAGAACTTTTAAAATGACATAAAATCGGTGTTTATTTCCTTTATTTGTCTACCTAACCATAAAGCTTAATTTTGTTTCTCAATTTGTTAGTTTTGAGAATTGACCCATCGAGCTGAGCCTTTTAGGGAGAATTCTCGCCTTATCCGTAGATGTCCTTTGTGAAATGGTTCGGTCTGACAATGGAAATATCTGCAATGAAATAACACTGACCAATCATCTAACGGGTAAGCTTGCTTGTTCAAACGGTTTTAAAACCACTCAAATTCACGAAGGTTTAATACAAAGAAGTCGGACAAAGAGAGTATGTAAGACATTCTTTTTCTTTGAGTATATGTGTCAAGAATCTGTCTTCACGAGTTACGCTTCTGTCAAATCGTATTGGTGCGGTATAGAAGTACATGTACACGACAACGATACAATGCATTACGGGTTTGGAGGTGCATTCTCAGACTTCCAAGTAAACCCGGTTATAAACGACCAGTCTTGTCCTAGCAGCTATCAACATGCAACCATTGCTGGTTATCTGACATTTTGTTTAACTGACGTCAAAAATGCAGTAGAAACTGGGCTGAAATTTGGAGGTATTTTTACGTGCACATCTGGTAATGCCGTGGCCGGCGGCTTCAAGAGATGTCCACCAGGATACTCGAAATATATTTTATCAACTGATGGAACTTGCGACGTCATCCTTTGTCTGAGATATAAAAACTTGCCTGGAATGAATCAAACATTGCCACAAATCGGTTATCCTCCATTCTCTAAAATGCCACAGACAAGTACTGGTAAGACATCTAGATCAAAACAAACCGTTCTGGTAGACTACGAAAACAACTGGTTTATGAATGAAAATGTATTGAAAAGAATCTTTGAGATTGACCAGAGTAAAAACTTTGAGAGGATAGCAGCCATTTTCAATCAATTTTCTTTCAATTTGAAGAAACTTACATCCGCAACTGTATCTCTGCTTTGGACATCGGCTCTCTAATGGGCGGATAAAGGGAATTGCAATAATTCGTATTATTGAGCTATTCATATTAAATTGCTTCCGCCATATTTTAAATCATGATTTTTGGCCTTGAAGAAGGCCAAATTTAGCATGTCATTTTTCCCAGGGCGTGCTGAATCGTTATCTTGTGAAAACGTTGAACGCAGATAGACAGTGTTCTTGCGCGATGAAAAGTAAATCGGAACTGGATTAGATCTATACTACTTTATGCAGATTTTTGACCCATGTACATTACAAAAGAAGTAAATACATAGGTTGATAGTAGTAAAGGCATTTAAAATCGTAAAATATTTACAATCAAGAAATCGATTACAACATATATCATGCGCGGATCCATTCGCCGCCAATACTCAACGTTTAGTGGGTTTTCCCCCGAATCAATATCGTAAGCAATATCTAAATATAGATACCCTGCAGACGCAAGATTATGAGGATGTATTATTGCGATTAAATCTTTTTTAGTCTGGTTTAAAAAGAAGATTAAAAGGTTTTCGAGAGGTTTTTACCTGTCGATGATAGAAATTTTAGTTATTTTCGGACATAAAATGGTGTCAGATCTGACCCGAAGGAAAATTGATACGTGGAGTCTAAAGGCACAAATATTATGTCACACGATTAGCATCAAGTTCAGTGGTCGAGCGGTAATGTCGAGGTCTCAGAACTTTGGGATCCGACGTTCAATTCCAGCTATCAGCGTATATATTTTATTTTTTTTATGAAATACTCGATGCAAATAAATATCTTAGATCGTTCATTTGTATTTTATCTTACCTAAAACCTTTCCAAACAAAATTTTAGATTGTTCCAAATTAATTACGTAAAAGTGCAAACATAATTATTTGAAATAAATCTAGCTCGATTATCGGCCTGTCCGATCAGACCCGATGTGTCCGAAATAACCTGTCGTTGATGACTCATTTTGTTTTCCTTATGGTACCCGGTTTTATACGCTTAATACATACTTCTCATTACCGATGCCGGGGAAAAGGCTTAGAATTTTCTGATTGTGACATAAGATACAGTTTTTGTCTTCACCTATCTAAATAATGGCTGACGATCGCTTAACTGTCCGAAAGTACCCGACGTTCCTCTAATATTTAAAGAAACTTGTTCATTGCAAAATTTTCCGTAAATGTTCGTTTTTTCCACCGCGAAAGAACTATTGGGTCCATAGAAATACCGGAACACCATGGAACGCATAGTAATTACCGGAACACACGGAACGCGTCAGTGATTACCGATACACACTTGAAATATTTGGTTTTCCAATACCGTAGGTAATAGTAACGATTTGTTATTCTTTAATCTGTTTTAAAACTTTGTTATTTATATATCTATGTATAAATCCACAAGCAAAAATTGACAGTGACGTAGTTTTGTGTTTACTGTTTCTATACCAATAAACTCTTCTCATTTGTACCGTTTACAAAATGCACGTGGTAAATGAACAGGTTGATTGGTCGCAAACGATAAACACAATCATACGTCACTTTCAAATTTCGCTGGTGGAATAGTATTTGTATACATGTGTTAGATAGTTATGTTTTAATAGGCAGATTCATGATTTAATAAGGTTCTAAATGATATATTGTGAAGATATATAGAAATAACATCACGATTTGTCGGCAATGATTTAACTTCATTTAATAATCGAAATCCTTCTTACCTGATCCTTGATAATTTGGCCCCCATGATTCTAGTGGCCATCCAGTACAGATGATTTCTGTTCATTTTACTTTTGTTTCATACCATACAGATGATTTCTGCTCATCTTACTTTTGTTTTATACCAAAAATCTGCATGTGTTCAAATTTGTTCGAAACTTCTTCAAAAAAAAAATAAAAGATTAAAATATTACTCTTGTTATTTTTCGTACACTTTCCAGGCCTTCAGCACTTTTAGCACTTTGATTATTGCTGAAGTTAAAGAATATTTAAACTTTCTCATACCAATAATCTGCATGTGTTCAAATTCTTCAAGGCCTTCAGCGCTTTCAGCGCTTTGATTATTTGAGGTTTGGCAAAATAACTTTGACCTTGTCCCACACAAGATCGAGTATTGAAGACCCTCGTAGGCAAGGCTTGAGAAAAATGCAAACATTTTCAAAATGACAAAGCTGATAACTAGCATTTCCTCCTTTTAACTCAACATTTTCCCCGCTATATTGTATGGAACGCCGTAGCTGTCTTTTCTTTAAAATAACCATTTTGCTCAGTTTACTCTTTTTTTTTGTTGGATTGAATTGTAATGATGATCAGTTTGCTTGAATTAATGTCTCATTAAAACATTATTTTGTTCGGTTAGCAAGTCATGTCAAAGTATTGAGTAACATTTTGTTCTGTTTACATTTCCTTCTAATCAATTACAATATCATAATGTTGGGTTAACATGTTATTTTATCAAGTCACATACTAATGATGTTCGGTTGACATATCATTATGTTGCATTTGTTTGATACTTGGATGGGTTAGCATGCTGTCTTATTTAACCCATATATGTCTGATTTTTTTATTTCTATATAATTAGTTTATTCGTGAAAGGAATACAAATACTAAATAGAATTGAACATTTTTTACGTTGTACAGTACTTTATTTGGCTAAAATCGTACATTTTGTATGTGTCCTGAAAACAGGACTCTAGGCATTAGAGTAATCAAATGTCAAAATAAACCTTCATTGAAATAATAATACCAGATAGTTTTAAACCACTTTTTCCATTCCAAAAATGTCGTAAGCAGACATGAAAATATGATTTGTGAAAAGGGAGCTTCATGCACCACTGTATCAAATGCAATAAGTACCCCTTTCTCAGAGCATATCTTATATTTTCACTCTCTCTACGCTAAAATTGTATATTTTATATTATCACTTTTCTTTGAAGGCCTCATCACTGCAGATTTTAAACAATGTAGTCACTATGTTTTTGAAGAAAAACGATATTATTCATTTTCATTCAGTTGGTATAGACTACAAAAATGCAAAGTTTTCAAACACTGATATTGTTAAAAAAAATTCAACGAAGTCGAACATAACAGTTGGTCAAAATGGTTTGCAAGGCATTTTGCACAATGCATTTAGATATTGCTACATAATGACCATTGCAGTTGCATAGAATATAATTCTGGAACATGTTTGAGGTAAATAGAAGTGCGCCCTTTTGGTCAACCAAAAGCAGTGCATGATATTCTCTTAGCCAGTGGTAGTTCAACA
The DNA here is from genome assembly GCA_963680895.1 of Fragum sueziense. Lineage (NCBI taxonomy): Eukaryota > Metazoa > Mollusca > Bivalvia > Cardiida > Cardiidae > Fragum > Fragum sueziense. The sequence goes on from OY804592.1 coordinate 8,285,736, forward strand.
ATATGTGTCTACTGTCAACTGTCTTCGCGCTCCAGAGAAGTTTTTTTTCAAAAGTCCCAGTGCTCTTGTTTGAATACATTTATCACCAAAAACTGCACTCCCTTCTTCGTGGATGTCTGTCTCAGAGGCTGGTTGTGACTGTTGTTGACCGGGAATGTTGTTTATATCAACATCTCCGTCCTCATCCCCACTGTCCTCATCTGTCATATCACATACAGGTGGGTGTTTTATATGGATATCGGCCTTTTTAAAAGCTTCTTTATCCTCTTAACATTATTAGAACTTCGTCCATATTCGATCTTTTGCAAAAAGATACGGAATTATATATAATGTATAGCATGGACAAAATTGCCTCCCGCAACCATTTACGCCTACAGTCCTGTTTTCAGGACACTTCTAAAATGTCGAAATTGCCATGGAAAAAATACAAATGAATATTTTTTCCAAGCATATCTTAGAAAGCATTTACTTAGCAACATATTATATTCATGATGTTCTATTGAAATATTGATAGATTAAAAATTATACACATACCTTTGAATTGTAGCCATTTCAAGAATCACTTTTACCGAAAACGGGTATATTTTGTTGCAGCAAATACAGAAATGTGGGAAAGTTATCATTTGAAACGTTCTAATGGGTCTAATCCGTGCTTATCTGATGATTTATACTACAAAAATAAACACTTGTCACTAATCAGTGGGAAAATATGTGGGTATGTGGTACTGTCCTGAAAACAGGACTCTCTGCTTATATGGGTTAATCAAATTCATATCATAATCGGTTGACATATCATCGTGTTGGCGTTATTTGATATTTCATTGGGTAAACACGTTACTATATTCCCCAAATTACTTATGAAGTTAAGTTTTCCTATCATTATGTTGCTTTTATATAATTTTTGGTGTGTCAACATCTTATTTCATTACGTCAATCTATAATAATGCATGGTCAACATATCATTATGATGCATTTTATAATATTTTGTTGTGTTTACATGTTATTCGATTCTGCCAATCAATAATGGCTTGGTTTAAATAGCATTATGTTGCCTATGAGTAAAGTTTTGTTGTGTTTACAATTTTATATATTATTCCATCCCGTCAATCAATAATGAAGTTTGGTTGACTCATCATTGTATCCTGTTGAATGATATGTTGTCAATTAATAAATTGTTCATTTGGATATCCTCGGTTTTCTCTGCCAGTCAAAGAAAGTTTACCGGCCAAGCGTAGCTCATAGTTAGGCAGATATATCCAAAATTTTGGGTCAATCGTTCACTTTTTCAGGAAAGCACCAAATTTGACACACATGTAGTATAGACCCAAACAAATGATTTCCTAGGTAGATCCCAAAATCTGACCTCCCGGATGGCCGCTATATTGAATTGCAATATGACTGCCAATTTTGACTTGTTAAGAGCAATATCTCCCTTATTATTGCAGATATTGACTTACTTTTTGTGTTTACACATAAATTTGAAGTACCAGCGGATCAAATGAATTCATTCATATATGCATGTGGAATGGCCATCTCTGATTTCAAAGATGGCCGCCACTAATTAATGTTTTTGTTAATATCCGATGAAAATGTATATTAATACGAACACAATTTAAAGTGTCCGATGATTGGCAAAATTAAAGTCTTGTGTCGAAAGAACACCTTACTATTAACCAAATATCAAAGTTTCTACAATTTTCCAACATTAGAAGTGTTTTTATTTCGTCTTTTAAATTGGATATTTTGGTCTTTTCCGATCTTTGCCGAAGAAAATACGCTAAACTTCCGACTTGAAATTATGACGTCATACTGGCCACTGAATGACGTCATGGCGGGAAAACGGGCAGTCATGGGTCATTTCCCGGAAAGTCTGAAATTTCTGAAAAAGTTAAATGTCCGACTTTTCTGTCATAATGCGACTTCCCCAATCGATACTCAAAACACGGAATTCGTCCTCAGTAAATGTCAGAAAAAAATGTTAAAACAGTCAAAGAATAGGTCGTAAGTGAATTAAGGAATGTGCCAAAGAACGGTTTAAGTTTGTCTGTATTACTCTTACGATCGAGAAATGGATAAAAACTGAGACTTCGCTATATGACAGAATTTAAGTCGAACACATTATCTATGTCAGACACCTCATGCTCTAGATTGGGGGCGAAGTCAAGCCATTGATGACGTCAATCCGTGGCAATTTTACGGAAATTGCCGATCTTTATTTTCTCGCAAATCAGTTTTTCAACGATGTAAAGAAAAGCAAATAAAACTTTTAAAACAGCCGAGTTTGGCGGATCTTTTATAAAACACGTTAATTTTAATGATTTTCTTCCAATATACGGTGCAATAAACTGCCAAGCTTGGTAGCCTTTAAGGGTAAACACCAACACTTTGAATAGTTGTTGTCTCAACGAGACTCTTCTCAAATTGGTTTGAGATGGCAATTTGAATTTCAAGATGGGCGCCATTATGTCGATGAGTTTTTTCTCAATTTTTCACAATACACGTGACTTACCAATGGATCATATAGTCATTGAATTGTCCCAGTTATGATTTTAGGTGCAAAAAGTAAAGGGAATTTTTCCAAATTTGTAAGTTTGAAATAAAAGCAAGATTACCATGTTAAGTTTTGTCTGGCTGCCATGTTCCAAGATACATGGTATTGATAAATAGACATAAATATCAATCTTTTAAATTTCCAAAAAGTTACTTTATCTTTTCTATAAACAGAGCTTGTTAATATTTATAATTCCCCCGTATCGAAAGATCGGGGCAAATTGTTTTACTTGTGTCTATCTGTCTGTCCGTCCGGGGGGGGGGGCATTTGTGTTTCATAAACACTTCTTGTTTGAATATTGAAATTTAAACATCAAAGAATATCGTGTTCCTTTCTTATATAAAGTACATGGTTGCCATACTGAGATAACTGAGTGACGATGTAAAGTTTACATTTCTTAAAAAAAATCATGGTACATTAACATTATTGGTGCTTATCAAAGATGGCTACCTAAAGAGAAAGTAATGCATGATTATATGAACAATGGGTTCATATAGGGCCTAACATCATAATTACTCATTTTACTTTTGGAATTTGAAGCAGAAGATGGAAACCATTTTAAAAGAAATGACAAATGGGATTTGTCGATGATTACTATCATGTTTCGTGATTATAATATTGTTCCATGACTAAATAAGACATGACTGCCAAACAAAACTTGTATATTCCTTCAAATTTAATTGTTCTTTCTTTTCGTCCCTTTTTAGCGTGAATATTAGTAGAAAAGGGAGTTAAACTATTCCAGACATCCAGGTGGCAGCGTTGTCGTAATGCTTTAGTTAAGTTTGTATGTGCAACTGTCATATCTGTTTCTATAAAAGCTAGGCCGCGGCCTTAGCGCAGTAGGTAGCGCATCTGACCCTCATTCGAGAGGTCCCGGGTTCGATACCCGGCCGCGGCTAATACCCTTTCTGACAAAATTGTCACCCACCAATGGGTTTGATATCGTTAACCTAAGTGGGCGAGCAGCTGGAGGCTCGGTAAGGGTGTTGTGGTAGTACTGGTTTGAGAAACAACAGGAATCCATGGGTAGGTGCTCCAGCCGCCGCGATATGACCCTGGTAGTTGAAAACGGCGTAAAACCCCAATAAACTCAAACTCATTCTATAAAAGCTATTGCGCTGAAACTTTGCACATGCTTCTGTGATATCAGACTCTAAGCAAGAATTTGTTTATCTGAAAATTTATTTCGTGAAAATTTACCCTCTTCGGACATAATTATACATTCTTGGTAAAGTTTTTGCTAGCAATGGAAGGTGATTTTACTGGCAGTGTTGTTGAAAACTGGGCCAGTACGAGACTGCATGTTGGTTGTGGAGTTTCTGTCTGTTCGATTGCAGGTGCCGTAGAAACAACAACGCACGATTTTTCACTATTCAGCACTCGATATTTCTTCGACTGATCTTGATTAAAGTAAAACCATAAATTGTAGTTTGTAAATAGATAATTGTCCAAGATATATTATCATGTATGTTAATTGTGCAATTCCTGGCCCTACTTATCGATGTTCTATGACAAGATTCAAATGCACATATTTATGAAAAAACATTTATTTCCGAAAAAGATGTAATTTTAAAAAAGAGCATTTACAACTGGCAGTTAAAAAACGCCATAAAGTTCAATTTAATAGAAATGTGAAAAGAATGTGAAATAACATACAGTTATTTTCAGCCTGCTTCCATGTACATGTACACAATTGTTGCTTTTCCGTATTCTTCCATCTATTTTGTAACTGAATATGGTGCTAGATCAGGGATCTGCTGCACAGACTTGAAGGATACATGCGTTATTTTTGCAAGCCTATGTTGTGTGTGTAAGTTATCACTATGCGCACAAATGTTGTCCTGCATTCATTTCATAAATGAAGCAGCAATACTTGTCAGCATATTTCATTCTGGTTCTGGTCTTCTTGATTTAATCTTACACATGAGGTCCCGATTTCAATTCAATGATAAGTCTTTTTATTAGGTCACCTGACCGAAGGTCATGGTGACCTATTGCGACCGTGTTTCGTCTGTCGTCGTGCGTCGTCCGTCGTCCGTCGTCCGTTAACTTTTAACATTTTCGACTTCTTCTTGAGAACCATTGGACGGATTTCAACCAAACTTGGCAGGGAGCATCCCCATGGGAAGCCGCTTCAGATTTGTACAAATCATGGAGTTATCTCCCTTTGGGGCCCCATAAGTGGCCAAAAAGGGGTTAAATAGGGTACATCTTAAAAAATCTTCTTCTCATGAACCAGCTGTTGGATTTGATTCACATTTGATATTTAGAGTCTTTAGGGCAAGGACAACAAAGTTTGTACAAGAGAAAAAAATCCGTCCAGAAATGGCCGTGCTGGGGATGGGGGATGTGAGGGGGGTTCGCGTTATTAGTTAACTTAACATTTTCAACTTCTTATTAAGAACCATTGGACGGATTTCAACCAAACTTGGCAGGAAGCATCCTAATAGGAAGCTGCTTCAGATTTTGTACAAATCATGGAGTTATCTCCCTTTGGGGTCCCATAAAGGGCCAAAAAGGGGGTAAATTGGGTACATCTTAAAAAATCTTCTACTCATGAACCGGCTGTTGCATTGGATACACATTTGGATGTTAAAGTCTTTAGGGCAAGGACTACAAAGTTTGTACAAGAGAAAAAAATCTGTCAATAAATGGCCGTGCTGTGGATGGGGGATGGGAGGGGTTCACGTTATTACTTAACTTTGAACATTTTCTACTTCTTTTTGAGAATCATTGGACAGATTTCTACCAGACTTGGCAGGAAGCATTCCAATGGGAAGCCGCTTCAGATTTTTACAAATCATGGAGCTATCTCCCTTTGGGGCCCCAAAAGGGGGTAAATAGGGTACATATTAAGAAATGTTCTAATGTTGGATTGAATTCACATTTGGTATTTTAGTCTTTAAATAAGTTTGTACAAGAGAAAAAAAGACTGTCAAGAAATGGTGGTGCTGGGGGGTTGCACTCTTAGTTAACTTTTAATATTTTCCTTAACTGTTTCTGCTCATTTGATTCAGGTGACCGATAAGGCCCTCTGGGCCTCTTGTTTGTTTATTCATTCTTCCTACATGACAACCACTAAAGATTTGGATGGAGACAACTCCTTGCCCCCATTTTTTCTGCCTAGACAATCCATGTATTATATCAATCAGCAAATCATTCGCTTAAGGTGTGAGAGGGGTTACTTAAATTCACCTATACGTAACATTTAGGCAGACATTGATAGATTATTTGTATCACTTGTAATTTTAGAAATAAAGACAAAATGCAAATGATAGGCAATTTGTATAAGAAAGTGGTGATCCAACATGTATGTACTTAGTGATGTACAAGTGACTTCAATAGACCCAAAGTCCTCTCAAACATTGAGGGTTGACGCATAAGTCATTTACTACATCTCTTACTGAAGCCATGTCTGTGAAGACCAATATCTGTCATTTGTTTATCAACATTCTTGGATATTTCTTTTTAAAGATTGCATTTAACCATATTAAATTCACAGTGCGGCAATTAAATGTAATTCAGAAGTTCTTTGTTAAACAATTGTACCATTTTCGGCGGCGGCCATCTTCAATTACAAACATGCATTCAGTTATTATAAAAATGGGACATTTCTCAATCTCAATAAATAAATGTAAATAAGTAGCTACTCTCGGTAACAAATTTGAAGTAAACATTTGCCCATTTGAAAGATTATTATTCTTTAAATGGCATTCATTTTAGAACATGGCAGCCAGAAGGAACTTCTGGTATTTATCACCTTATACTTCAAAATGTTCATATTGAACAACGTTTTCTCTAATTTTATGCTTAAAACACAATCTGTACTACGTCATATCTTATCTGCTCCACTTATAATTATGTCAACTATATTTTGCGGCCAAATGATAATAATACTCAACTCAACTCAACTCAATAAACTTTAATTCAGACTTGAACGATGGTCGTTCCTCGTCATAAACACATATTTACAACATATTTACAACATACAAAGACAAAATGTTACATATATACAGGAGAGTAATTTATAATGCAAAATAGTAGAAAAATGTTAAGGAAAAAGGAGAGAAAAAATCTATGCGGAAGTTGCTTAAAATTATTGTTGGTTTATCAATAGGTTGTTCTTTCTAATTTCAAAACTTTCATTGCAGAAAAGGGCTAATTTATTTAATGTTTTCTTATCATTATTATTAAGTAATTCGACCAATTTAAAGACGCTAGGACTTCTAAAATAGTATTTATCAATGTACTTTTTTCTTAGATTAGTGTAAAATGGACAAAATAGAATAAAATGGAATTCATCTTCAACTTCGTTTAGATCGCACATGTTACAAATTCTTTCATTTCGTGGAATGTTCCTGTGTCTTCCATTTTCAATATTAAGCATGTGAGAAGAAAGCCTTATTTTAGCGAGAGTGTTTCTTAGTTTTGGAATGTTCATATGCCGAATAAATGAAATACTGGTCGACTTACGGGCGGCCATCTTGAAATTGAAATGGCCGACTCAAATTCTTTTGAAAATGATTTTATTGAAACAAATCTCGTAAAAGTGTTTGAAAGTCATTGCAAGATCATTTGTATCAATTATAATTCGAAAGATATAAACAGAACAGATATTAGTAGCAGCCATCTTTGAAATCCAAGATGGCCATTCCAAACGCATATATGAATGAATTCATTTGATCCGCTGGTACTTCAAATATAGGTGTAGACGCAAAAGGTAAGTCAATATCTGCCATAATAAGGGAGATATTGCTCTTTACAAGTCAAAATTGGCGGCCATATTGGAATTCAATATGGCGGCCGTCAGGAGGGTCAGATTTTGGGATCTACCTAGGAAACCATTTGTGTGGGTCTATACTACATGTGTGCCAAATTTGATGCTTTCCTGAAAAAGTGAACGATCATATGCCATATCTGCCTAACTATCAGTGGTTAAGGCGCTAGACTTGTAGTCTTCCCAAGGAGAGAAAATTTGAAGTCGTGGGTTCAAAACCCACATCCACCACTGATCATATTGTGGAAATTTGGGAAGTGATAGTTTGTTTATACCCTATCTATAGACTTAATTTTGCTTTATTTAGATAGTTCTAGACCGAATCCACGATGTATAAAGATTTGTTTATTTATAGTGCCACCCCTTTTTAAAGGGCCAGTCAGTTTTGGCTTATGAGACACTCTTTTTCTCAATACGCAATACCTCCCGATTCCCCACTCATGATGCCGGGCGTCTGACAGAGATGGGTCTACGGTAACCGTTAGTTTAACTAGCTGGCGGCTCACCAACCGGTCACATCAGTTCTAATCCGGCAGGCCGGCTTCCAACGGGATTCTAACCTTCGGCCTCCCGCTTCCGAGGCGGACGCCCTAACCACTAGGCCACAGAAGCGGATGTATAATTACGTGACTCAGAATTTCTGATAATCATAACATAACATATGTTTATTTCGTATTTCTAGGCCACCGGCCCATTATACAAACATATTACATAACAAAGATATTTACAAGAGTGACATAATACAATGTAGTTAACAATACAGAATATTTTCACACAAGATTCTAATAAAAGTTCTCCACAGATATGATAATTCAGTATGATGAGTGACGTCCCTTGTAATGGCGGCAGGTATTTTTTCACGGGAGATTCGGTAGAAGTTTTCTTCAGATTTATACATCTACAAACGACTGAGGTACTGTAAATTCTACACCAGAACTCTGCTATATGGATGCCTTGCAGATTCTACTTGTCGTATTTAACCAAGAAGTAGTAGTTTGTACATAAATAGACATTCGAGGTAGTGTATCGAGATAGTGTATTGACTCTTTGAAGTATCGAGATAGATATTGACTTTGATGTACCGTTATCAATTGTGTGCAGTGTATGCAGATCCAAGTTAAGCGGTGGCCGCGTCATCTGAAAATTGGACTTTGTTATATTATCGAAGTTTTGAAGTCGATTAGTAAATCTTACCACAATGGGCATATCGGTAGAACAGTGGAGATCCTCTATAGGCTGCTTCTTCCAGCCTCTGAAGAAAAAATCATCAAGCAGACGACATTATCCTGTTTCATCTCTGTATGTCTCATTGGCTATCCGTATTACGCTATTCCTGTTACTGACTGCACACGGAGTTGAATCTAACCCTGGTCCCAATACCCGCAACAACAAAAATAACAAAGATAATCCTGACACACTTGATATGACCAAGGAAGCTGCACCTTCTCATGTCGAACAACCCAGTCGCGGGAATGGAAACCAAAGTGAGATCAGAAACTGGCTGAGATCTACACGTAATGATCCAATACAGGTTTCTCAAGAGGGCGTCGATTCTGCTGGGGCTAGAAATGATACCGGTAGTTTGACTGAAGAGGACTTGAAATCAATACTAGCAGATATACGCCTTATAGTTAAAGACACGAACAATCAATTCCATAGTATGAACGAATCAATAAATGATCTTAAAATGCAGAATAAGGAGCTTGTACAGCAGAATGAACAATTGACACAAAAGGTAAACGATATGGAACGATCACTGAATGATAATGCCATGAAAATAGAACAACTTGAAGGCCAATCCAGGCGAGATAATTTAAAGTTCTACAATGTGAAAGAAAGTTACCGTGAATCGTGGGATGAATCGGAACAGAAAATAAGAAATTATATCAAAAACGAACTTGAAATCGACGAATCCAAAATTGAAATCGAACGAGCCCATAGATTAGCCGGCCGAAATAAACCTCGTGCGATAATCGCCAAGTTCTCTCGTTTCAAGGACAAAGAGATGATTCTTCACAAGTATAAGGAGAAAGTGAGATCAAACCGTGATGAACGCGATGCCCGAGATGAAAACGAGGATGATACTTTATTGGGTCCAAAACCAGTGAAAATAAGTGAAGATTTTCCATCGCGTGTTTCTAGACTACGGTATAAACTAGTACCTTTCATGCGAGAAGCACTACAAAACAAAAAACGTGCCAGCCTAAGATACGACAAACTCGTTGTTGATGGAGAGGTGTTTGTTTTTGATGAAAACAGTGGTCGGCCTGTTCGTTATTTAGACAATTGATGTGTAGGCCAAGGCCGAAATGTTGTCAAATCCGTACATGATAGCTCACAGAATAGACAATATAAACAATATTCTCCTTTAAACAATATTACAAATAGAAATTACATGTATAATAATATTACAAACACTTTGTCAATATGTTCTTTGAACATCAGAGGTTTAAAGAAATTTATTGATAATGCAGAGTTTATACATTTTTGCAAAAAATTTGACATAATTAGCTTATGTGAAACATGGAAAACAAAATCAGATAGTTTCACAAATTTTATTCATGAATATACGTCATTTGATTATATTCGGAAAACTAAAACGTCGTCTGCTAGAGGTTCTGGAGGTGTTTCAGTATTAGTACACGATAAATTAATGAATACCGGTTTTGTTAAACGAATATTTGTAAAATTTCTTGAATGTGTTGTATTGTTTATAGATAAACGTCTTTTTAATTGTGAATATGATGTAATTATGATTTTTGTGTATGTTTCACCGGAAAAATCGACCATTTACGATAATGATAACGACAATGGGATAGATCATTTGAGCGAAAAACTTACGATTATTTCAAGTGATTATCCAGATGCACAACTTTTAATGGCTGGTGATTTTAATGCCAGAACAAAGGATATAAACGATTTTATTATGCATGATAATATCGACCATATTTTTGAAAATATAACTGATTACCCGGGTGACGATTTTAATCTACCCAGAAAGTCGAAAGACGCTTTGCATTTGAATAAATTTGGCCAATCGCTTATTGATTTATGTTGTACCCATAGCGTTCATATCTTAAATGGTAGGATAAATGGCGATTTAAACGGTGAATATACATGTTTTTCAAATGACGGTAAAAGTTTAGTTGATTATTTTCTAGCATCAACTTCTTTGTTCTATAAAGTTACAATGTTTCATGTTGAAGCTGATGAGTTCTCGGACCATTTCCCTATCACATGTACAATTGAATTTGATAACAATACTTTATCACATGAAGATGACTATATTAACCACGACAATTTACGTTTCGACCCTCATCAACAATATAAATGGAATGAACGTTGTAAAGACACATTCCTTGAAAAATTCGTAGCAAACTTTAATAATTTTCGGACTACGGCGTCTGAAACCGATAGAGATATTGATCAAGAGCTTTCGAGGTTTCAATCATGTTATTACAATTCTGCTTATGATATGAAGAAAAAGTTAAGATCAAATGATAAAGATATTTGTTCAAATCCCGATTGGTGGAATACCGAATGTCAACAGTTAAAATGTAATAAAATGCAATCTTTAAAAAAGTATCGAATGACAAATGAAAACAGTGATTTTCTGCGTTTTAAATTAGCGCGAAACCATTTTAAAGCTAAGTGCAGAAAAACCCGTTTGAATTTTGAGCGCGAAAATAGAATAAAACTAGTTAATTCGCGTAAAAATGCCAAATCCTTTTGGAGCTTAATTCGCATTTCTAAAAAGAAACCTGACAAATCGGCATCCGTTAGTAACAAAGATTGGGTTGAGCATTTTACTGGTCTGTATAGTGCAGCAAACGTTAACCATGAAAACGATTTACTATCAAATATAGTCCACAACTGTAATGATGACTATTTGAACAGACCTATCTTACCCGAAGAAGTACAACAGAGTATAAAAATTATTAAATCAAATAAGTCAGTTGGACCTGATGGTTTGTGCATCGAATTATACAAATACACATCTGACATTATTCTACCGTTTTTAACAGAGTTTTTCAATAAAATATACGACGTAGGACACGTTCCTATAGATTGGTGTACCAGTATTGTTGTTCCTTTACATAAAAGTGGTCCTTCAAACAACCCAAATAATTACAGAGGAATTTCTTTGATCAATAGCCTGTGTAAAGTTTTTATAAACATACTAACAAATAGATTATCCTTATGGACCGAAAGAAACAATGTCCTAAATGAAGCACAAGCCGGTTTTAGGAAAAATTATAGTATCATTGATAATATTTTTACATTACAATCATTAACACAAAAATATATTTCTAAGAAGAGGGGAAGATTTTACTGTTTATTCATAGATTTCAAAAAAGCATTTGACTTTATCGACCATGAGAGACTCTGGGATTCTTTACAAAGGAAAAGCATTACAGGAAAATTTATCAGAATATTTAAAGATATGTACCAAAAACTTAACTGTAGAGTAAGAATAAACAATTTATTAATGGAATCAATATCATGTAAGAGGGCGACCAGACAAGGATGTGGAAGCTCACCGATAATTTTTGATCTATTTATCAATGATCTAATAGAATACTTGAGACAAAAATGTAAACGTGGAATTTTTATTTCAACTGACATTGAAGAGATTTTAGCATTGCTTTTCGCAGACGATGTATCATGCGTAGCAGATACAGTATTTAACCTCCAACATCAATTAAATACTATACATACATTTTGCGAATCTGTTGGAATGAGTTTAAACTTGGATAAAACTAAGATCATTGTTTTTAGGAAAGGTGGAGTATTGAAAGCTAATGAAAAATGGTTCTATAATGGTAAAGAAGTTGAAACAGTTACAAGTTATAAATACCTAGGAGCTTTATTTACATCTAGATTATGTTGGACAATGCATAAAATTAATCAAGCATCACAAGCCAGAAAAGCATGTTTTAGCATCTACAGATCACAAAAGAAGTTTGGTTATTTCAGCATAGTTGATTATTTCAAACTCTTCGACTCTATGGTTAAACCCATACTTTGTTTTGCATCTGATATTTGGGGTTATGAATATAGCCAGTCTATTGAAAAAGTACACATTGATTTTTGCAAACGTATTTGTTCTTTAAATAAAAATACCTCAGACTTTTTAGCACTGTCAGAATGTGGAAGATATCCTCTTGCAGTTAATTATATGTCACAATGTATCAAGTACTGGATCAAGCTCACAGAAATGTCTATTGATAGGTACCCCAAACAATGTTATGATATGCTAAGGAATTTAGACGAAAATGGAAGGGTTACATGGGCCTCAAAGATTAAAGAGATGTTATTTGAATACGGTTTTGGATATGTTTGGTTTTCTAACAGCGTAGGTGACTCCAGCGCTTTTTTGAAAGTTTTTAAACAACGATTGATAGATTGCTCTTATCAGATGATTCGCGAAAAAATTAACGACTCCCCAAAAACCAAATACTACAAAAACTTTTATTCCTTGCTTGACGTAGAACGATATCTTTTGACCGACATGCCTTATCAAAATCGTCGTACTCTAGCTAACTTTAGATGTTCCAGTCACCAATTAAACGTAGAAATAGGCAGACATAATAATATTGACTACAACTTGAGATTTTGTGAGTGGTGTCTGAAACGAAACGTCTTCACTATTGAAGACGAATTTCATTTTGTAATTACATGTCCGTTATATGATGAATTAAGAATTTTATATTTCACAGACGAATGGAAAAACGCATATCCGACACTAAATTTGTTTGAAAGGATCATGTCCGACACCAAAGAAGTAAACATAAAAAGGCTTGCAAAGTACTTGGTTGAAGCATTTAAACTCCGGAAAATTTCAAATTCGAATCTTAATCAAGATGACCAATAAATTCGGTCTCTTATATCGACATTTTTTTTTCATCTTCAGTTATACGTATCGTACCAAGACATTAAGCATATGATTCAGTTTTTCAAGATTCTGTATCAAAAATATTTTATTCTTATTATTGGAATATCTTTTTGAAAAGGATATGACGAGTTATCAACAGCATGGTTGAAAAAGAAGGAAAATATTAACCAACATTTTGTTCTTTTTCTCCAGTGTTCTATTCAAAAACATATCTATATGCAATCTATCTAATTGATTGAAACAAACTTATAATAAACATAGAAATGATGATTTATCAAGGTCGTTTTCAATGTATGTGTTTCTACATTCAAATATTGGCTACAATTTATACGTATACACATACTGAATTATCATATCTGTGGAGAACTTTTATTAGAATCTTGTGTGAAAATATTCTGTATTGTTAACTACATTGTATTATGTCACTCTTGTAAATATCTTTGTTCTGTAATATGTTTGTATAATGGGCCGGTGGCCTAGAAATACGAAATAAACATATGTTATGAATCTTCAATAACTTTGGTAATACTTGACCAATTTGAATTCGGTTTGAAGCAGAGAAAATGGAAATATGCTAGGAATAAGCTGATGTGTTGGAATTTTTGAAAAATCAGCTGATTTAAAAGATATTGAAGATCAACCAAAATTTTGGTTGATCTTCAGTAACGTTTTTATCAGCTGGTAAAAAAATCAACCTTGCCTATCTAATGGTGACAGTTTTCCGCATTATCTGCTCCAAACCGAATTCAAATCGGTACCATATTAAGGAAATTATTAAAGATTTCATAAAATAGTTGCATCACGTGATTATCCATCGTAGTATCAACAGTAAGAACACAGAAAATTATTTAATCTAGGCCCATAGGCAGCCATTGGATTTTTCATAAAAGTTTAGTGTAAAATAAGGAAAATTCGGCACCTTTTTTCAAATGTTTTGGCTCTGTGATCGAAGTGTCCTGGGTTCAAATCCCGCCAGTGACACGGGACTTTTTCTGAGCAAAACGTTATTCCACGTTGCTCCTCTTCACCCAGTGTAAATGGATACACGGGATTTTTTTTTACTTATTACGTGTAATTTATACTTCAAGCTGCACCTAATGGAAAAAGATATTGACAAATTTACACAATTTTGTGTGCTTGCAAACACTTTTTATCAGGCGCTTTTTACAAATAAATCATTCAATATGGTTATTGTAGATTTACATTTTTCATTGTTGCCGCGTCTCTTGACTTACGCGGCGTTGCAACTTGCAATTTATCGTGCGACGTCGCGAACGAATAGTAACCTATTTTATCAAGTTAACCGTGACGTAATCTCGGACAAACTATAGTAGTTCGTAGGTGTTGTTATAAAAAAATCTTGTAACCAGACGATGTTTTTTGGTTTGAGTTGTAACACTCATTTCTATTGGTTTGTTCGTTCATGGGTGTTGGCGCGTTTTGTCACATGATCTCTTTGTGCAGTTCTGCTCTGATGGTTTGCTAGTCGAAAAGTCACGAAATTTGACAAATTGTATTTTGGTCATCGGAAATCTGAGAATTCGCTATTTTCTATTGAATTGAAGGTTTGTAAATGATTTGTTCATTCTATTGCTCCTTTCGGGACGCTCGATTAATTCGTTGTATTGATCCGGGTCCAGATCGGGTTGCTAGAGTCGTTCTTTGTTGATGTCATTGGTTTTCGCGCCAGCTGTTTACTATTCGGTTCGTCCCATCTATCTTTCGTACCTATCTCTAACCTGCATGTTTTAATACTATTCACATTGTTTTACAGGATCACGTATGATTGCAGGGCGATGGATGATTGATGTTTGATGAAAACGTTCAGTTCCATAAACTGGTAAGTGTATATCGTCTGCTATTGTGAATACGGATATTTATAGAATCGTCTGCTATTGTGATATTTGTTGACATGTACAAAGTTGTAAAAGGAGTTTTATGTTTGTATATTTCCAGATTGTTTTATCCATGGATAAGGATTGAAGGAGAATAATAGTATAGAAACCAATATGAGTTGTTCTTTGTTGTTCACTCCGGACCGATAACGTACCCGACCCTCACCCTTGGTTGTTGTCACTTACCCCACAACAACCAACTGGTCACAAATGGCGCCCACCGAGTTGTAGAGTGACGACAAGGAATTATCATTGTGACATCGTTGGATTAGAATTTTCGTCGTTGGATGCCAGCGTTGGATTATTTGGATAAGGATGCGTGTTTGGATTTAGTGACCGTGTTAAAATTGTGAAACAGTGATAAATAAGGAAATATTGTGTTGTGTGAAAAAGGATTTAGGATATTGTATAGTGAGTAGAAATGTTTGCTTTATTTGTCTTTTATATGTTTTAAAATGAGATCCCAGCCTTCCCAGGTCTAAAGCTATTGATTGAGTCCAGTCTAAAATTACAGTTTGATCAGAGTCGGACTATACTTTATTATCTTCCCACAATGTTTTGATCTACCTGAATAGTTAGCAGTGCACTCAGGCGGAACGAAGTTTTCCACTGAATACACGACCACCAATTCAGTAAACATTTCAGTGATTCATTAGCATTTCATGCCTAGATATTTGCTAGCATTTGGTAGATTTATAATCATGTTATGCCATAGATTTTTACCGCTAGATTTATGTACCTAGATTTTGTGTATTTTGAGAGCTATTTTTGGCGTGAGAGAGATGCACATTCACGATTCACTGCACTTTAACCCGGGTGACTGTTTACTAATTTTTCTGATCTATTAATATCAAACCCCTTTATTAAACTTGTCCCCGTCCATTTGATCGCGCCCCTATTAAATTGATCTATCCTCGACCCTGTGTTGTTGTCTCCCACTTAGCGAGGTGTTTGTTTATTTTCTTACAATTGATTGATTCGCCAATTGATTTTCATTGGCTAAAAAATTTCCCTCCATATGACGTCACACTAGTTCCGGTATAGAGCAATTATTTGATTGGACCACCACGTTTCCGGTTACTACTAGCGTAAACAGGTATTTTCATTCATACTTTTCTTGATTCTGATTGGTTCGTTGATTTACACACCGTGACATCATTTACAGGTAGTTCTTGTTTATTTCCCTTTGAGTTTGACCTTTGACATTTGACAGACGACACTTTTGTAGCGTAAATTTAGGTAGAGTAGGACAACTCATATTGGTTTCTATACTATTATTCTCCTTCAATCCTTATCCATGGATAAAACAATCTGGAAATATACAAACATAAAACTCCTTTTACAACTTTGTACATGTCAACAAATATCACAATAGCAGACGATTCTATAAATATCCGTATTCACAATAGCAGACGATATACACTTACCAGTTTATGGAACTGAACGTTTTCATCAAACATCAATCATCCATCGCCCTGCAATCATACGTGATCCTGTAAAACAATGTGAATAGTATTAAAACATGCAGGTTAGAGATAGGTACGAAAGATAGATGGGACGAACCGAATAGTAAACAGCTGGCGCGAAAACCAATGACATCAACAAAGAACGACTCTAGCAACCCGATCTGGACCCGGATCAATACAACGAATTAATCGAGCGTCCCGAAAGGAGCAATAGAATGAACAAATCATTTACAAACCTTCAATTCAATAGAAAATAGCGAATTCTCAGATTTCCGATGACCAAAATACAATTTGTCAAATTTCGTGACTTTTCGACTAGCAAACCATCAGAGCAGAACTGCACAAAGAGATCATGTGACAAAACGCGCCAACACCCATGAACGAACAAACCAATAGAAATGAGTGTTACAACTCAAACCCAAAAACATCGTCTGGTTACATGCTCGCCCTCTCCGAAAAATGACGTCCCGTCATTGTCACGTCGGTGTTACGTCAACGTCATACGACTGTCGAAACCTACACTACTATCTACTGACTACTACTACTTGACTTAATTAAAATACTGGTAAAAGCTCTACAAATCCTTCGCACCTGTCAAATTTCGTGACTTTTCGACTAGCAAACCATCAGAGCAGAACTGCACAAAGAGATCATGTGACAAAACGCGCCAACACCCATGAACGAACAAACCAATAGAAATGAGTGTTACAACTCAAACCCAAAAACATCGTCTGGTTACATGCTTGTAAATACGTCTTAATTCAAGCCGTAGTTACGAGATTTTATAAAAAAGAAAACACCGACGGCTTATCAAAATATAACGGTAAACTCGGTCTATTTTAAGCACACAATTCTTGCCTATTGTGATGTTCTGCAGATGACAATTTCATGAAATTTTACATAGTTTAGTCTTATTGTATTTAAAACATTGAAGGAAATGAGAAAATTGCACGTCACACAAGGTTTTCCCAACCTTTTTTCTCGGGGTGTCAAAAAGCGTCGCTGTATGAAGGGTTAAATAAATAGTCCGTCTGATGACCCAGGTAAAAAATGATTTCGCTGCACCCCCCTAGGTACCAAGGTTGTTATATACCATTTTAAAGCTGGACATGAACTGAATACGATGCGCAATGTTGTCAAGTTGTAAACCTGTGCAGATCCCATGGAAAAGCACAAATATGTGGGTGGGGTAAGATAACATATGAATTATTTGAAATACATTTGTCAAATAAAAATCGTCTTAAACCCAACAACTTAGGAATGCACTCCTTCAATTTCATGTAATTATTATTGAATGAACTAGAAGAAACATACAAAACACATTTCAACCGATTATGCGTAGAAATAAGGCTCAGATATCTTGTCAATTTACATATGGTGGGTGGGGTAATTTTTGCACAGTAAAACACTTGACCACAAAAACAAATAATTGCTTTATTTTTTCCGTGAAACGTTTGTACAGTCGTTCTCAGATTGAATACAACTTATTTGGATCTAAGCTAAACACATTTACCAAAAATCTTATCGGATATACACAAGAAACGGTTCTAGGCTTATCTTGAAAGTACCCCCTATTTCCCAGTAAATTACAACATCGTCCGTCAAATGATTTCAAATAAGGCGGATTTGTATAGAGATCGCTGCACCCCTAACCCACGATGTACCAAGACTGTTATATACCATTTTAAAGCTTAAAGCGTAGGATATGCTGGCCACAATGTACGATGTTATCAAGTTGTAAACCTGTGCAGGTCCCGTGTAAACAAATACATATATGGGTGGGGTAAGATAAGATATAATATGTTTGAAATGCATTTGTCATATAAAAATCGTTTTAAGCCCAACAACTTAGGAATGTACTCATTCAAATCCATAAAATTATTATGGAATAAAGCAGAAGAAACATGCAAAACACATTTCAACCGATTATACGAGGTAATAAGGCTCAGATATCGCGTCTAATTGCATATGGTGGTGGGGTAATTTATACACAGTAAAACACTTGGTCACACAAACAAATAATCGCATTATTGTCCTGTGAAACATTTGTACAGTCGTTTTTAGATTCAATACAAGTTATTTGGATCTTAGTAAATAACCTTCACTAAATACCGTATCAGATATAAACAAGATACAGTTCTAGGCTTATCTTGAAAGCGACCCTATTTCCCTGTAAATTACAACATCGTCGTCAAATGATTTTAAATAAGTAGTTTTTTAAGGGCACCTCTAACCCCTGATGTACCAATGTTGTTATATTCCAGTTAAAATCTTGGAAAATGCTTGATACAATGCATGGTGTTGTCAAGTAAAACCTGTGTAGGTCCCGTGTAAACACATAATTATGTGGATGGGGTAAGATAAGAAACAAATTATATGAAATACATTTGCCAAATTGAAATTGTCTTAAACCCAATAACTTCGGGCTAAGCAAATTCGAATTCATGAATTTGTTATTGAATAAACCTGAAGGGATATACAGAAAATGTTTCAATTTATTACAGGCCAAAATAATGCTCGTACATTTCGTAAAATTGCACATGGCGGGTTGGGTGGTTTAAACACAGTAACATACGTAGCCACACAAACAAATAATAGCATTAGTGTTCTGTGAAACGTCAGTCCAACCGTTTATAGATTAAATACAAACTTTTTTTATTTTAGTAAAACCTCTTCACCCAATATCTTAACAGATATATACAAGACAGGGTTTTAGACTGCACTTGCATATGCCCCCTGTAACTTACAACATAGTCATTTAGATGATGTCACACATGTGGGCTATTGAAGGAGTACCTGCATCCGACCACAATTTACCAAAGCTGTTACATACCACTTTAAAGCTTGATATATGCTAGATACAATGCACGATGTCGTCAAGTTATAAACCTGTGGAGGTCCTGTGTAAACACATAAATATGTTGGTGGAGTAAGATAAACATTTTTTTTAAAATTGATAATGCATTTGTCAAATATATATCGTCATAAACCCATCCTTTTAGAAATGTTCTCATTCAAATGCATGGAATCATAATTGAAATTACCTCAAGAGATCTCCTAAATATATTTCAATCGATGACACCAAGAAACAGGCTACGGCGGATTCAGGATTTCTTCTAAATGAATCCAACTTTCTTCAATATTCGACCTCAAAAATTGGAAAAAATCAACTAAACTAACTTCTATTAAATAAAAAGGTGATATCAGTATCCCGAGGTCTTGTTACAAATTTCTGTTTTGGCACTGGGGCGGTGGAATTGGCAAATAGCGACATTTTGTCGTAAATTGGAAGAAAAACTAAACATGTATAACAGCTATCATTTAGAATGTTTGTATGTAAAATACACTTTTAAATACTCTTGTTTAAGAACATTCATCAAAACAGTATTCAAAACAATTGTAAATGAAGATATTGTCTTATCTTGGGGAATACTGGGTGCTCATTGGGAATTTTCACTCAAGAATTGGAATTGTCAGTATCGATCTAATTACGATTAGATTGTGATCAGAAAAACTATTGCAGAGATTCTTTTTGTTATGATTCACACCACAGATGTGCTTCTGGTGCACATAATCGCACAATGACAACTGACAATCGTGATGACTGCAGTAATTATGATAATCATGGGCATCAGCCATGTAACAGCTATTAAACTAATTGTAATGTGTGAGCCTCCTAAGTTGGGTAAAAACATATAGGTGTAAGCTAAGGCGAAAAAGCCTTTAAGTATTTTTGAGGACAGTTAACTCTTGATACAATGGTCTGATTTATTCGGAAGTGCAAATAGAAGAGTTAAAATGCAAGCCCAGTTGATCACAATAGCTGACTTGTGCCCCTCACTTCTCTTTTCTAATTAATTAATAAAAATAGAAAAAATATCAAGATTGGTACAAAAAAGGGGAAACATGAACTCAACAAAACCATTATCTAAAAGAGAATTTTTGCTTAGCCCGTGGAAGTCCTTTACTACCAAAAGTGTCATTCAGAAATAAAATACGTCCTTGTAGTAATCATTAACGGACTCTATTATCGATTTTGAATTGACAAAATTATACATCTTTTTATGAATCTTTGCTGTCCTTAAAATTATTTGTATTACTTTTCCACATCAATTTAGAAACAAAATGAATGTTGTATGCGCCTATTCCATCTGTAAATCTGCTGTTTGCCGTCATCATGGACGCCATCATGTTATTAGTGTGTTGTCCAATGATGCCTCAGTAAGATATTTTTCATTCACAAATCAATATATCTTGTATCAAAAATGCTAAACTATTTTCAGAAGATGTTCTTGCTCAGATAAACTGTCCATACAATATGTATTTTTGCTATATGACTATGGATAGTTAAAGCAGAGATTATTGTAAGTTAGAGGTGAAGATCGAACATATGGAAGCAACCTAGAACTATTATGTCTTGTTTATATTTGTTCAATTGGGTGAAGATGTTGTACTAATCTCCAAATAATTTGCGTTTAATCTATAAATGGTTGTACAAACGTTTCACGGAATAATAATAGGATTATTTGTTTGTGTGGCTAAGTGTATAAATTACCCCCCACACACACACACACCAACCGTATGCAAATCGACTAACTATCTGGAATTATTTCTGCGTATAACCGATTGAAATTTGTTTTGTATATCGCTTCTGGTCATTTCAATAATAATTTCCTACATTTGAAGTATGAGAACATGTATTGTGAGTTTAAGACGATTTATATTTGACAATTGCTTTTCTAAAAAATATTATCTTGCCCCACCCATATATTTGTATGCTTACACGGGACCTCCACATGTATACAACTTGACAACATTGTGCATCGTACCCAGCCTATTTCAAGCTTTAAAATGGTATATAACAGCATGGGTACATCACAGTCGGATTCAGCAACTCCTATAATGAGATATCAACTATAAGACTATTTGTTTGTGTGGCTACGTATATCACTGTGTTTAAAACAACCCCGCCATATGCATTTGTTTACGAAATATCTGAACATTATTTCTGCCTACAATCAATTGAAACGTTTTGTGTATATCCCTTCAGGTTCATTTAATGATAATTTTATGAATTCGAATGTGCTAATTCCTAAGTGGTCGAGTTTAAGACAATTTTGATTTGACAAATGTATTTTAAAAAATATATATGCTATCTTACCCCACCACATATGTATTTGTTTACACGCGTTCTGCACAGGTTTACAACTTGACAACATCGTACATTGTGTTCAGCATATTTCAAGCTTTAAAATGGTATATAAAAACCTTGGTGCGTCGGGGGTAAGAGGTGCAGACATCTCCTTGACCCCCCCCCCCATTTGAAATCATTTGACGACGATGTTGCAATATCAGGGAAATAGGAGGCATTTTCAAGATGAGCCTAGAACTATGTATTGTTTATAACTGCTTAAGTATTTGGTGTAGATATCTAACTAAGATCCAAATAAGTTGTTTTCAATCTAAAAACGGCTGTACAAACGTTTCACGGAACAATAATGCGATTATTTGTTTGTGTGGCTAAGTGTTTTACTGTGCAGTGTACAAATTACCCCACCCACCATACGCAATTTGACGAGATATCTGAGCTTTGGTACCTCGTATAATCGGTTGAAATGTGTTTTGCATGTCTCTTCTGCTTTATTCCATAATAATTTTATGAATTTGAATGAGTACATCCCGAAGTTGTTGGGTTTAAAACAATTTTTATATGACAAATGCATTTCAAATATATTATTTCTTATCTTACCCCACCCATATATGTATTTGTGTACACGGAACCTGCACAGGTTTACAACTTGACAACATCGTACATTGTATCCAGCATATTCCAAGCTTTAAAATGGTATATAACAGTCTAGGTAATCGGCGGTTAAGATCGTCTCCATATAAATCCGCCTTATTTGAAATCATTTGACGGACGATGTTGTAATTTACTGGGAAATAGGGGGTACTTTCAAGATAAGCCTAGAACCGTTTATTGTGTATATCCGATAAGAGTTTTGGTGAGTGTGTTTTACTAAGATCCAAATAAGTTGTATTTAATCTAAAAACGGTTGTACAACGTTTCATGGAACAATAATGCGATAATTTGTTTTTGTGACCAAGTGTTTTACTGTGTGAAAATTACCCCACCCACCATATGCAAATTGACGAAATATCTGAGCCTTATTTCTGCGTATAATCGATTGAAATGTGTTTTGTATGTCTCTTCTGGTTTATGCAATAACAATAGTATGAATTCGAATAGTTACATTACAAAGTTTTTGGGTTTTATACGACTTTTATTTTACAAATAATTTAAATGTTATCTTACCCCACCCACATATTTGTGTGTTTCCACGGGACCTGCACAGGTTTACAGCTTGACAACATTGTGCATCGTATCCAGCACATTTCAAGCTTTAAAATGGTATATAACAACCTTGGTACCTCTGGCGGTGCAGCGAACTCCTTAAATAGCCCCCTTATTTGATTTCATCCAACGGACTAAAAGCCTACAAATTAACATTTCAGTTCAACAATATATTACATTAAGTCAGCATATAATTATATATGTCAACCGAACATCATTAGAAATGGACACAAGAAAATAGCACGTTTATTCAACAGCATATTAATGAAGCCAGAATAATGGTATGTCGAACGAACATCATTAGAAACTGGCTGAATAGAATAACGAGTTGAGCCAATAGCATCTTAAATGAAGTCAACATAATGATATGTCGACCAACCATCATCAGAAAAAGACGGAATAAAACAGCGTATTTACTCAACAACATATTAAATGAAGTCAACATAATGATATGTCGACCGAACAGTATTATTTACTGACAGAGTGAAATAACATATTAACTGAACAACATATTAAATGAAGCCAACATAATGATATGTCGACCGACCACCGTAAGAAAATGACATAACGAAACAACGTGTTAACTGAACAACATACTAAATAAAGTCAACATAATGATATATTGTCCGAACAGTATTGCTTACTGACAGAAAGAAATAAAATATTAATTGAACAACATATTAAATGAAGCCAACATAATGATATGTCGACTCACCACCGTAAGAAAAGGACATAATAAAACAACGTGTTAACTGAACAGTATTCTAAATGAAGTCAACATAATTATATACCGAGCGAACATCGTTAGTAACTAACAGAATGAAATAACATATCAAATGAACAACATATCAAATGAAGCCAACATAATTATAGGTCGACTGGCTACCATTTGAAAATGACAGAATAAAATAGCATGTTAACTTAACAACACACATGTATTGAATGAAGCCAGCACAATGATATATCGACCGAACATTATTAGTTACTGACTAATTAGATAACAAGTAAACTTAACAACAAATCTTTTGAAGTCAACATAAAAGCATGACAACCGCTTACCAAATGTAACTGATGAAATGAAATAATATGTTAGCCCAACTTAGAGTTAATTAAAGTAGACGTAATGAGAAATAAACCGAACAAAGGGTCCATCAAACGCTTCAAAAATAATAGCTAATTGATTAAAATTATGTTAAGAGGATACTTTAATCCTAGCAGACTATTCACCATTACAATTCTACCCGACAATATCAGAGTGAACTTAGCAATATGATCATTTTAAAGAAAAGACAGCTACGGCGTTCCATACTTTAACCTGATTACTAGTATTTCATTTTCACGCAGAAATTCAGCCCCAATTGTGTAATACTAGCAAAACGAACAACCCTTTTTGAACCCCCTTCACACACAGAAATCCTAGATCAACCGCAGATAGTCACACTCAAAGGCTGTGGAGAAATTCAAGTCTCTTTGGGTTCAGACTAGTGCTGAAACGAGTGCCCGGGTACCCGCTGGTCAGGTACAGAAATGCCAGTACCCGGGTAGAAATTCATTACCCGTAACCCGATTATTAATTTTAGCTTTCAACTGGTATTTATAATTTAACATATCTCACTGGTGGTGAACTCAGCCAAAGCGTGGGACGTTTTTTCGTGATCATAGTATTCCGTCGGTGTTGTTATAAAACCGAGATTTATAACAACACAGACGGTTTGTCAATACGTATCGGTACACCCGGTCTATTTTTAGAACAAATTCATTGTTATTAGAAAAACTATCCAATCAGATCTTTAAACTCACATTTAAACGCAAAGTATCTGTACCTTGTTGTAGCGAAAAAACGTCCCTCGCTTTGGCCGAGTTCACCACCAGTGTATCTAGACAGTCAAGATGTTTTACATTTATGAAAACAGTGTTCAGCATGGATCACATTAGAAAGGGATACTAATTTGGAAATCAACCAATGGGAACATGCAGGCTCGGTCGAGTCAACTCGTCTGCATGTTCTCATCGGTGGACTGCTCCTAGCGGTATGTAGTAAATGGATTGAGCCATCTAAATTCACAAATTATCCATTTCTGCGGGTGCCCGGGTACCTGCGGGTAATTGTTAGATTGGTACCCGATTAATCCGATTCTTCTTCGATGAAAATTCGCTCTTTGATATTTGGATGTCGCTGTTTAAACAGACTCGGATTAGTACCCGGGTAGAAATTTTGTACCCGTTTCAGCCTTATTTCAGACCAGCATATTGTCGCTTTTCTACGAAAACCTCGTATCTGCAGCTTGTTTTAAGCTGCAGATACGAGGTTTTCGAAGAAAAGCAGCGACATTGTCGATGTTAATGCAAAACCTCGTATACCATTTTTGGAAGGCTTGAAAGGGGTAGAAAACAGTTTAATAACTTTTCCGAAACTGAAAGGTTTTACTTGGAATTTGGACATTTTGTTCATATATAATGTGTCATTAATACCTGTAAGTAAATCCATCTTAAAATCTGCAAGAATTATCTAAACTGGACACATGGGGCTATACTTTTAAAAATATCGACATACGAGGTTTTGCATTTACACCGACAATATGCCCAATTAAAGGGATATACGTCTTTTCCAAATAATGCCTGGTTTTGAATCTAGAGATTATGGGAATTCCTAGGGAGAAAAGACAAAACAAACTTGATGAACAACGTTTTCTTCCTTTCCATCGGCCACGTATCGAAAGAGTTATAGAAAATTATCGAAAATGTAGAGTCACATGTTTCCCCGCTGTTTTAAAGGTGATATCTGTGATCGAGAGGTATTTCGTTTGCTTTGCGACAAAGAGGTACCGAGTTCGATCTTAAGAAGCGTTGGTAGATCTTGGACATTTCATCGGTCCACATTATCGGTGCTATAATCCGAGGCTTCTCTGATGAAAAATCGCTCTTTGATATTTTGATGTCGCTATTTACAAATAGCGACATCCAAATATCAAATAGCGAATTCTCATCAGAGAAGACTCGGATTATCGGTGCTAGTGCTGGGTGTAGACTCGACAGTGATAACTCTAAACTGAACAGAAAGTTGGACCCAATGGATAAAATAAATGCGTTTACAAACATTAAATTAGGCATGTATTGGACTTTATAAAGAATTATACCTCACGATAAAAGACGTGGCAGAGCAGCCCTTGCTAATCGAATGTATTGCTCTGCCAGGTC
This sequence comes from Fragum sueziense, assembly GCA_963680895.1. Classification (NCBI taxonomy): domain Eukaryota; kingdom Metazoa; phylum Mollusca; class Bivalvia; order Cardiida; family Cardiidae; genus Fragum; species Fragum sueziense. Next base: position 8,311,877 of record OY804592.1, read on the forward strand.
AATTCTCGTCCGCTATAACACCCTAATAGTAAATTGTTGGTATCACTGGAAAACCTCGTAACTCAAACTTCATTAAAGCTGGAATTACAAGGTTTTGTAACGACACCGATGAAATGGAAATCTGGGGCGAATAAGATTAAGATTTTTTTTCAATTTTACGTTTGAAATAGAATCTGGAGAAAGGACACTTTTGGTATATGAAAACAATATAGATCTAGATCAGACTGTGCATATACATGTACACAGTCTGATCAAAGTCTATGCTTTTCTCTTGTGGCAATTTTATGACGTAAAGTAGTTATAAGAAAGTGACATGTAATATACCCTTTTTTCAATCGAAACAATTTCAGCCGTTGTATGTACAGGCTTTTCTATATATAGTCCTGAATACTTTGAATCATCACTTTAACCAAACTAGTATGATTTCTATGCGTTTCATTGGTGCTGGCATATTGATACTAGTTCGGAGTTGTACTGCCCATATTTTCCAAAACATATCTAGGTTAACATATTCAAAACAATATATCAGCTTTAAGACGAACCAGCTACAGTTACGAATAGTTCTAAGTAATACTACCCATGATGCCCAAATCAGATATCCGAAGATAACGAATGTTCGGCCATTATCTGGCGCGCGTTCTTTAGAGCGAGATTTCTTGAGACATCTTGAGATCTCTTAAGATGCTTTAGGATCAAGCAAAAAAATAGCACCACGTTGGTCCTCTTTACCCAGGTGTATAAATGGGTACACGTGAGAGTAAAAGCCAATGCGCTGTGGCTAGCCGTAGGCGCCGTGTGTTAACAGCCGGCTTGAAACTCGATGATCGTGGGTTAAAGTTTAAAGTCTGTGATATCTACTATAAGATATACGGACCTTAAACCCCCAAATTCAACTTTAACTTTAACATCCATAAACAACAAAGACAATACAATCAGTCGGCATATAATTTAATGGAATATGTTAAACAGTATAAAATTGCGAGAGTTCCATTTATTCATTTAATATACATGTATGTTACTTATTTATGAACAATTCCTGCTTTTTCGTAAATACAATACAATTACTTAGAAGTTTTAACCAAAATGAAGGTAATTAACCTGTTGCCCATAGTTCTTTCCGATTTTATAGAATAAATGTGTCTACTTATTGAATTCGAATAACTTTAGTTAGAAACATCTTCTTAGTTGGATCAGTAGCCTTTATTATGTCAAATAGAATATGTTTGGTTCAGGTTGTATGTGTTTTTATTCTTGTGTTTGTTGTTGTGGTCGTTTTGTTGTTTCTTGGATTTTAATTCTTTTTCTGTAAGCAAAAATTGTCGGCGCCATTTTGCTAGGATAAGTCGGCTAACCTGAACCAAGCATTTCCGTATTCTAACCTCGTTATACATGTATATCATAAGGGAAATAGATTAATAAAGAAAGGTGAATTTCCAATATCGAGCGTTCCTGTCCGGATCTTAATTGGAGGAATCATTTTGAATTCCTTTCCAAAAAGTATATTTTACAGATGGCGGGTAAATTAAAGATGAGCCATCTATACTGCTTACATAACCATTGCGGACTGAACGCAGCTCATAAACCACGAAGATATCTGCACCCCTGTAAAGAAAATATGTGGCTTAACCCTTTTTCAAACGGTAAAATTTTAGGGTTATCAAAAACTGCAATAAATGACAAAAATGGGAGTTATTTAAGATAGAATTTGTGTTAAAATGGCATAAAAATATTCAGACAAAAGGAGAAACTGCTGATAATCAGCAGTTTCTTCTTTTGTTTCAATGCTTTCCCAAGTCTTTTCTAATAGGGACGTCAAAACCAGGTCTTGTTTGGGAAAAGGTTAAGATGGTTCATCCATCATCTTATACCAAACAATCGTGCAATTTCGCCAAAACTTTGCCGTTTTCCGTGAACACGGATACTGACGAGGATATCCGGATTTTATGAAACCTTATAAACTCGACAATTTCCGTCGGGCATCACAGATGGCGTCGAAGTTGCACAAAGACTTTAGTGTTTGGTATCTAATGTTTGCGAAAGATAAAAGTACATGGGCCATCATCATATATCTTTGAGAAAAATTAAATTGTGTTGATAATACTTATACTGATCTACATACAATGTGTGTTTAATCAATCGGTATCGGAATTTACTACTTTGAATCAAGGCGGGATACACCGTTTCTGACATATATTCCATAAAATATATTTTGCATTTACTGTACAAATTCCAAGAAAATAGTCCGACGCGTTTCCGAGTAATATTTGTCATGCGAACGTCATATTTGAAATATCCGTCCAAAATTCCCTGAAATGTCAGCTTTTATAATCTGAAAACGACGTTGAAGTTTTTTGTCCAAAGTGACTCGATGTTAAAATATTGTAAATACATTGGTCGACCTATTGTTTTAGTTATGTATGTGGTGTTTTAGCATATAACCTAATTTTGGTCATTTGGCCGCCATAATTTTGAAGCATACAATGTATGTAATCCAAGTACATTATTTTGTCTTGTCAAGAAATTAGGTTTTACGCTGTTATAGCGTGGTTCATCTACTCAAAATATCAAATTGAATAATTATTATTACAATTATTATCATTTAATCTACACTTTGCTAATAGTTTCGTCAAATGGTTGTATTTGCACGACATCAACTTACATCGTACGACATTGTTACGAGAAGAAATTAATTTTCAAAAGCTATGTGATCAGAATTTCCGTAATTATCGCTAGAAGTTAAATTCCAGAGGAGCTTCCTTTCCTACAAACCACAAACACTAGTACAGGTACATGTATGTACAGTCATGGTCCCAAGCTTAATGTTTTGGCAGGGGGATCCATTTGTGAATTATCAAGTTTATTTATCTATTAATTCGTCAAATTTATGCAAGATACAGCTTTTAAATTTTTATCAAACTTAAGGACACAATATCGAAGGTCAAGATCCTCCATTTAAGGTATTGGCAGGATGTATACCTGCGTGATTTTATCTACTGACAATTTTAAAAGTACGCCAACTAGGTCAAGGCCACACTGCCAAAGGACATGGTCGTACAAGAAAGCTTTTTGTATGAACTATGTGTACATACTAGGTGATTGAAACCGTCCATGATTAAAAAAAATGATATAGGGCAAACTCCTAGGTCACAGTCACTACATCATATGATATACTTCCAAAATCCAATTACGTATCCATTTGTGAAATATCAAGGCTCTTTCTCTAAAAGTGCAAAAGTTTTGAAGTTTTTGAGAAGTTGGTTGTTCATTTCACAAAGTAAAAGGATATTGTTTGAATAAAAGGTCTTGTCAGTAACAGTACATGTAAGTGTATTTAGAGACAATGCTCCAGTTTTTGGGAACACTCGGTTATTACCGTTGAAAAATTATAATGTTTCGTACTATATAATGTTTCGCTACCAGATTTTCGATTATATGGAATGTCATTACAATTTACCATTTTCGACTGTAAGAGTGCATTTGTTATGCAAAACTGATTTTTTCCTAAGATGGGAATCGATTATGTAGAGCAAGACAGTTGTAAGTGTGTATGTTCTTACCATTGTTCTGCGTCACTTTAATACGTGAAGCTAATAGAAATGCTGTAATTCACCAATAAGTACGATGACCTATACATTTTCTTTTTGAATTATTACCAGGACATATTGCTGAATACAATGTAGGGGTTTTATCAAATTTTATAACGTAGAATCTAGAAGTTGAAATGGTTTAAAAAAATACGCAAATTTTGACGTGAAACGCTTCTGCTTCGTTGGCCTAACTGAATACGTGAGCATGCTGTTTTATACATTTATCACAGTGTAGGAGCGGAAGTGTGTGAATGCTTGTCCTTGAGTGATAGCTTGTGTGTCTGTACATCGAGGAAATGTAGCTTGGTAAACATCAGCGGTTGGCATAGGTAAGAAAAAGTTCATTATTGTTAATTGAATGATTAAGCTAGACTAACCTTGGTAAGGTGAAGGTTGATCATGATTTCATCCGACACAAAAATCCCTATGAGTTTTATTTATTTCGATATAATATCTTATATTTTGTTGTTATGAAGTAATCTTGTAATGTAATAAACATGGAGGGCATCGTCCTAATATGCGCCCCGTCTGAGCTGTTTAAACCATAAAAAATGCTTTGATCATTTGGATGGGAAAATTGGAGCATGATTTTTATCGCTTTTTTATCAGTCATCGTATTGTTTATTCGTTCCCAAATTAAATGCCTCTATGTAAGTGTTATATCACTAAGAACATGATTCAGACGAAACGATATCCATTCCAATAAAATTCTCGATTTAATTGTCCGCAGTTTGAGAGTTTTTATGTACAATCGTTTGGCTAATGACAATTCCCTTATGAATTTGTTTGTACAATCGCTTTCAAGTAATTTGTAATGTCGCTTGCCTATTTTTCACACGGATTAAAATATCAACACAAACACGAAAGTTGGATTTATCTTCTTTAATTTGTTATCCAATGTTCCACTGGATAGGCTTCTTTCTTTACCTATATTTCAAAATTCATTTTAGTGTGATGAATGCATAACATACTTTTTATTAGCATAAAACGTACAAAAAACGTTTGTAGCCTAAACAAAAGAATATGGCGGAGACATAGTTTACAGAGAAAATACAAATGGAATCTAAATAAACACATGATGAAAAAAATAAACAAGATAAGTGGTCATATATATAATCATGGTTGTTGTTGTTGTTGCTGTTGTTGTTCTTCGCTTTTTAAATTCATTACTGTGTACGTGAATTTAGCCAAATTATTCAAAACTGTGGGTGATTCTGATGTCATGAGATTTATGAATTTATTAATACTTGGCCATGTTAAATAATATTTTTTGATGAAACGTGTTCTTATCGTAGCAAATTGTGGGCAAATGAGAAGGAAGTGATACTCGTTTTCGATTACTCCAGTGTTACAATGTTTGCAAATACGTTGAATTCTTGGTATATCAAAATGTCTTCCCTTTTCAATTTCTAAGTTATGGCAAGATGTTCTAAGTTTTGCAAAAGCTATCTGGTATTTACGTTCTTTTATGCATGTTAAATATCTTTCTAGACTGAATTCATTTTTAAACTTTGAATATTTTTCTAGACGCTGTGAGACGGAAATTTTACTAAACCATTGTTGTATGTATTGATCTATTATACGTTGTTTAATACTTTTGTAGTTGTTCAGTGTATCTATTTGGTGTATCCAAGAGTCAATCATGTCTGTGTTTGTTAAAATTTGTCTGATATTTAAAGCCCAGTTACTTCCATTATAGTTATTGTCGTTATTAGCATCGTTTTGCGTCATTTTATATATATATTTATTATAAACAGATTTTTGCTCTTTAGCACATTTAGCCAATATATTATAATTTGAAACTGCCTGTAGATTTTCATTGGGTATCTTCACCGTCTATCATCAACATCGGAAATAGATTACCAGCGAAGCGAGAGTTGACTTACACGAAATGTGACAGCTCGTAAAAAATCAGTTTTGATGGTTTTAACCGTGAACTGTTTTAAGATATTTTATTGCACACACATGGCGGATATATAAAGCTTTTGTTGTAAGTAGATCGTTTAGTTAATTGACAAGACGGATGGATTTGAGGGGCGATCATCCGACGGCTGGTACCATAAACAAAGCATGCTTTTGACGTTTACAACCAATTTATCTGAAATATATGCGGATATTGTCGAGTTTTGGAGTACTGAGCTAGAGAACATACAGAATATGAAGGTATCCTAGAATTTATAAACCAAAATCCAGGGATTAAGCAAAATATTTACCAAAACAAAAAGTTAGATATGTACGGCTAATAGAACACGTGTACGGCTTATAGTAAAATTATTCAAAATATGTGTACGGCAAATAGTCATCGAAGATCGTTTAAATTGAACAAGTAGAGAGGGCCACAATGAAAATCGACAGCCACCTCAGAGTGTCCAGAGTAAGAGAACCGCTGAGATAAAAAGCAACATAAAACGCACATTTATTGGCAGACAATAGCTCTCTTTTCCTTGTTCGAGGTGATTATACAATTAGAGTAAATGTACTGGCTAGCCGCAGGGGCCCTTAGAACTAGCCGATACAGGCTTAACGTACGCGCTCGTGCAACTAGCCTATATTCGCAAGCCGTACGGGCGTGTACGTTTAGCATACTCTATATGGATTGTCTAGTCGTATGGTCGTACAGATCAATAAAATTAATTTAAGGTAGTTTGGTCTTTTTAGACCTACCTAATCTCAGCAACGGAACAACGGCATGTACAGTCAAAGACAAATATAAAGCTTCTTTCAAGTCGTTGAGGATGAACTCTATGCATTTTTAGAATGTGGCTTATATAATGATATCCGCCATCAGTATGTAAATCAATATATTTCAACAACACGAAACAAAGAAATAGAGTTTATTCGGCTTATCTCATGTGACGACCAAAAGACTACCAAAAACGTAGCTTCTTTTATATTTCATTTGATTAGAAAAACGTAGAAATGATGCACTGTTATAATTTTGAACAAAATGAGAAATATCTATACATAAAATTATATTCAACAACAACAACAACAACTAGATACTTGATAAGTTTCTCCATATATCATTCACACTAGCAAACAATACTGTAGAAAATGTCTTTCATAACTTTGTTACATAATCCTCCAGGCACTCTGTATGTAAAATATAATGTCATGCTGTTTTGTGTTATGGGCCGGTGGCCTAAATCACCAATAAAATTATGTTATGTTATGTTTCAGCGTTTCACGGTAACATGTTCATACAATGTTTTAGGCTACCATGAAACCCAACTTTATACATGTATAATGAAAATGGGGTTTACAGTGGTATACATATTTCTTATTTTCTTTTCTAAAACAAAGATTGGAATCTAGCCTTAGTATTCCTCAGAAGATAGAACCGACAACTCTTACTGTCTTTTTTCAAACTGACCTTAATTTCCAACACACACTTATAAATACAATTCACATAAGTCGATATATCGTGCCGGATTTCAGGATTATACTTCAAGAAGGATATAATTTACAAATATTATTTTACTTTATAAACTCACATACAAGGAATAAAATTCTGAACATTTTTGTCAAATATTTCAATACGTATGCATTAATTCAAAAATCTAAACCGTACAAAATGCTTAATTTTGTATTTGGAATAGAAATTAAACACAGTTAAGGAAATTTTACTGACACTTTTCAAACTTCGCACCTGACTCTTCAATGGTGCTAATGATGGGTTACATGTACCTTAAGAAACAAGATCCATATTTACCATTGAATATACGACTGTTAGCAGAACAATTACAAGCCTAAAGTAAATTAGGATCTGTTAAACATGGACAATTTAGAAATTCTGCGAATTTCCCAAAATCAATTGAAATAATCAAGCTTGAAGTTACCTAGCCTCGTGTTTGAAGTTTTTTTTGTCCGGCAAGTCTGCGCACGTCATTTTGCGTAGTTTATGTACACAGTGACGTTATTCGGTGGTGTTATGGCGTTTGCTATGTAAAATGTGACTTTGTTTAGTCTTGTTGACTTTAGGTGTAAAATTTCTGCATTTTATCGCAAGGTTATACTTTTTTCAGATTATGCCTATTTATCTGAGGGGAATTCAAGTTTTTGTGCCATGTTTTTGTAATCAAATACTTAGTTTTCAAGCCTCTCCAGAAGAGGAAAATGTGGAGTATGCGAGTCCGATTAAAATATGTCACATGAATATCAATGAGGAAACCCAGGAAAGTGTAAACACTGGCCTCACTCGGTTAAATCAAGAATTTTGTAAAAAAGATTTTATGTTATTTGAAAAATATTCATAAACTATTTGAAAAGTTGGATGATAGATATAGTGTGGTTGTTGTGTTTTTATGGTACCTAGCGGTTTGATAGACGGAATTGAATGGGTGCGCTGACTAACCGAACGCGCAGACTCATTGGACTCAACTTATAGCGCACACTCATTGGACTCGACTTATAATAAAAATAAATATTATTATAATAATAATAATACTAATAATAATAATAATAAAATAATAATAATAATAATAATAATAATAATAATAATAATAATAATAATAATAATAATAATAATAATAATAATAATAATAATAATAATAAAATAATAATAATAATAATAAAATACCAAAATGTCTGTTGGTGCAAATATATAGTTCGTTGAATGGAGGTCTTCCTCCACCATACTAACCTCCGAATATTCTAACGAACAGGTGACATGAGATACTGCATAACTGTCCTGATTGTGTAATAATTCATTTCTTGATTTTAAAAAGAAATGAAAAATACACGGCGCAAAACTCGTTTACACATAACGACTATTCGCCGTCCATGACATTGACTATTCGCCGTCCAAAAAATACCAACAAACAACTATTCGCCGTATACCTCAAACATTTTTGTTTCAGTAACTAGGGGCAGAAAAATATCAAACGAACATAAGAAACACATGTTAGATAAGGCAAAATGGTATTATGAATAGGGAATGGACTTCAAACCCGAAATACAATCTTGTTAACCCGATAAGACATGTGATTTCGCGACACGATGGTCTTAAATTCCGGTACCAAGCAACGAAAAAAAATGTCTAAGGGCAGCTATTTCGATACACAGGATAAAATAGAGCCACACGCCGTTTTATTAAATCTCTTTACATTGTGCCTTACATGCACTGGTTATCCTGTAATTAATAATAACGCAATGATAAAGGTAATAAACTTACCACTCGCCCCGCGTTTATTCATACTCTCGCTTCGCTGGTAATCTATTTCCGGTGTTGATGATAGACGGTGATCTTCCGAGTTCTCCGTAAAGGGCGTCCAAGTTAGTTGATTTGTTTACTCCTAAATTTTTTCTCATAAATTTGCAATGTATTCGTTCTATATCTGAACATGTTCCATTTCCCCAAATACATGCGTTATAATTTAAAATTGAGCCTACAAGAGAATCGAACAGTCGACATTTTTCGATGATATCTAAATTAAGTTGATTAACAACGATAAAAAGATTGCGTAATGAAAATTCTGCTCGCTGTGCAATTCGTTTTTGAGTCTGAAACCACGACCCATTTTTAAAGAAGTTGATGCCAAGATATTTAAAAGACTTGACTATTTCTAGTTTTTCATTGTTCAGAAAGAAATCAAAAGTTGTATGACGGCCTTTTTCAAAAATCATTATTTTTGTTTTGTCGGTATTAATTTTCAGGTTCCAATTGTTGCAATATAATTCAAGATCGTTTAACATAGACTGTAAAGCTTCCGGTGTTTGAGCGAAAAGAACTGTGTCGCCTGCAAACATAAGTATAAAGTATTTAATTTCGTTTATAGTAAAAAGTCCTTCTATATCGGAATTGATATTTTCAACGAGATCGTTGACGAACAATAAAAATAATAGACTGGAACACGGGTCCCCTTGTTTAACTCCGACCTTAGACTGGATGAAATCCGACAACGATCCATTATATCTAACACAGGATCGTACTGTATTGTACATAGACTGTACGGCTTTAACATATTTTGTGCTAACACTCAATTCTTTCAATTTCTGCCAAAGGAATACTCGGTCAATTGTCAAAACATTTTTGGAAATCAACAAAAGAACAGTAAAGTTTTTTCTTTGAGTTAAGTGTTTTTGATATTATTGCGTTTAATAGAAATATACAGTCGGTGGTACTTTTACCTTTTTGAAATCCAAATTGTGTATTGTTAATTACGTCATTTATTTCGCACCATTTAGTCAATCGGTTTGAAAGAACTTGTGAATATATCTTTGATAAAATGTTAATTAAGGTGATACCTCTGTAGTTCCCAGTTTCTTCTATAATACCTCCCTTGAAAATTGGAACGATAATACCATCACCCCAAGACTCAGGATATTCTCCCTTATTATATAAATTATTAAAGAGTTTAACTAAAAATGGAGATATAAGGTTAAATAGGGCTTTGAAGATTTCAGCCGGGAGTTGGTCTAATCCACTACTTTTATTGTTGTTTTGTTGAAAAACTGCATTTTTAACCTCTTCGTGTGTAATATTGCTATCGAGTAATTCGTCGTTTATATCATCATTATTTTGACAATTATTTAGATTGATCTCATTTTCATTTTGTTTGTCAGAAAATAGTGTGTTAAAGTGTTCATATAATTCGTTTATAGTTAAGTCATTTGCTTTTTTAGGTTTACGGATTTACTGAGATTTCACTTTTTCCCAAAATGTTTTTGGCTTGTTTTTAGCAAGATCTTTTAGGATAAGTTTTTGTTGTGATGCATAAATTGTCTTTCTTTTTCGTTTTAGTCTGTTAAATGAATTTTTAGCCTGAATGAAATCTTGTCTGTTTTCGTTAGTTCGATTCTTGTTATATTTATTACGTTTTGTATGAAATTCTTTGCGTGCAATAAAGCAATCTTTATTGAACCATTTCTGCTCGGTTTTATAATTATTTTTTGTTTTATTTTTTCTAAAGCATGTATCTGCTGCTGTATATAGAATATTTGTAAATGATGAAACGATTTCATTGATGTCAAATGTGTCGACATTTAATTTATGTGTAAGATCATTAATACTTTCTATCCGTTCGAATAGAAGTTCGTTGTATTGATATTTTTTAGTATTATCCCGTTTAATGTTTGATGTGTTTTGTATTTCAAATTGTTTAGTTTTTAGATAGTTTAACTTTGATTTTATATGAAAGTTTATGTAGCAATGATCCGAGAATTCGGTTACGTCCGATATTTGAAAACTTGTTAAAACGTTAGCATCATTTTGTTCTATTAATAAGTAATCCACAGTACTTGAGCCATTGTGTGAATGAAATGTCAAATTTCCTTTCCTATCATCATATAATCTACCGTTTGCGATAAACATTGATGTTGTTTTACAAAAGGAGATTAAGCGACGACCTTGTGTATCTATAACATTACCACAGTTCATACGAGGGATGCTAATTTTATCACTATCATTATCATTATCATTGTCAATGTACTCATCACAGTCTAATATGTCATTTTCTTTTGATGTTCTAGCATTAAAGTCACCCGTTATCATAACTTTTCATTTTGTCTTAAAGTTTACAACGTCTGATTCTAGTTGATCATAATAATCGAAATCACTTGTATCATACAAAGGTGAGCCTGGCGGTGGAATATATGTGTTACACAGAAATATATCTTCGTCAAAATGAAACAAATCTTTAGAGAGTTTGATCCATATTATACCAAAATTGTTTTTCTTTATAACAGATACGTATTTCCTTAGTTCTTCTTTTACATATAACGATATTCCACCACTAGGTCGACCTTTGTTTGAACGCACTGATTTTCTACCATATATATGTACACAATCATAACCTTTGAATGAGTTTATACATACATGTATAATAGCAAGGAATTTTGTGATAAACGTGTAGAATTGGTTTGCCGTTATAGTTTGATAAACCGTCGGTGCCCTTTTGAAAACTCGTGACTACGTTTAGAATCAAGCCGTTGTTACGAGATTTTGTAACAACACCTTCGAAATAGTATAATTTGTCCAAAATCATGTCACTGTTTACTTAATATAATTGAGCCCTATTCTACATCGAATCATGAGCCGTGACGAAAGGTTACTGTATATTCCAAAACATGTAAATTGGCAGAGAAGCATATTCCTTACTGAATGATGGAGAATAATGACACATTTGCAGTCCGCGGTGGCCGTGACAGTACAGTAGCTGTCTACAGATAGTATTACGTCGATTTATTTAAGGATAGTGGCTCGAATAACATATTTCTATAAATCGAAATCCCTCTTTTCCCCTCCAACTTAGACTCGCTGTTTTTTATCATTCACAGGTCGTTGTCGTATTATACCACAAAATACATTACTGTTAACTTATCTTGCTATCCATGGAAAATGTCACGTGACTATCCCGCGTGCATACATAACGGATTTGATGGGATAAAGTGTACCGTACGCGCATCTGATTGTGCCATTCGCCATTCGCGATGCTACGCACTTTTAAAAATCGTAAGGTATGCCTTGATCAAATCATATTTCAGTGCAAAATCGTGCGTTTACAATTGCGTTTTATAAAATTATAAATAACTGGAGATCTGTTTAGTTACAGTAAAAATAATCAAATTTTGATTTCCCAGTGTCATGGATGATGACTATTAATTGGTCCCTGTCAAATGTTAATATCGGTTTAAGCCGGATTTTAACATATTGACAAAGATTGAAACTTCAATTATGCTTTAGTATAGTATTTCGTAGGTGGAAATAAAAAAAACCGCAGAAACTACAGCTTGATTGAATCAGAGATTTTGCAACAACACCCACAAAGGATCAAAGTAAATTGCTGAACCCAGTATAATTGACAAAACGTCGGCTGTCAATCCAAACCATCGATTAGCCAATGGGCGATCAGAAAAATACCAAAGCCCCCATTGTTTGTCTTAAGTTCTACGTTGCACATGATATTGTGTCGATCTATCGACTGACAATTAAAACAATCAATTGCAGAGAAAGAGAATATTCAAAATTGTTTTAAGTATGTGACCTTTTGATAATGGTTTGAAGCAAAGAATGCGGAAAAAACTTAGAGGATTAGAAATATATCGTAGACCTTTTTTGAATCAACTAATAAAAAGTTATTGACGACCAACCACAATTTTATTTGGTGGCCAATAATGTTTTTGTCAGCTAATTTTAAAAGCTATTTCTAAAAGATCTAACATACAAAGTTTATTTCTGATGTTTTTACAACCTCTTTGCCCAAGCCAAATACAACTTGGTCAAATATCAAGATAGTTATTGAAGATGTTATGAAATCATGTCACGTGATTCTCCATCATGCAAAGATTTCTTATTTTCCCAACATTTTTCTCTGTATCTTATACGGGCGAGCATAATATCATGAAAATATCAGTCGAATATAATGCAAAAAGAGGTAAAGACGCATATATTATAATCAATATGTCACATATGCAATTCAAGCCGTTGTACAAAAGGAAATTTTATTGTCAGGCTATTGTACAGGACTTGACAAATGATTGCACAAAAAATATTTTTAAACGGCAAAAATGAGTAGCTTTTGACGGCTTCCTAGCAAAATAATTATATCAGTCTCAACACACATATATGAACGAGCTGTGAATGAAAATTTTGTTGAGAAAGACCCTGCAGTATGCATTATTCGAGTAAAAACTGTGATGCCCAAGTGAATCGGGCCTAAAATGATTTAAATCTAGAACCAATGGCTCCGATTGCTCTAAAAATTCTACAGGGAATAATAGATAAAGAGATTTTGGTACAATAATGTTACAAATGTGTTGTGTTTTTCCAGAAAAAAAAATATGTATTCTTACCAATGTCAACCGCTGATGTTTAACAAGCTACATTTCCTCGATGTACAGACACACAAGCTATCACTCAAAGACAAGTGTACACTGTGTTTATGCGTTCATAACAGTACATCTGTTAAATTTTCTGTTTTCCTTATCAAATACGTGGAAGATAAGTCATTTTTCTTGCAAAAACAAAGTCTCATTTCTAAAAATAAGGATGTGGTCATAAATGTGTGTTGAACTTGCTGATAGCTTGAGGGTTAACTAAGTTGTTGTTGCAGAAAGTTGTGACAAACGGATGAAAAAAGTCCCTAAATGGCAAATCACGGTACGGACAGTTCAGAAATAGAGCCTCTGGGGCGCTTCCGGCAATTTGTGGCTCTGTCTCTGGGATCACGATATTTTGACAAAAACAGGCGAGTGTTCAACTTTGTTGTTCAATTATTTTCTTTTGATGCTTAAAAGCGAAAAATCGGGAATGACATGCTCCTCTAAGACCATTTCACTGCATGTTCTAATTCTGTGGGCTTCAAAGACGACAGTGGTTTCACAGGATCTTTGTCATCGTGAGTCGACCCTATGTGATTTTTCTTGTTTACAACATGTATTTATGTATATTCCAACAGTAATTAGCCAATTACCGCAGCCAAAACATGTTGTTATACTAATCGACTGATACCATCGATAAGAAATCATTTTCCCACGTCACAAAATCTTACAAATAATTTGCAAAAATAAAATTGAGCATTTTCTATCAGAGGCTCTGTCTCTGACGACTGGCTCTGTCTCTGAAGGCTGGCTCTGTCTCTGGCTCTGCGTGCTAGGTTAAAACATTTTAATCCATCGGAAAATTCCTGTCAAAGTAATGTACTTAATTAACCCCCACACTGAATAGATCATATTGCGTATGGCGAAGGGTTCAGTCACTGAATCAATGAGCTTTGCAAAAGAATTTGAACATACACATGACTTTAATCAGTATATGCCAGTGTATGAATTTTACACTCCCTCAAACGTTGCTCTCACGCAGAGCAACCTAGAGAAACTAAAAGAAGAAGAAGAAGGCTTTCGAAGAATAAATGTCCATTTTAACAATATCTTGCAGACACCTTAAGTTGAACAAGAGAGACAAGATGGCCTTATATCGCTTATATACATGTTTTTCAATAGCACCACGATCTTCTTAATGTTTATCTTTCGACATTCGTACGTGAAGTTGACTGATAAAAAATACATCTTTCTTGAAGAACAATTCCAATTATTTTTTATAATGTCGGGGTAATCAACGATTCGCTGCAAAATACCCCATGCATCAATTTGGAAATACAAATTTGATGTATTGTGAAACTTGTGCCACTTTGAGGAATTTCTGGTCGAAATATTGGTTAACACGTTCTTTTCGATAACGTCGAAATTGATTATCCTATTAAGTCGAAAAATAAGAACTGGTTAATACACCAGAAATACTTTATTTCTGATAGAACCCAAAATTCCGCTTAGGTTTTAGCAATATTTGTATATTTAGAATCTCATGCATTTTACCGTCGATATACATCGTTCACATGCCTCATTTCACATGTCAAAATTAACATATAGTTTGAGTTGTCTTGCTTGGCATGTATACTAAGTATAATGGGATACAACCTTTTAATCAGCATTGAACAAGAAAACAAGAGATTTAACTACTTCAGGAAATAGAACACTATGGGATTAGAGGCAAACAAATAAATAGATAGAAGCTTTCCTGACAAACAGAAGCCAAACAGTTGTAGTGACAGGTAGTTTTTCGACCCAAATGTAAATCCAGTCTGGCATCCTCTAAATGCAAAAGTTAGACTATTTGCTGATGATACCATGGCCTACATCATCGTTTTATCTGATAATGACTGTAACACCATCCAAACAGACTTGAACAGACTTGTCTCATGGGAACAAAAGTGGAAAATGAGACAAATACCAGGCGCTTACAATAATTCTTTCATATATATATATACACAAGGCCTTTGGCCTATTATACAATTATACTGTATACAATTATCATCATGAATAGTGACAAATATAAAACAAATTGAACCAACACAAAGATTGAATTAAAATGTTTGAATTATAATTGATGAATAGAAAACAATACTGGGTTTTGACATCTACAGATTTGTATTGCCAACCAGCAGTTTCTAGGCGTTCTATGATCAATTAATTAATCATTTCAGATACGAACAGATTTGTTAACTATTGTATTTCTTCAAATCTTATTCAAAAGAAAATATACAAACAAAATTTTAATCGTATCAAGATTGGTAAACTAGGGGTTCATTGCTGGATAAGAGAAAATTCTGGTGAGTAGCATTTTCTCACTGTCTCAGCGTTACGTTCAGTAATGAAGCTTGGTAGTGTTATGTCATTTTGGTATCAATTTTCCATTATACTTACAATGTTTCTGAAAGTGACCTCGTTCTTTTTAAGCATAAGTAATAAATCTTGAAAGGCAAACAAATTCGTCAGTGTTTTGCAGTTCATAATTTCACAGAATGTTTCATGTGTAGGTAATACATTTTACAATTCTTATGTAAGTATAGTTTCCTTGTATCATTATACAAGGCGCAAAGTAATACAAAATGTAACTCATCTTTTACAGTATTTACGTTTTTCTTTAAGCAAAATTTACAAAATCTAAATTGTCTATCTATATGTTCGTGTCTACCTTTTTCAAAAGCAAGTGGTTGGTTGGAACATCTAAAATTTTGATATGTTTTTTTTTTTAAATTAAATGGCAAATTGATGTACAAATACTTTTCAACATCAAGCAGGGTCATATAGTGTTTGTGATGATATGCTTTAGGTGACTCTTGGACGTTTTAGATCCATTGCTGAAAAGATATGAGCCAGAATCTGAAAACATGTCCCTTATAGCATTTAAGACAGCCAGGTTTCAAGGTCAGGCTGTGTCTAGATGCAGTCTAACAAGCATCCATATTACTCTCAAATAGTTGCTGCAGACCATGTGGAAGCTCTTGGAGAAAAACATGGTTCCTGGTCAGACTGCGTGTATACGCAGGCTGATCTGGAACCATATTGTTCTCAAATGCTATAAGGGACGTTTTTCCAGATCCCGGCTCATATGCATTTTAGTCTTTGATTAAAGATTGACAAAATAGTATCTTCAATCTCTTGTGCTATCCATATACAACCAAAACCGTGCTCAAACAACAGATTTTTAATGTGTAATGCCCATGTGATTCTTCCACTGTCATCTAGCCTTTTTGATATAGAATAGCACTGATTTGGGTATCTGTCATTAGGCATGGATAAGAATTTAGACCAATATTTAATACATCACGGTGGGGATTGTGCATGATGGGATGGATAACGACTACCGACAATAGGGAACGATTTTATCAAGTAAACCGTGACGTAATTTCGGACAAATAAATAGTATTTCGTTGGTGTTGTTATAAAAGTTCGTAACTACGGCTTGAATCAAACCGTAGTTACGAGATGTTATAACAACACCGACGGTTTATCAAAACATAACGGTAAACTCAGTCTATTTTTTGCACAAAATTTGATGCCAACTCGCCTCGCTTCAGGTAAGACATTTTGCAATTACTCTGTTATTTCTGTATCAATTTTCAAGCGGTTTGCTGCATGTACCCCGCCTTATCGAGCTCTTTCATCGGATGTATGATATATTAGATAACTCATGATACTTTTTCCAAAATATTGTCCCAACCGACCAGAAAGCGAAATGGTATCGACTACGGCCAAATTATCCACGCTTCAGGTAAGAATTTGTACAATAACTTTCTTATTTCTGCGTCAATTTTCATGCGGTTTGTTGCATGTACTCCGTCTTACCGAGCTCTTTCCTCAGATGTATAACTTATTGGGAAACTCCTTGTACTTTTCTCAAAAATCGATCCCAACCGACTAGAAAAAGGGCCTGAATTTTTTGTCGTTTTTCTGGTCGGTTGGGATCAATTTTTGGACAAAGTACAAAGATTCTACAAACAAGTCATATATCCGATTGCACAATTCTTACCCGAAGCGAGGTAAAATTTGTCCGTATACCCCATATTCGTTATGCACAATCCCCACCGTGTACATTGAGATGTGTAACTTATTGCTAAGGGACATCTACCGCAATCGCCTAAACCTAAAAATCCGGGGTGTTTTCGTTAAGATTACAAATGCGTTTACAAAATTGGCATTTTAGTATTTGTAACCCCAGAGGTCGGACCCAAAACAGAGTATGGGTTTAACCATTGCATCGAATATCTTAAAGGCCACTATAGAATTGAAATAACACAAGTTTTGTTGAATTTTCGAGATACAAAATCTCCTGAGCAGCTTCTGTTTCTTAAGTTTTTGACCAGCTTAGTCTACTACTAAAAAAATCCAAGATATTTAAAAATAGGTAGTTACTTCAATCAGTTGACCCATACAGAACCATTTCTCGTGTTTTGTTACAATTCGTCAATTTCTAAAAACGATAATTTTAGTCTTGTCCATGTTAATGTTCATACCAGTAGAATAGCAAAATAATTCAAGAATGTTTATTTGTCTTTGTAGACCATTTACTGTGTCTGATATATTAGCTACGTTGTCTGCAAATAGCAAACAGAATAATTCTTCAATAGCATTCTCAATGAAATTACAATGACGAAATTTTTGTCAAATAAGTTCCGCTTGGTCATTAATAAAGAGGGAAAAATTGTCGTGGAGCTAGAATAGCCTTGCCGGGTACAAGCAGACCATCTGAAATTTCTGGTTAAATATGATGAGTCATCAGTTATAATCTTAAGGTAGAATAATTCTAATGCATATTTACTATTGTCGTACATTTTCGACAAATATCGACAGTTTCCGTATCTATTTTTAGCAACAACATTGCTAAATATTACTTCCCTTTGTAAATAAAATTCCCCAAATACACCCCGAATATCTTTTTCTGGTATGATTCTCCGTTTAACATCAAATTTTAGAGACATTTTTCGTGTAATTTAACATGATTTTGATTGATATCATCAGTTTGTATGAGATCAGAAACGTTGATACTTAATGAAACTTCCTATTTAGGAAACAAATTGTAGTATGTATAATACTCGTCTTTTCCCTTGATAGTGGTTGGCTCATTATACCGAAAAACCCTACAGTAGAAGACACATACATGTATTCTAATGAAACGTATGATGCGGTGATCAAACGCCTATCGTTGGAGAACGACGCGTGGATGAGATCATCATTGTTCAGACATTCGCACTCGATTTACATCACTTCTAAGCCGGCGATCCTTATCTAAATGTGCAAACTCGTTGTAACGTGGTTTGATCCGTGATTTGATCCTTTTTTAGATTCTTTTTCAATTTAAGTCCTTAGATTCAATATGCAATCACGAAGAAGTGGTATAAGGAAGCTGTAATAGACTATAACAAAGATTAAGTACAATTTTGTCTTTAGAATTTGCATTACTTTTTACAAATAGCGATTTTCAATTGCTTACTAGGTAAAGAGTTAAAATGGTGATTCATACGACATCACAACTGATATATAATCATTTGCCAACTTCTGAAAGTCTAATACAACATTTGGGTTTTAGTTATAAGCATATAATTAGAAATGGGCTACGGTTCCCTTCATTTGGGGCAGTGACTTCTTTTGGGAAAGAAATAGTGCTTTCGAAAGTATGAGGGCACTAAGAAATACCTTTATATATTTTCAAATTTTGACGGACAAAATGTACATATGTGGATTTTATCGTGTTCCTACACATATAAAAAAAATTGATATCGGTTTTAGAGAGTGCATGAACTCATTTCTGGCACTGTCAACATTTGTTTCAGAGGCATAAAGTTCAAACTAGGAAATAAAGAGGCTTTATTTTTAAATAAGCACGCAGTACTTCAACAAAATATCTCTCATGTGCGCACAAGGGTCATATCATTTCACATCAGACGATGGGTAAACATGTTTTTGATAATAAAAACCAAAATCTAGACACATTTAATGTGTGTATGTCTTACATTCAGATGCTTTTTTGCTTTGAGTGGTGGCCGCCATATTGGAATTTTGTAAGTTGGGGGTGGGATAAGGGAAAATAAAATTTCTAGTAAACTTCTGGACGAATTTCTGTCATATTGCACATAAAGATGTCTAATATTATGTACTATCAGACAGAAGTGTTTGTCGCCCAAATTTCTAAAGTTGCCATTAGGAGAATTCTACCTCAACAGATAATTCTAGATTTCCATACATAGATTTAAAAGTACTTAGAAATTTCCCATGTATCCTTTTCTTACTAAAGAATCCCATAATTCATTGTGATCTATGCTGTCAGAAGCTTTGGCAAAATCGACAAAAAGTCAGTAGAATCTACCTTTTCGCGTAGTTAAATATTTTTGTGAAATAGTATATAGGGTAAAACTTTGATCAATAACACTGTAATTCTCACAACCCGCCTGTGACTCATTATTTATATGATAATGTTCAACCCATTTGGTAAGAAGATTGGGTAGAAAATCCAATGTATACTTTACTAATTCTATTGATATGGAATATACCGCGATAATTTCCGGGGTCTAAAATTGGACCAGTCTTGAGGATGGAGCCTATGAAACTCTAATTCAAATTTTAAGGAAAATCTCCGCTATCAAATACATTATTGAATACATCTGTTAGAAAGAATGATATTTTCTGGTGATTTATTCGTGTTTAGTTTTGAGATACATGCTTATTCTTCGTTATGGGTGAAGAGTTCATTTAGTTCTCTGCAATCTTTATCAACTACGATATTGTTTAAAATATTATCACCAATAGATATTGGTTTGGTGCTGTATAATTTGCTGAATTGATTGTACAGCTCTTTCCCACTAACCGTTATTATAACCTTTTTTAAACATATTTCGTTTGTTTTAATGTTTACCAAAATGACTTCGCGACTATTTTCTCAGTGAAGAGATAATCACAATTTCTTTTTGACAAGTTTTTTTTTTTTACATTTAACCTACATTTCGCTTTAGAACTATTTCAGTAGATCTACTTTATTTTTTGTAAAATCATTTTCATTATTAGTTATTCTATACTGGCGAAGTGCTGAATTATTTTTGATTTTTAAAACTTGACAATTTTGATTCCACCAATCTGGTTTATCTTTCAAAGTTAACTTAGAATTTATATTTGGAAATATGTTCATTAAATGTAAGAGGGTTGAAAAAGCACCTGTCAGACAACCAATTTACATCTTTCTGCCAACATTTCGAAATCTGTGCTCTATGTGAAACATGAAACACGCAAATTGATAAGTCTTCTAGTGATATCCATGGATATCAATCTTTTGATTTTATTAGAAAACAAAATACCCGAGCAGGTAGAAACTCGGGTGGTATATCTGTATATGTTAAGGAAACATTATTTGATACAAACAAAATCAAACGCATTTTTCATGACATTTCAGACTGTGTAATTTTATTGTCTGACAAGAATCTTTTTAGCGAGCCGGGACTTTATGTCCGTTGAGCTAATGTCACAGCCGTAGTGTCGGCGTCGGCGTCGCGTCCCGTCCTGTCGCGTCTTCACTTGAAAATTTTTTAACCTGGTCTATATCTCAGGCACTATTGGAGATACAGCCTTGATATTTCATACATGGATGCATCTCGACAGATCCTTCCATTTCGGACCATGAAATTTGACCTAGTGATATTGACCTTGGAGTTTGACCTACTTTTGAAAAACTTTAACCTGGCCTATATATCATGCACTATTATTGGTAGAGCCATGATATTTCAAACATGGATATCTCCTGCCAATACCTTTTATTTGGGATCTTGACCTTGTGACCCTGACCTTGGAGTTTGGCCTACTTTAGGAAAAATTAGCTGTTTTGTGACAAGCTCCCATATAGGCGAGCTACGTTGCCCGCGGACAACTCTTGTTTTGTTTGAATTCAGATGTCATTATGATTTTTGTGTTTATGTTTCTCCTAAGTACTCATCTTGTTACGAAGATAGGAACCAAACTGGTATCAATCTTTTAACATAACATACATTCATGATTATGTCAAAATTTGCAAGTGCTTATCTCTTACAATAAGTAACAAGATGAAAATGATCAAATATTACTACACACTCCATTGACACACCCCGGAACGTGAAAAATCAGTCAAATATCTAGGATGCGCATTAAACAAAAAACTTAGACTGGGACCAGCACATATCAAACATAACCAATAAAGCAAACGGGACCCTGGGATTCCTAAGAAGAAACCTAGACATATCGATAAACGCACCAAAGAAACAGCATACAAAGTCTTAGTAATACCAACACTCGAACATGGCCAGGTTAACAACATTTTACAAACTAACAACACACAACAATCAATACATTAGCAAACTAACCAGACATTCACGGAACATGCAAGGAGACGGTTATTCGATCACATACAATAGAACAACATCCAGACAAAATCCCTTCTTCCTACGAACCATCCGAGACTGGAACCATCTCCTCGCAGATGTATGGTCAGCAGGCTCAGTTGACGCGTTCAGGGCCCAATTAGTCAACCACTTTTTCTAACTATGTCTTATATCTTTTAACTTTCCCTGTATATATCTCTTTCACCTTTTGACTTTTCAACCCATATCTTTTGCGCACCCCCTGGCAAAATAATCAGCATGTTGATTGTTGCCAGTACATGAAAGAAACAGTAAGCAAATCAATATTCACATATGACTAAGATTCTAAGTTAAAGATTAAGTTTAAGATTTTCAGAAAAAGAAAAAAAGGTGGAAATGTTTATTAAATATATGTTTACTTATAATCTATTCCGGTATATTATTCACTTTGAAGTGCATATAATGGTTATCAGAAAGTATAAAAAAAATCATGACAAAATATGAAAATGCTGGTCATCAGCACTTTTCTTCTCTCACGATGCACCAGAACAAGGTATTGTTTGGGGAAGATAAAATGGAAATCTTTCGGGTCACATTGATGCAAAATAAAAAGAACCGATAACCGTCACTTTATTCTTTTGTTGCACCTTTTTGTGTGACAAACGGTACGCTAATTGTTTCTTTGTCAACATCCAGTTTGACGTCGTCTGTGGTAGCTTTGAAATTGAACAACGCTGAAATTTCGATTTTTTTAAAAAGCATTCAATCAGTGACTGAACCAATCGCCATACGCATTATGATCTATTCAGTGTGTGAGTTAGATAGGTACATTACTTCGACACGAACTTTGTGTTGCATTAAAATTGTTCACCTAACACGCAGAGCCAGAGCCAACCGTCAGAGACAGAGCCAGTCGTCAGAGACAATGCCACTGAAAGAATTTACTCAAATTTTATTTTTTTTCAATCATTTCTAATGTTTTGTGACATGAGAGAGGGATTTCTAATCGAGAGTATCCTCGATTAGCATATAATACGTTTTGGCTGCGGAAATTGGTTATGTACATAAATACACGTACGGTTGACTCAATACGACAAAGATCCTGTGAAAACACTGTCGACTTTAAAGCCCAGATAATAAGAAAACAGGCGGATAAATGGTCTTAGAGGAGCATGACATTCCTGTTTTTTTCCGCTTTTTAGCACCAAAAGAAAATAATTGAACAACAAAGTACACTCACCTGTTTTTGTCTAAAAATCGTGATCCCAGAGACAGAGCCATACATTGCCAGAAGCGCCCCAGAGGATTTGAATAGCATAGCCATTGGCTCTGTCTCTGTAGTTTCCGTACCATGAAATGTTTGAAACTGAATTTAAAGTACTCATAAAAAGGGATAATTGAAGTACTTACCATGTCGCAAAAAGAGGGAAATGTTCCACCTTTTACACATGCTGCATAACTGTTCCCTGGACAATCTGCATAATAATTAAATGTGAAAATTTTTATCATTGCATAAAATGTGTATTTCCGTTCGTTATAGGCATTGTTTATCAAATAGAAACGTTAAATAACGTTAAGACGTATGTTATTCAGTAGATTCATTTGCCCTTAAGGTCCGGATTTGTGCTCAAAGACATTGATCGATGATTCCTGATGGGCAGTGATTTGATTGCATGTCTTTGAAGAACATCTTTTTTTTCTTTTTGAACTATAATCTTGAATTCCAGTACGGTGAATCAACTCATAAAAAATGTATTTACAAGTGTGTGTAATTTGATGCATGTCGCATGGCTAGAAAGTGATGCTTTAATGATGGGTCATAAACCTTAATTATCTTATTTCAAAAAGTAGTTTGCCTATATGGTAGACTTGGTCATTGTTGTCTGTAATATTTGACTTCTTGCCACATACAATATTTGTCTGGTACAAAGCAACCTGTCCAACATAGATGACTACGGAAACCACTTGTAAACAAACATTTATTTTGTCATTAGGAATTAAAAAATTGGGAATTCAGGTTTGAATAACTCAAAAGCGAATCAAAATGCACCGGATATTACAATCAAATGGATTGGGATAAATGTTGTGTGTTTATGTTGATTATAATACTGCATTTTTTCTGTTCAAGCCTTGAATACATTGTAAACTTTGTTCGTTGTTTAATTCCTTCTGGCCATTATAATTATATTTCTCTCACTGAAATTGCCATGGATTGAATTACGAAAAGCGTATTTCTTGAGCCTCTGAGAATGTTAACGACCTAAAAAACGTAAATTAACCGTATAGGTTTAAAAATGACAGGATCTGCACATTAACAATATTTAGTGTTTGACCTACTTTTTGGACCAATGAGATTGTAGTATTGTCGGACATATAGATTAACGTAACGTCAAACACGACGTAACGT
The DNA here is from genome assembly GCA_963680895.1 of Fragum sueziense. Lineage (NCBI taxonomy): Eukaryota > Metazoa > Mollusca > Bivalvia > Cardiida > Cardiidae > Fragum > Fragum sueziense. Next base: position 8,336,029 of record OY804592.1, read on the forward strand.
CCTGGCGCGTCCGCCGTTTAGAACGTGATGTGACGTACGTTACGCTTTTGTATTGTTTACATGATTGTATCAGTTGTAATCTTACACTCAAAGCAAAAGGATCGAACCTGAAGAAGTATTCATTATCGCTATTCCCCACATTTTGGTATCGTGACCTAACGAGAAGGAATCTACAGAAGTTACGAACGATGCGGGAAGGGCAGCGGAGAATAATATCAAGACAATTGGAGATTTGGAGACGCAGAATTGTCGGAACCTGATAAATTGGAATTACTGGACGTTATCGCAACAAAGGCAGTCATCATTACGGGGCTCAACGAAAAAATTGTCAACAATGTTGTGAATGTTTTGGTCACACAACTGACACCCCAGGTGGCGCTGTCGTCGAGGGTGCTAAAAATACCTAGACCAGCACGTGGAGCACTCTCACTTACCTACACACGCTTACTGAAGACGGTTATTGTTGCTCTACGCACAGACTACGATCTAATTAGGTAAGTGGAGCATTCTTTATAGTGAGCATTCATTATAGTTAGTCACCAGACTAACTGATGATAGATATTGTAGAAGAATAAACTACAATAACAACGCCGAACTAGAAGATATCGAAACAGAGTTGGTTGAAAGCGAGGAGTATTCTATCGGGTTGGGCTTAAAATTGCGGAGACTGCGAGTGGGACTACTGCATTTTAGCGGACATAAAATGGCGAAATTTCACGTGAATTTTGGTTGTATATATGTTACAGCCAATCTATGAAATCAGCCATTTCATGAAATGGCTGAAAATATCATTTTTATGTTACACAGATTGGCTGATGTAATTTCAGCCAATCTGTGTAATGAATGTGTTGATTCATATTTCATTCTTTTGCTACTACACTTGTTTTTGTTAATGATCTTCATTTTAACATTAATTTAATACTTTACACAGAATAACTAGTATTATTTCAGTCAATCTGTGAAATAATGTGTTTGCTTCATATTTGCTTCAATTTCTAACTACTTATGAAAGTAAAGATAATTTGAACACTAAAGTTTTCGACAGAATGGCTGATTTAATGTTAGTCAGTCTGTGAAATGATGATTTCGTTTCAATTTGTTTTTCTTTTTACAAAATAGGTGTAATGATAATATTTTGCCTCATATATTCAGTTTGACAATATAATTTAGTCTTATCAAAATAATGAGAATTTGAACATTAAAATTTTACACAGAATGACTGGCTTTATTTCAGCTAATCTGTGAATATTTCACATTTTTCGAGTTTAAATGGGTAATTTATGTACAACTGGCATAGATGGTGACGGCGATCAACAAATGCTATTTTTGTTTTTTGACTCCAATGACGCCTCATGTTGACAAAGATGAATAATCTACCATGAACAATCACTCTTATCGGTTTTTAACTAATTCAGTTGTCTACATGTTCTTTCTAATTAACAAGAGGGGTAAATTGTGAACAGGAATCGTGAAAAATGTTGTTTTAACTACTTTTCACGCTATACTATTAAATGAATCATTTTATTCCAAACATAATTTTCTTTTAATGTTTTCAAGTTTTATTCAAACAAGTATTTAGGCCACCGGCCCATATACACAATATACAAATAACATAATATACATGTACGAGTAACAAGAAATTTATCAACAAATTTCAACTTATAGAAAAACATGTTTTACTTTGTTTAATTCAATAGTAAAATTAGGAAAAAAAGAAGAGAGAAGAAGGTTTATTTCTTTTTATGTATATTTCTAACTAATTTCATCGAGAATCTGTTGTCGCAGCTCAAAAGCTTCTACTAAATACTTTGCTATTCTTGTAACTGTTGTATTCGTTTTGCATTCAAGAATTGAATAGAATGTTTGTTTGTTCCTATTTCTAAGCCACGAATGTTCAAAATATTTCTTTCTTATTATTTCATATGAATTACATTCAATAAGGAAATGATATTCATCTTCGACAACATTAATATTTCGATGTTTACATAATAGACTGAACTCCCTTTCTATTTTCATATGTCGACCTTTTTCAATCATTAGACTATGTGTTGAACATCTGAAATTTGACAAAATCTTTTTCTGGTTGTATGAGAGAGTCGAATTTAGATAAAACTCATGATTTAATAAGGATTTGAAATATTTATAATGTAGTGCTTTGGGAGAATCATTTATACGTTCATACCACTGTTGAGTGTAGCAATCTTTTATTCTCTGTGAAAATTCTTTTAAAAATGAATTTGTGTTTCCGACATCTTGTATGACCCAGGCAAAGCCAAAACCATGTTTAAATAAAAGATCTTTGATACAAGTTGCCCATGTGTTTTTTCCAGACTCATCTAATTGGTAAAGCATAAAAAAGCATTGTTTTGGATACCTGTGGTTTTCCATATGTATTAGTTTAAGCCAATATTTGACGCAATTAATCATGTAGGTGGTGCAGAGTGGTAATCTACCACATTCACCTAATGCAAAGAAATCGGCTGTGTTAAAGGAAATTATTAATATTGTTAATGAAAACTACCCAACACTCTTGACCATTACTTCCTACAAAGTCCATATGATTTATATGTTGATCCATTATTTTCACTATCTGTTTAATATGTTTGTGCACATCCTATATATTTTGTTAAAATGTATTTGTTGTATTGCAACAATATTATGTAATATTATGCAATTAAAATTTTGAATTGAAAAAAAAAAAAAAATAAATAAACTGCAAAGAAACAATTCTGCATTATACGGTGAATCAGACCGATATTCTCTTATAAATTCGGCCGCGGTCATGGCGCATTTGGTAACGCATCTGCCTTTCATTCGATAAGTTCGATTCGATAGGTCCCGGGTTCGATACTCGGCCGCGGCTAATACCCTTTCCGAGAAAAATGTCACCGATCAATGGTTTGATATCGTGAACTTATGTGGGGGGGGGCAGCTGGAGATTCGGTTAGGGTGTTGTGGTAGTACTGGTGAGAGAAATACCAGAAATCCATGGTAAGGTGATCCAGCCGCCGCGATATGACCTTAGTAGTTGAAAACGGCGTAAACACCCAATAAACCAAACCTTATAAACTCAATTTTCAAATAAGAACGATTAACTATTTTTAAGACTATTTTCAAAAGAGAGCAAAAATTATATAATTAATACAATTATCAATGATATGTGTCGAATGGATCTTTTGAATTGTAATACTTGGCTAGCAAAAGTAAAATCAAAGTACTGATTGTACTGAAGGTCGGGAAATAGAGGATTCGAAATACAGTAAATCGTCAATTTTCTTAAATTTACATTGAATTCGTAAAATATTCTCAATGTTGTTATCTGATTGCACATTAAAATTAATCCTTATACTTTTATTCCCGAGTATATATATCTAGAAAAGAAATCATAGGAAACGAAAGGGTAATTGTCAACAATATAGATCTACTCCATTACACGGTCGCCGCGATATGACCCAAGTAGTTGAAAACTGCGTAAAACCCAAAAAAACTAAATCCATTGCACGATGTCGTATTTTTTCGGGTGATGTCGTTAACATTCGGTGATGGAAAGTGTCAATTTCTTTTAACTCGTAACGTGTCCGTGTTGAATGGGTAACCTTATGTTAAAAATATTTACGGCGTCGTCAGAAAAGATCCGACGTAGCATATATCTCATTACGGATGGACTGCCTTAATGAATTGTCTGGGTTAACAGTTTGTAAAACATTATATCATTTTGATATCCATTATAAAAAGGTTTGAGGAAACATGATGGCAAAACGATAACATTTTGATATTCAATATTCAATATTTTTCTTTGTCTCAATCTGTTTTTCAACAATTCTTCAGCCAAATTTTACATGAATATTGATCTAAATTATCAACACAAACTTGACATTACATGTAGCAATAGTATTCCGTTTTTGATGCAGGCCCGTAGGCACAGGTAGGGCTACGGGTTAGGATAAGCCCCAAATGCTGGTCAAAAATATCGAATTTTCTTCATTTTACATGGAAAATTGAAGAAAAGGCCAATTTAGCCCTTAAGATGTTTAGACACTAACCCGGACAGAGTTTTGAGCCCTTCCCCTTATCAAATTACTTCCTACGGGCCTGAGAGCAGTTTTACATTCTACTGTTTAGGAAAGGTTAAACTTTGCACGATGAAAAATATTAATGTTATGACGGGAAAAATTCCGAGCAAAATTCAGAATGAGGTTAAATTTGATATGGTTCACAAAAATGGCATGAGAACTGACCAGATTTAGATAGATCTAATAAAATTTACAATATAGTACATTGTAAATAATGGTAAAGGCTAGACCATAAACATTGATCTACAATTCTATTAATATGTGTTTTAAACTCAGAATTTAAAAAAAAAATGAGCTCGTATTTTCTGCACACAAATCTAGATCTTGCTTTCTTTTTATTTTTGCTGTCCTCTTTGCTTGTCGCATTAGCTTTCACTTTGGATTGTTCTTTCTGTCGTTTGTGAAAGAGATAACTCAGTCACCTCTATCATCTGCTGAGACAGAGGCCTACAATTAACTCATAATAGCCTATATCTCAAGCCTAGGTCGAAGAAAGATGATTAAATTCCTGTTAAACCTAAGCCTGGATTGGATGAATAAATTACGAAAATTACGTTGTATGTACTCAAGACGGCTCAAAGTCCGTACAACGCCGTTACGGTAACACTTTAGTTGGCCAAAGCATATAATGTAGGCTAGCTTTACACCGTGAAGTGTTAACGATAAAATACATGTGTTGTAAAATGCGATTGTGCGCATAGCGATTGAACAAGGGGGATGACTCGACTAGAGTCAGGATATATTTAGATTTTCCGTGAATCTAAGAATGCTTCACGGAAAGTCAAACATCCGATTACACGAACTGTGTGGTGCAGTAATTTGTTTTGGTGTTGAAATTCTCGTCTGCTCTAGTCTGCCACACCAGTTAGAATAGTTCGAATCAACCTTTCCGCCAAAAAGAGAAGTTGATAGTTTTCGCACTTATGAGAAAACTGCTGCATTGTTTTGATAAAACAATTAGGAAATGAAAGTCTTCACGATGATTATGTTATTTGAGCAATTTTGAATTGTTCAAAGGTAGGTCTACTTTTTCGGCGGACTCAGACAAACGACTATGCGGCGACCAAATTATATCGAAAACCTCGTATCTGCAGCTTAAAACAAGCCACAGATACGAGGTTTTCGTAGAAAGCGTTAGAAGCGTTGGATGACTATAGCTCGTTGAAAATCTCTTAAGAGATTTCCCGACCTAATTAATGCTATGAGGGCTGATCAAAAAGTTCGTATAATTTCATCATAACTTTTTCACCTTTCACCCGATTGCATTTATTTGTTCACATATGTATTTTTTTATATCAATGACTTTCTGACAAAATATCATAAGTGTCATTTTATTGTACCAATATTTGTTCGCCTCTTAAAAGGTTCAAGGAACGCTACCCCGGAGCACTCCGTAAAAGCATAGTTGTAAAGCTCCGCAAAACGATTTTTCTTCAAAACGTGCGCAAGTAAAACTTTCAATATTTAATTTATTATGGAAATATATCATATTAGATACTTTGTGAAATTTCAAGGCTCAATGATGTAAAAAAAATGATGTATTGAGGGCTATTGTATGACGCGCCGACGTGAAAAAATAGTAAAAACGACAGTCCGCAAAGTACAGAAAATCGGTTGTTTAAATCAGTGTTGTTATTTTCGGTTCATACAGAAACCAAAATGCAGTTAATTTAAGAAATTTTGCGAGGCTAAAATCATAAACAAGCCATAGTCTGTAAAAATAACATGTATTGTTTATACAAATGAGATAGAGAATCGAAAAGACAACCTAATGAGTGAACGCGCAAGAATTACATAAAAAAGTTTCGACGTTCGTCAACGACGTCGTATAGAAAACCCGTCGATACATGTATATAAGAGAATGCATTATAAATTATTTCGGCTTTTTATATGAAAAATCGAGTTTTATGTTAATATGAGGAGCTTCATAGGTGATTTTAATGCATTTGTTCTTTACCTAGGCTAGGGTGGATAAGGAACACCAATGGTCAAATATTAGAAACCGATCTTATTCGGATTCTCGCGAATGCAATAATTATTATTCATTGTTCATTTATATTTTTAATAATTCATATCATGATTATATAAATTTCACTTTGTACATATTAACTCTGTTATAAATTTGTGTAATTTTGGATGGAAAAGGGTATGGCTTAAGAAAGTTTTTACACAATAAAACACCTTTCGGATAAATTTGCGATTTAAAGAAAAAAGCATCTAAACGCATCTTTTTCACTGAATAAATCTGGTACAAGGACAATAATATCTACAGATTGATCCGTTAAAAAGCCAATATTTGTAACAGTCCAAATGTTTTCGAAAAATAGACAAAAACAATTCCACAAACCAAAGGAACAGTGACGATGTGTTATAAAGAGTTCCATCATGTAGCGTCAAACGACGTTGCTGAAATGACGTTAACGTCATGGAGTGCTCTGGGTACCCGATTCCTCCTATTTTGAAAGAGTAATAGCAACATAATTTTTCAATCAATCTCATGAAATAAAACTTTCAACATATATTTGAAAGAAGTTAATCTGAAACATATCAAAAAATGAAATGCTTTACTTTATTATTTAAAATTAAATGAACAAATTATACGAACTTTTTGATCAGCCCTCGGATTATATAAAATATTAACAATCATAGGTTACTTACAAAATAATAGCTACGAATTATCAATTTTGATGAGAAATCGTTTTTCTGTCATATCTTTAGAGATTCCTTAGTCAAGACATTCGTAACGTCGTAATTAGCGTAAAATTCAAGCAAAATTGGCCCTTCGTGCTGCGTTTGATACAATAAGTTTTGTTTGGAAGCGTGGACACGGTGGTTGACTCACGTGACAGTTGGACAATGTTCACACCGAAATATCACCAAAGTATCGTCCGCTTCAAGGTATGTTATTCTTAAAGGTTAACAATTTGATCAATTTAACTGTGACATTATTTCGGACAAACAATAGTATTTCGTCGATTCAATACTAAACCATCGTAACTACAGCTTGATTTAAGCTGTACACAGACACGTACTTACACGTATATGTATGTAATAAAACAACGATGATTTACCACTTTTTAGCTCGACTTTTTGAAGAAAAATGAGAGCTTATCACTGATTCTTCGTTAAAGTGCTTATTTTGATAAAACCGCTGTCCTTGTGCATGCATGTTAATGTTCATGCATCGAGGTGAACATTTATTGCACTTCTGTTGACCCTGGCATCGTGTCTAACTATTGAACCTGAAACAATTTGCTGAATATGAAAACTGAATGTTGGGCATAGCACAAAGCATGCCGGATTATACAACAATTTGCTTGTCCTAACAACATATGTCTTATTTCAAAGCCGATTTTCAATTATGTTTGTAAGCATTTGGCACGCTGATAGGTCTGTTTTCCAACAGGAATGAACTCGAGACTTAAAACCACCCAAATAGTAAGTGATTTAAGTAATTGTTTGAACAAAATACTCAAAAGAGTGTTGTCCTCTTTTTATAATCAAATACCTTAAATAGATATAAATGACACTTAAAAGTGTAATGGCAACGAAACAGTAACATATTATTGACAGAAATATAGTTCTAAATTCAAAACAGCTGAAGAAAAAATGTTACTCTGCTAAAGCTGAATTAGTTTTGAAAAAAATTGTGTCTGAAATCATAACTTTAAAAAATATCAAATTATATCATCAGATACGTTAGGTTGTTTTCCGTCGCTGTACAGTAAAAGCTTTATTCCGAAGACAAAATTCCACTACAATTTCATTTTAGATATGCCAGTGGTATAAAAACACTCTCTTACAAACTAAAATGGATGACATGTTGAATTTTATTGACATTGTTAAGAATTGACCATCAAATACGTTAAAGTCAGACACGTTTGTTAAATTTTATCATTCGATTTTTAACCCCGTCTTAATCCACAAAATGTAAAAAAAAGATCTTCGTGTCATGACGTCATGTTGTTTTGTGATTATTCTACGAGAACTTCAAACCATATTATCAGCGTAGCCTGATATTTGCAGCGTGTTTGTGTGCATGTGAAGTGTGGATGCAGTTCAATATCATTCAAAGGCTAAACTTGATCAATTCTCTTTGAATTTCATTTTATTACCTCCTGCTAAACTCAATTTTATATGATATAACATACATTCACATGATGATAATCGTGAGGAAAAGTGTAGTGCTTAACTTTGACACTTTCTGTTATTTAACGTATCTGATGAAAAGAACATTTGTGATTTAAGATTTATTTCAAGAAATTAATGCCGTTTCATCCATTATAATGTCAAAATGAATATAAAATATATTTTTTCAATGATTAGCAATGCATATATATCCTGCATAATGAGTTTATTTACAACCATCAAATACGTTAAATGATCTGAAATATCAGATAAAAAATATTTTTGATATGCTGCGTGATAATATATACCTTCCAAACTGTAATATGACTGAATCTATTTTGCTAATTTCTGTGAAAAAGTATGACAATTCATAATTTGTTAAAGTAAAGGTATTTTTCGCACAAAGAAAGGCAGAATACATGTGTGTTAGCAGTTGGTATATCCTAACGTGTCTGACGTACGAGAAATAAGGACCTTTGATATGCACGTTTTTTTCCTAAAAAATGATGTACACTTGAGGCCCCTTTTAAATGATTAATGAACTAGACATAATAAACTATTCATTTATGAAAAAATATATGACTTAGAGTCTGGTTGGTATTTTTCATTTATGAACCACTACTTTGTACATTTAACGTAGAATCAGTGTCATACTGTCACCCGGGCGTCGGCGTTGGCGTCGGCGTTGCAACAAAGGTTAAAGATTTTTCAAACATCAATGACTTCCATACTATCAAAGGGATTCAACCCAAACTTGAAATACTTATTCACCATTACACCCTCTACCTTACTACCAAGGCCCATGACCCTGGCTCCACTATATTTGAAGTTATGCCCCCTTTATACTTAGAAAATAGCGTTTAAGCAACTTAAAAAAGTCGAGCGCGTTGTCTTATGGACAGCTCTTGTTTTACATGTAAACCATGTCTATTATAGCACAAAATCTCCGCTTATACTCTACGAATTTTGACGAGATAACATGAACCGTGTTCGCCTTTGAGAGTTTCCATTCTTGATTCTAACTCACTCTGCACAAAATCCTATGGCTTCCAACAAACATTTAATCGGAGGTATTCTTTTGTACCGGTCTTTTAAGCAAGAAAACATGTGCCACGTGTAAAACAAATTTAAAATGAAATGGTAAATTATTATACAAATCACTTACCATATATCTTAAGGAGAAAAGCACGACTAACCATGGCATGATATTCTTGAATACAAATCGCCAGGATAAGAAAACTTATCATTAACATGTAGGATTTCATCTTCTTTCTTTTCACGACGACAGTAAACAGCCTTGTGTGATTGAAACATAGAAAACAACCAGCTCTTTTATAGCCTTGTACCAAGAAATCTTGGGACAAAATATTTCATGCGCGGATCCAGAGGACGAGGGTAGTCCAGGGATCTTGGTCCCGTTTTACTAACAACCTGACGACCACGTCTTCGTGTAAAACCTACAACAAGACATCTGTGGTGCGTTCTTTAGAGCGAGATTTCTTGAGATATCTTGAGATTTCTTAAGATATTTAAGGATAAAGCGTTCTTTAGAGCAAGATTTTCAAGACGCTCAATGGGAAGCGTCATTACCCTATACTTCGTGCGGAACCCCTCGGTCAACTCTGTGCAAACAATATAAAATAGATTTTACCAAGTTGTTCCGAACACTCCATAATTCATAAACCGCATTGTAACAAATGCTCCATACTTTATACAAATGACATCATAATGACGTCATTTGTATAAATATGGAGCATTCGGAACAGCTCGGTCAAAGTCTAGGTCTTAAAAACATTTTATCCAAAACACCTTAAGAAATCTTAAAAAAATCTCGCTCTAAGGAACGGGCCTCTGATTACAAAAGAAATCATACTCGACCAATCAGGTATGTTGCAACATGCAATTACGCATAATTTATCGTAAGTTCGTTAGTGAAACTGGGCTATGGACCCTCTCTTATTTGAAAAAAGCTAACCAGAGTGATTTTTATGTTTTAAAAAGGTGCTTAAATCTTCTTGATGAAACTGACTTCTGTCGGGAAATGAATCAAAACTTTGATAAAAATAGCAATAAAATTTGTTCTAAAAATAGACCGGGTTTACGGCGGATTCATAGAGTGTGATTAGATTTTTTTAATACCTGCACAAAAAGTCCATTTATTTCTTAAATGAGAAAAGACAAGAACATTAAAGTACATACATTTGGTAAATCTAGCAAAAATGTCACACTTTCCAAAAAATACCCCGTTAACTCAACGTCACTATTGTTGTCCCGAACCAGTCAAAGAAATATCACTCTTTATTAAATGATCACTGAGGATATCTTTTTATAATCAGATATCATTTAAGAACGGTACTGAAAAATTGGTGTCTGAAATATGATTATAACGGATTATTCTGATATGTCCATTTGATACTTTTTCACAGCAGTTTTAAAAGAACTGGTAGATTCAATGTCTCTGAGCTGTTGTGACGGGCAGTTCTAGGGGACAATCCCATGAAAGGCAAATGTTTTCTTACAAAATGTCTTTACCATTTGCAAAGCATACCTACCAGAGTTATTAAATGGACGACCATGTAATTGACTGAGGGGTAAAACATGTTCCGTCATGTAATCAGGTGCAAAACCTTTATGAATTATGTGATCATAATAAAGAGGTAATTGTTCAACTCATCTATTAATTGGCAACCATTTCAGCAAATTTCATTGCTCTGCTCATACATGAGACCTACAACCAAAGTCGAAGACAAAACTTTCTAATTTGTTCTAGGTAGTCTGGAGTCTGTTTTTACAATACTGACTTAAACTTGGACAACAGAAAAAATAAATAAAATGACAAATGATTAAAGACATAACTTAAAGCTTGTGAGTTTTGAGATTAAAGAATTGCCTATTACGAAACAAAAATTTCAAACGTGCATTGTCCTTGGAAACAGGCGACAAAGCAATCCCTTCACAAGTTAAATGCTAATCTAAGATATTTTGCTGAACTGGTTGTGTGTATATTTATACCATTACATGATACATTTGAATTGCTTTTTTCGGTTTTAGTTTAGAGTCAAGAAGTAATGATTCTGTTTTGCCAAGATGGAGTGAAAGCTTGTTATCGACGAGCCATTCACTTACTCTTTCTAATTCTGAAGACAGGATTGACGCAATATCACCAATGTTTTATACCAGAGACAAGGATCCCAGAATCATCTGCATGTAAAAGTACATTGTAATTTACATTTGACTACAACAGCCATGTCATTAACATATTTATTAAAAATAAAAATGGTTGAAGGATTGATCCCTGTGGAATCCCAGTTGATACACAACCTTTACCAGAGGGTACCCTAAGAAACCTTAAAGGGACATTTCATTCCGATTTCAATTTTTTAAAGTATGTCTTGATGCCAATATTGGGTATTCTAATGAGTATAAATACTATTAGTTTGTTGAAGTTGTTGCCAATAAGCGAGTAACACGCATTTAAAGTTGACACATAATCGATAAATTGCATATAAATCCGAACTGTTGTCTACAACAATTTGTTCAATTTTAACACAAAAATATAAATTTCTCGTAAACGGTGCAATATTTTGGCTTGAAATTTTCAGAATTTTCATAAGGAAATATACGCTTTCAGATAAAAATAAAAGTAATATTCATGACAAAAAATTCTGAAATGTCACTTTAAGTAATTATCTACCTCATTTTTATCTTTTTCGTACACAGAGGAATATTTTTATTTCTTTATATCATCCTGTACAGAGCCTTGAATGATGGAAAATTTTATTATATGTGTTAACTGACAGGCAATGACGGATGCCATCCAGTCCCGTTGCCTTAATAAGGACTAAGATTAAGGAGATGTTTCAGAATTGTTTTCGGAGTAACAACGGAAAAGGACAAACTGTTTACTTACAAATTCTTTACCATAGTAAAAACATATAAATGGTAGATTTAAAACTAATTTAGATGCAACAGTAGTGAAAAAAGTATTTTCTTTTAGCAACAGTGAAAAAATCAAAACCCACTCCCACATAACCACGACCTTCGACACCTCTTAAGATAAAGGTTTTGAAAAATCATGGTTGAAAATCAAGAAATATTGGCGATTATAAGCAATTTATTAATTTCCAACATTATGTGCTACCCAAAAAGTCTTCGAATTTCAAAATTATATCACAAATGCCGTCTTCACGTTTTTTTTTTTTTTTTTTTTTTTTTTTTTTCAATTTGGATATTCTTAAAATTTTGTCGCTTGGTATTTCGATGAATTATCTATCGTCATAGTATTTATGTGATCAAATGAAGTATTCAAGGGTCAAGATCAAGCATTAAGTACCATGGCATGGAATCACGTGACATAATAGATATCAAATGTTTTCATATACATTGCGACTAATTTGGGATGGATGAAAAATACGCAAAAAACGCCACTTCAGGATTTTCTGGATGTGGAGGATCTTTTAAACAGCACCTTATGAAAACGTGTTTGGCTAGCAGAATGTTAGCCTCTCAATAACCTTATGGCAGGCTTTGTTTAACCCATTCCCAAACAAGACCTGGATTTGACGTCCCTAATAAAATGGCTCGGGAAAACATTGAAGCAAAAGAAGAAACTGCTGATAACCAGCAGTTTCTCCTTTTGTCTCAATACTTTATATGTCATATTTTACACAAAAACTATCTTTAAGAACTTCCATTTTGTCATTTGTGGCAGTTTTTAAAGTGGATCACCCTAAAATTTTGCCGTTTGGAAAAGGGTAAAAGGATTTTCCACCTCTAACCAACCCCTGACATTTTTACTTCTCCTCCGCTTCATATCAAAATCTTATCGGTCAAATATTATTAGATTTATAGAATATTTCTGCAATTGTTGTTGTTATGTTGTTGTTGTTGTTATGTTGTTGTTGTTGTTGTTGTTATTGTTGTTGTTGTATAACGCGGTTTCCGGCGTGAAGAATAATTGGCATCTGAAATTTGCCCCTCCTCACTTTACGCCCATGAGGCTTTAATAAAAAGTATTTATCTTTGAACACGTTTCATTTAGGGATGATAAAACTTTTTTTCGATAGTCTACAAAGTAGTATTTTATTGCCATCATCGCCTTCTTTTGGATAATTACACTCAGTAGCACCACAAGAAATCAAAGCGCTGAAAGCGCTGAAGGCCTTGAAGAAGTTGAACACATGCAGATTATTGGTATGAGAAAGTTTAAATATTCTTTAACTTCAGCAATAATCAAAGCACTGAAAGAGCTGAAGGCCTGGAAAGTGTACGAAAAATAACAAGAGTAATATTTTAATCTTTTATATTTTTTTGAAGAAGTTTCGAACAAATTTGAACACATGCAGATTTTTGGTATAAAACAAAAGTAAAATGAACAGAAACCATCTGTATGGTATGAAACAAAAGTAAAATGAACAGAAATTATCTGTACTGAATGGCCACTAGAATCATGGGGGGCAAATTATCAAGCATCAGGTAAGAAGGATTTCGATTGCAGATTTATCCATTTTATTTATTGCATGATCAATTCCTGTCCAAATTGTGTTAACAATAAATCTGCGACCAAAAGCGGTCTTAAGACCGTGAATAATTTGGGCCCTGCCCCCTGGTTAATAAATCATCGAAACACAATAGCATATTATCAGAACATTATATAAAAATAAGTGCATGTCGTTCTTTAAACCCTTTATCATTCCACTACCAAACGGCAAAATTTTAGACTTGTCCAAATTCAAAGATGTTGCAGACGACAATTTCAAGTAATTACTAAATATAATTTCACATTTTTTCACAATGTTTTTCAAACCCATTATCTCTAGGGGAGTCAAAAACAGTCATTATGTGGGAATGGGTTAATAAATCTGTTATTATTTTGCTGCTGAAGCTAGAAGTTTTTGAAATTTCCCTTTATGGGCATTTTCTTTTGTTGAAAAAGACATGTTTTGGTTAAATTTCAATTATAACATGCAAGTCAAAACATATAAGAGAACATGAAATATCATGGAAACACAATAGCAAATTATCTTGACATTATATAAAAGTATGCGAGCAAAACTAATTATATATACAAGAGGGCCATGATGGCCCTATATCGCTCACCTGAGTTTCCGATTCTACAGACAAGTATAGTCTGGTCTTGGATTGGATACAGTTTGGTAGGTCATTTATATAGACTAAGAAAAGATAAGAAAAGACATGGACAGAGCACTGAACCCTGAGGGACGCCTAAGAGAACGGGTAGAGTAGTTCATGAGTGATCATCAATACCTACTCTTTGAGAACGACCCTTTTAGAAGGATTATATCCATCTTGAGATCAGTGGAAGGACACCCAGCTTATTCAATTTGGATATCTAATTGCTGTGATCAACCTTCTTCTTCTTCCGGTTTAGGTCAGGTTTCTTCATAGAATGTATATTTGACCTACGATGGGATGAGACAATCACCTCTTCCATTGGTTATGTACAGCTAAAAGTCTATACGGTACAGTTAAAACTATGTACATCCATCAACCGGTTACTTGCTACTGGGTAGGGCCGCAGCATACTGTGGTAGGGCGACCCTGAGCCCCTGAGCGTAGAAGCATCTGAGACGGCTATAGGAAGGTGGTTCCAAATCAAATGCCTTACTAAAATCCATTTCAAGTATATATCCGCTTGTTGAACATTTTCAAGATTGTCGTATGCTTCTTGGGTAAGGCTAATCGATTGAGATTCACAGGTATGTTTTGCTCTGAAGCCATGCTGGTACTGGCTAAGTAGATTATTCTTATCAAAGTGGCCCATGATGTTTGTTATCAGGATGCGCGCCATAATTGTTGATGCTATGCAGGTTAAAGAGATTGGCCTATAGTTGCTGGCTTTATACTTTGGACAGCTTTTTATAGACGGGTGCTACTGTTTTACTTCTCTTATCTTTGGGGACAATACCTGATTCTAGAGAAAGATTGGAGATGACCTTGACAATAGATCAACTGTATATCTTGTAATATTTCTTTACACCTCTGGAAAAAAAATATGTTTTTGGAAACAATGCGGCATAATTAGAAAATGTACGTTCTGCTCAGTATTTTTTTGTGCTATATTGAGCACAATTTCCAAATTTATTAATGCCCATTATGTCGTCTGCATTAGCTTTGGAATTTGACAAGTCAAAAGTTTTTACATTTTGGAATGGGTGAGATAATGGTAAATTCAATATTTTATATCTTGTTCAAACAATCAAGATGAAGTAATGGATTGAATAACGATTTATTAAATGAAGTTAAATCATTGCCGACAAATCGTGATGTTATTTCTATATATCTTCACAATATATCATTTAGAACCTTATTAAATCATGAATCTGCCTATTAAAACATAACTATCTAACACATACAAATACATAGATATATAAATAACACAGTTTTAAAACAGATTAAAGAATAACAAATCGTTACTATTACCTACGGTATTGGAAAACCAAATATTTCAAGTGTGTATTGGTAATCACTGACGCGTTCCGTGTGTTCCGGTAATTACTATGCGTTCCATGGTGTTCCGGTATTTCTATGGACCCAATACTAGTAGTTCTTTCGCGGGGGAAAACGAACATTTACGGACAATTTTGCAATGAACGAGTTTCTTTAAATATTAGAGGAACGTCGGGTACTTTCGGATAGTTAAGCGATCGTCAGCCATTATTTAGATAGGTGAAGACAAAAACTGTATCTTATGTCACAATCAGAAAATTCTAAGCCTTTTCCCCGGCATCGGTAATGAGAAGTATGTATTAAGCGTATAAAACCGGGTACCATAAGGAAAATGAAATGAGTCATCAACGACAGGTTATTTCGGACACATCGGGTCTGATCGGACAGGCCGATAATCGAGCTAGATTTATTTCAAATAATTATGTTTGCACTTTTACGTAATTAATTTGGAACAATCTAAATTTTTGTTTGGAAAGGTTTTAGGTAAGATAAAATACAAATGAACGATCTAAGATATTTATTTGCATCAAGTATTTCATAAAAAAAAATAAAAAATATATGCTGTTGGCTGGATTTGAACGTCGGTTCCCCGAGTTCTGAGACCTAGACAATACCGCTCGACCACTGAACTTGCTGATGATATTGTGACATAACTAATATATAAAATCATTATTTGTCCGGTTAGACCCGACGTATCAGTTTTCCTTCGGGTCAGATCGGACACCATTTTATTTCCGAAAATAACTAATATTTCTATCATCGACAGGTAAAAACCCCTCGAAAACCTTTTAATCTTCTTTTTAAACCAGACTAAAAAAGATTTAATCGCAATAATACATCGTCATAATCTTGCGTCTGCAGGGTTTCTATATTAAGCTTACGAACCTCTACGGAAATTTTGATTCGGGGAAAACCCACTAAACGTTGAGTATTGGCGGCGAATGAATCCGAGCATAATATATGTTGCAATCGATTTCTTGATTGTAAATATTTTACGATTTTAAATGCCTTTACTACTATCAACGTATGTATTTACTTCTTTTGTAATGTACATGGATACAAAATCTGCATAAAGTAACTTAGATCTAATCCAGTTCCGATTTACTTTTCATCGCGCAAGAACACTATCTATCTGCGTTCAACGTTTTCACAAGATAAATTCTGCACGCCCCGAGAAAAATGACATGCTAAATTTGGCCTCTTCAAGGCCAAAAACGAGCAGATGTCTCACCAGATCTTTCATTCTGGTATTCGGTCATGCAAAAAAAAAACGTTTGAAGTCACATACATGTAAACTTCGATGGAGTGTCATCCAGTACAGACGATATCCATCAGAAAATCAAACCTGGCAAACTTCTTAAAATTAAAATTGTTTCGTTTAAATTGTGTCCTATGTTGTCAACATTTTTGTACATGCTATAATGAAAGCAAATATGTTAGTTGTGTGAGAATGTGTAGTTTAGATCAGGGAAAATCGTAGGTTTAAAATCGTATGGTCCTAAATGATTTGCCTCATGCTTTGTCTACATTATTCAACATCTGTTAAGATGATTGACAACCATTTTTGAAAGCTAAATACCACAAAACTAAATGTTTTTATATCGCAAAATGCCCTTGATTTTACAATTCCGTAAAAATACCGTCATACATATACTGGTCGAAACGTTTATTACGACACTTTGATTTATGTCATTTTGAACAGTTTTATTGGAATATAATTAGATTACTTTCTTGACATTAATAACCACTTAAGAAATATCCAATGCCAAAGTTAGGCGACAATTAAAAAATTGAACATAGAAAGAAGGACAAAATTTCACATTAGTCTACACAGTGTAGGAGCGGAAGTGTGCGAATGCTTGTCTTTGAGTGATAACTTGTGTGTTTGTACATCGAGAAAATGCAACTTGGTAAACATCAGCGGTTGACATAGGTAAGAAAAAGTTTATGATTGATAATTTTTTCGACATATATCTTATATTTTGTTGTAATGTCGTAATCTTGAATAAACATGGAAGGCATCGTCCAAATATGCGCCCGGTCTGAGCTGTTTAAACCATAAAAATGCCTTGAACATTTGGATGGGAAAATTGGCGCATAATTTTCACCACATAAAATTGCCATTTTTATCGCTTTTTTATCATTCATCGTATTGTTTCTTCCAAAAATTAAATGCCTTTATGTAAGTATTCTTTCACTAAGAACATGATTCAGACGAAATGATATCCATTCCAATAAAATTCCCGATTTAAGTGTCCGCAGTTTGACAGTTTTTATGTACAATCAATTGGCTAATGACAATTTCCTTATGAATTCATTGTACAATCACTTACAAACAATTTGTAATGTCGCTTGCCTATGTTTCACACGGATTTAAACATCAACACAAACACGAACGTTCGGTTTATCTTCTTTAATTTGTTATCCAATGTTACACTGGATAGGCTTCTTCCTTTACCTTAATTTCAAAATTAATATTAGTGTGATGACTGAGTTTATACATGTATAATAGCAAGGAATTTTGTGCTAAACGTGTAGACTTGGTTTGTTAAACGTTATGTTTTGATAAACCGTCGGTGCCTTTTTGAAAACTCGTGACTTCGGCTAGAATCAATCCGTTAGGTTTATTGGGGTTTCGCGCCGTTTTCGACTACTAAGGTCATATCAAGGCGGCTGGAGCACCTAACCACAGATTCCTGGTATTACTCTCACCAGTACTACCACAACACCCTAAACGAGCCTCCAGCTGCTCCCCCACATAGGTTCACGATATCAAACCATTGATGGGTGACATTTTTAGTTCGACTTTTCGAAGAAAATGAGAGCTTATACTGTCACCCGGGCGTCGGCGTCGGCGTTGGCGTTGGTGTTGGCGTTGGCGTCGGCGTTGGCGTTGCAACCAAGGTTAAAGTTTTTTCAAACATCAATAACTTCCATACTATCAAAGGGATTCAACCCAAACTTGGTATACTTATTCACCATCACACCCTCTACCTTACTATCAGGGCCCATGACCCTGGGACCACTCTATTTGGAGTTATGCCCCCTTTATACTAAGCAACTTAGAAAGTCGAGCGCGCTGTCTTCGGACAGCTCTTGTTGTCAGAAAGGGTATCAGCCGCGGCCGGGTATCGAACCCGGGACCTCTCGTATGAGAGGCAGTTCGCTACCAACTGCGCCTTGGCCGTGGCCTAAAGCCATTGGGTATGCCTTGATGAAATCACACTTTGAACAGTGCAAAATCGGGCATTTACAATTGTGATTTGTAAAATTATATATACTAGACAAAAAAAAGAAACGCAACTTCCTTTTCAATGACTTCAAGAAGATTACGCAAAGACATCAAATTATATTTAAACAAAATGTAATACATTTAAGGCAATAACATTTCACCTTGTAGAGTTCACAAAATCTTGTTTGTAGTAAAATCCATTAGAAAAGACCCAGTTTACACTGGGCATCAACACAATTTTACAAAAAAAGTGAATGTAGGTCGAAAAACACAATCTGTTTCGTTTAGTTTGGTCCGATATTCGAATGTTGTGTAGTCCATGCGATTTATTAGCGGCCTCCGTTGCAGTTTTAAACCTATCCCATAGGTGGGGTTTACCTGACAATACGGCCCAGTCGTTACGCCATATCTCTTGCACGTCCGCTCCGTGTTTGATCGATTGTATTCCCATTGAGAGCCAACAGCGTATACAGTCGAAAATGTGTCGATTTGTTGCGACAACATTTTGACTTTTTCCACCTAACAACATCCGCACTGCAGCTTGGCGCTGGTTTTGGCGTAGACCCGCTATGCGTAGTGTAGTGAGTGTAATGTTTCAGCTTGTGTTTGAAGAAAAATTATTTTGATAATAGTCATTTAGAAAGCACGGCAGGGGATAATCAGTTTTCAACAATTTGCTATGTATCACGTGATGAATTTACGACATCTGAAGAAAATGATACTATATTCATGCGTATGGAGGCAGGAATATTAAAAAGGTACTCAATAGCCATTAAAAACATAGTTTGTCGAAAATATTATGAAAAATTGGGGTTGCGTATCTTTTTTGTTCTAGTATATAACAGGAGATCTGTTTGGTTACAGTAAAACTAATCGGTTTTTCCCCAGCGTCATAGATGATTACTATTAATTGGTCAAATATTTATTTTGGTTAAAGGGGAATGCTCCAGTTTCCTCAATTTTTCCCAATAATAGAATTGATTCATATTTTGTATGTTGAAATTACATGTTATTACCAATTGAAAATTAAAATGAAAATGTGTGGTCAGCGATCTTGTTTGAATTGTATTGGCATTCGTATCACATAACCCTACATCGAAAAAGTGCACCATTTCTTGCACCTGTCTAAGGTCACTAAAATGCTAATAAAAAGATGTATACATGTATTCATCGTTTAGTTCCCAAAACGGATTTAAAGTAACGTCTTACATTTATTACGAACAGAAAACCCAAAATATGTGCTATTATAAATGCGTAAATGTATAAAACAGCATGCTCTCGTGTTCGATTAGATCAACGAAGCTGGAGTGTTTTATGTCAAAATATGCATATTTTTGGAAATATTTCAAATTTTTCATAATAGAATTTGATAAAACTCCCTCATTGTATTAAGCAACATGTCCTGGTAATAATTCAAAAAGAAAATGTATAGGTCAGCGCACTTATTAGTGAATTACGGCAATTTTTATCAGCTACACATGAATTAAATGACGCAAAACAGTGGTAACTGCATACACACTAACGACTGTCTTGCTCTAAATATTCGATTCCCATCTTGGGAAAATCAGTTTCGCATAATAAATACACTTTTACCGTCGAAAATGGTAAATTGTAATGATGTGTTATATTATTGAAAATCTGGTAGCGAAACATATTGGTACGAAACATTCAAATTACTACAGTAAAGTCCGAGTGTTCCGAAAAACTGGAGCATTCCCCCTTAAAGCCGGATTTTAACAGATTGACAAAGATTGAGACTTCAATTACACTTTAGTAGGGGAGACCGGGGCTAGTTCGCCCCCTTTTTTCGATTGCTCATATTTTGAATTCTATGAGAGCTATTTGGGTGTAATTTATTATATATAAGTTCTACAAGTGATAGCCTTTCTAACTGCGTATATCATTTTTATATGTTTCTTTTCAAGAAAGAATATTTCAAGTTTTAGAGTTTTGATCGTAGTGGGCGGACTTGCCCCATGCACGGGGCAAGTTCGGCCGATTATTGGAACTAGGTATGCTGAGAGCTATAATTCATTATAAAGCATTTTTAGATAGTTTGAATTTCTAGGAATCTGTATACGACTGTCAAATGAAGGTATAGATTGAAAAAAGGTATTGTTTTATGCCAAACATCGTGAGAAAGGGGGCATTTGGGATAACAAGCAGGGGGCGGGGGCAAGTTCGGCCAGTGAGTTTTATTATTTATTATTTAGCTTGGTATGGTCGAATTTGGCGGGCCAATTATAGGAGTATGTTGTCAATAAACTGTTTAGCAATCCTTTCATTAAAATTACCCATTCTCAGTTACGCTTACTTGATCCATACAAAAGTGACATCTTTGCTTAATATATTGTAATATATGTAATATATTTGACTCATCAAGGATCTTATGCTCACCCGTATTGTGGCCAAGTTTTGTCTTGATAAGTCAATAAATGTAGATGCTACAATGTAAACAAAGTCGAAAACAGCAATTTTGTCAAATTCAAGGGCACATAACTCCACACTTCCTGCTCCTTTTACACTGAAAATCGAACTCATTCAAGATCTTATAGTTACCAACATTGTAATAAAGTTTTGTCTTGATTGTTCAATATTTGTAGAGTGGTAACAATGTCAAAACTAGCCCTTTTAACATTCAAAGGCACATTACTCCGGACTTCGTAGTCCGATCTGACGCAAAATCGAACTCATCTGAGAACTTATGGTAATACATATTTGTACCAAGTTTGGTTAAGGTTGGTCAATATTTGTAGATACTAGAGTGGTAACAAAGTCAAAACTATCCATTTTTGACGTTCAAGAGCACATAACTCCGGACTTCCTGGTCCGATGACACTGAAAATCAAAGTCATCCAATATCTTAAGGTTATTAACATTAAGGCCAAGTTTTGGCTTCATTGGTCAATATCTGTAGATACTAGAGTGGTAACAAAGTCAAAACTAGCTATTTTTGATATTCAAGGGCACATAACTCATGACTTCCTAATCCGATCTGACCCAAAATCGAACTCTTCTGAGAATTTATGGTCATACCGGTTTTGACAAAATTTAATCAATATTGGTCAATATTTGTTGATGCTAGAGTGATTTTAACAAATTGTGAACAGACGGACGGACGACGGACAAAAAGTGACCACATTAGCTCAGAGAAACAAAAGATGTAGATTAAAGGTCAACTACGAGCAAATGAAAGGATTTTCTGGTTTTTTCATAAATCGTTTGAAAATGTGTTTCAGTATAATGCATAGACAGTCATTTCATAATCGAAAGCGTGTACGCGTTGAACACAGAAGTCCAAATATCGGTTTTTTACTGCGACAAAATATCATGATCGCGCGCGATTTGGTTATTAGTATAGTGAAGTATTACGAGTTCTTCTTATAAGGTAATATGTTTTCATAAATCCTCGTGGATGCCTTATGTCCCACGAGATACATGTTTTAGTGGGCAGGTGTTGAGAGTCACATGCCTCTCTGTGCAGTATACCGTTGCATATGTCCAAATTTTTATATCAACATATATCACACCCTATTACCGGCTATCACTACAGCCGTTGCTAACATTAGGCAGTATCATCTATAAATTGCGGGTGTACTGGGAAGGTCATACTTTTTCCATCTTTGTTTTGTGTTAAAGAGTTTTCTCGGCTATATTTGTAGTGCACTTGGCTGGCCATATATTTGAGCACCTACATGCTAAAATTAAATTTTAGTGGGTCTATTTGAAATTCATAGATAATGCTATGCCGCGTGTCCTTGTTTGAAACGAATTAACAATTCAATATAGCTGTTTCATACTTTTTTAATCAGACTTCCTCACTTCGAGTTTAATGGGTATCATAAGACATTGCAAATATGAAAACTAAATTAAAATGAGGTATAGCCTAGAGTAGTTATTATGCCCCCTTTCGAAGAAAATGGGGGTATATTGATTTGCAAGTGTCGGTCGGTCGGTCGGTCGGTCGGAAGGTCGGTCGGTCGGTCGGTCGGTCGGTCAGTCGGTCGGTCGGAAGGTCGGTCGGTCGGTCGGTCGGTCGGTCTGTCCGTAGACCAAACCTTGTCCGGAGCATAACTCGAAAAGTATTAAAGGTAGAATCATGAAACTTCACAGGTGGATAGAACCCATCATGGAGAGGTGCAGTGCATAAGAACCGTAACTCTGCCGATCAAATTTTTGGAGTTATTGCCCTTTGTTGATTTTCAAACTTGATTCTTGTCCGGAGCATAACTCAAAAAGTATGTTAGGTAGAATCATGAAACTTTACAGGTGGATATATCTCATTATGGAGAGGTGCAGTGCACAAGAACCGTAACTCTGCTGATCATATTTTTGGAGTTATTGCCCTTTGTTGATTTTCAAACTTGATTCTTGTCCGGAGCATAACTCAAAAAGTATGTAAGGTAGAATCATGACACTTTACAGGTGGATAGATCTCATTATGGAGAGGTGCAGTGCACAAGAACCGTAACTCTGCTGATCATATTTTTGGAGTTATTGCCCTTTGTTGATTTTCAAACTTGATTCTTGTCCGGAGCATAACTCAAAAAGTATGTAAGGTAGAATCATGAAACTTTACAGGTGGATAGATCTCATTATGGAAAGGTGCAGTGCACAAGAACCGTAACTCTGCCGATCAAAATTTTTGAGTTATTGCCCTTTGTTGATTTTATAACTTGATTCTTGTCCAGAGTACAACTCAAAAAGTATGTAAGGTAGAATCATGAAACTTTACAGGTTAATAGATCTCATTATGGAAAGGTGCAGTGCACAAGAACCATAACCTTGCCGATCAACTTCTTGGAGTTATTGCCCTTTGTTGATTTTTACACTTAATTCTTAACCTTGCCTATATCTCATGTATTTTTACACATACAGACTTGATAACTCACACATAGATACCTCCTATCAACATCATTCACATTTGACCATGACCTTGGACCTTGTGACTCTGACCTTGGAGTTTGACCTACTTTAAAAGAAATTAAATCGGGCTTATATCTCATGACCTATTACACATACAGCCTTGATATTTCACACATGGACACCTCCTACCAAGACCTTTTACAATTGACCATGACCTTGGACCTTGTGACCTTGACATTGGAGTTTGACCTACATTTTAAAAACTTTAATCTGGCCGATATATCATGTCCTTTTACACATACAGCCTTGATATTTGACACATGGAAACCTCCGACTAAGACCTATCACATTTGACTATGACCTTGGACCTTGTAACCCTGCCTTTGGAGTTTGACCTACTTTTAAAAAAAATAAACTGGGCCTATATCTCATGTGCTAATACACATACAGCCTTGATATTTCACACAAGGACACATCCTACCAAGACCTTTCACATTTGACAATGACCCTGGACCTTGTGACCTTGACCTTGGACTTTTACCTACTTTTATAAAATTTTAACCTAGCTGATATATCATGTCCTTTTACACACACAGCCTTGATATTTGACACATGGACACCTACGACCGAGACCTTTCACATTTGACCATGACCTTGGACCTTGTGACCTTGACCTTAGTGTTTGACCTACTTTTATAATACATTAACCTGGCCTATATTTTATGTCATTTTACACATACAACATTGATATTTCACACATGGTCACTTCCAACCAAGACATTTCACATTTGACCATGACCTTGGACCTTGACCTTGAAGTTTGACCTACTTTTAAAAAACTTAAACTAGGCCTATATCTCATGTCCTGTTACCTATACAGTCTCGATATCTTACACGTGGACACCTCCTACCAAGACCTTTCACATTTGACCATGACCTTGGACCTTGTGACCTTGACCTTGGTGTTTGACCTACTTTTATAATACATTAACTTGGCCTATATTTCATGTCATTTTACACATATAGCCTTGATATTTCACACATGGTCACTTCCAACCAAGAATTTCACATTTGACCATGACCTTGGACCTTGACCTTGGAGTTTGACCTACTTATAAAAAACTTAAACTATGCATATATCTCATATCCTGTTACCTATACAGCCTCAATATTTTACACGTGGACACCTCCTACCAAGACCTTTCACATTTGACCATGACCTTGGCCTGTGTGACCTTGACCTTTGATTTTTACATACTTTTAGAAATCTTTAACCTAGCCTTTATCTTATGTCCTATTACACCTACAGCTTTGATATTTCACGCATAGACACCTCCTACCAAGACCTTTAACATTTGACCATGACCTTGAATATTGCAACCTTGACCTTGGAGTTTGACATACTTTTAAAAAACTTAAACCAGGCATATATATATCATGTCCTTTTACACCTACAGCCTTGATATTTCACACATGGACACCTCCAACCAAGACCTTTCACATTTGACCATGACCTTGACATTTGGCCTACTTTTAAAAACTTTAATCTGGCCTATATTTCATTTTACTTTTACATATACAGCCTTCATATTTCACACATAGAAACCTACCAAGACCTTTCATATTTGACCATGACCTTGGACCATGTTAACTTGACCTTGGACTTTGACCTACATCAAATGTAGGCACTTGAAGGGGGCATATATGTTTTACAAACATCTCTTGTTTTTAATATGCTTTTAAATCTCGGCAATTCCGTTGTCATAGTTAGTGATCTTCTAGTAAATCATACTTAATTTTTATTGCTTGGAAAGGAATTAAAAATTAATTGTCTACCGACAAAAGGAGATTGGCATGTGGATGTGTATATCATCCTTATCAAATTCCTTTAATAATCCAGCACACAATTACAAGTTACTGTGTATATACATGTAACACTGATTTGGCACACTAAGCCAATAGACAAAATATCTACAGGAACGATGTGATCAATAGGCCCGACAACATTCCAACTTTCATCCCGCATTACGTCATTTTACGACTGAGTATACACATTTGCTTAAAAGTGAAATTGCAATATGTATGACAATTGACAAACAAACATTCTGTTGGAAGTTTAACCCTTTCCCAAATTCCATCATTTTAAATAAACTGTTCTTAATGTAAAGCTGTTGCTGCTTGCATGTTTCAAAATAGTTCATATCAAATGCAAAATATGCATACATCATCGTAAACTGGATATTAAATGAAATGGGGAAATCGCTAATTATACGCTATTTGCCCATTTCTCTCATTATTTTCCTTACATATTTCTTATGGGAAGTCAAAAACAAAGTTTTGCTTGGGAAAATGTTAATGTTAATGGATGGTACTGGATATATAACAACCATATACGGCAACTGATAAGAGGGGTAAACTCCTCTAAAAATATATATTTCAAATCTTCAATAAACATTAAGGCTTTAATTTGATTCGTTTTGATGGGATTATTCATTCAATACCCACGGCATAGGACTTGATGAAAAATTAAAGATAGTTTGCATTTTGCGCATTTAGGAGCAATATCAAACTTTGACTGAATACAAGTTTTGGATCAAAACATAACCTCCATCAATAATATGTTTCCCTTGAAATGTTACCGGTTTTTGATTATCATGTAATTTAGATCAAAGTAACAAGAAATGTGTAGCATGTTTTTGTGATAATATGGTATCTTGACAAAAACTCCAACATACCTAACGTTGGAATTCAAGTTTGCTCTGTTCGTCAATTTTAAGGAAGAATATGCATTTTTCAATGATTATTTCAAAGAAAAAACATACACAGTCATTTCCTCGAATACTTTTCTGGTATGAATTTAATGCTTTGAGTGTCTCGGAGCAAAGCCACTTGAAAGATCTAGAACATACATCGAACTAAAGTGTTGGGACACACGAAAATGGGGACATGTTTCATGTCAAAATGGGAATAAGTCAAGGTGGCTTTTCTGGTTTTGATTATCTAACTTCTAATTGCAGTTTCAGAGCTTGTATATGGTCCTTTATCACTTTGCGCAGTTTAAAGAAAATTCGTGCGTGGGCAATTTCGAAACACACCATTTATGAGAAGTAAATATGAAATGTCACGTTAAGCAATAAAAGTAATGTAATTTTGTCTTTTTGGCAGTATTGCACTATGCCATAAATCAATCGCGTATTTTCTTAAATATATCTACCTTTCACGTACCCAGTGATCTTTTGATATTAATTTGTCTAACATTGATTTTAACACTATTTACAACGGAGGCTGATGATACGAGGGGCGTTCATTAAAGATTTCCCCTGACCTACTTCCAATGAGCTGAGAGACTTGAAGCTTGGCACAAATATTAGTCTTTCTCTACATAGGCTTTTTCGGTGGCGAGAAATGTCTCTCATCACTTTATGCAACTTTGGAGACCTCTTCTGTAGAACTCCACAGCATGTGCCCGAAACCATGACTTGACCTCGGAAATGAGCCCTTCGTGACTTTGGAAACGCCTTCCATTTAAAAATGACTTCATGAAGGGAAAGAAGTGGAAGTCAGAAGGAGCCAAGTCGGGAGAGTAAGGAGGGTGGCGAAGAATTTCATAGCCACAGGACTAAGATTCTGTCTTGGCAAAATGTGAGTTTTGAACAAGAGCATTGTCCAGCAGTAGCAGTAACCTTCTGGTCAGTATTCTGCGCCTCTTCGATTTGATAGGTTGTCGCAGTTTGTTCAGAAGTGAACCATAGTACGTTCCAGTAATTGTGGTACCTTTTGCCAAATATTTCTTCATCACTACTCCACGTGGATCTTTTTGTCCGTCGTCAGTCCGTCCGTCTGTCTGTCCGTCTGTCCACAATTTGTTGTTACCACTCTAGCATCCACAAATACTAATCAATCTTGACCAAACTTGGTCAACACATGTATGCCCATTAGTTGTTCGACGAGTTCGATTTTGGGTAAGATCAGATCAGGAAGTCCGGAGTTATGTACCATTTAATATCATAAATGGCTATAGTTTTGAAAATGTTACCACTCTGGCATCAATAAATATAGGCCAATTAAAACAAAACTTTGCCAGAATGTTGGTAACTATAAGGTTTTGGATGAGTTTCATTTTCAGTGTCATCGGAAATGGAAGTCTGGAGTAATGTGCTCTTGAATTTGACAAAATTTCCGTTTTCGAATTTGTTTACACTTTAGCATCTACATTTATTGACGAATCAAGACAAAACTTGGCAACAATATGGGTAACTACAATATGCTGGATAAGTTAAATTTTCAGCTTGATCGGACCAGAAAAAACCAGAGTTATCGGCCCTTGAATTTCACAAATTTCCGTTTTCCACTTTATTTTGACTCCAAAAAACACAAATATGGGCCAATCAAGACACAACTTGGTCACAATGTTGGTGACCATAAGATCTTATATGATTTCATTTTTTATTTTGAAAGAGTTGTATGCCCTTGACGGTGACAAATTTGTCGTTTTCGATTTTAATTTCATTTAAACAGCATTAATTACTGACCAATCAAAAACAACTTGGACATAATGTTGATGATAATATCTTTATCAGAATAGAGTTATGTGCCCCTGATTATGATAAAATTAATAGGTTTTTTCGACTTTGTTTACACTGTAGCAGGCACAAATATTGATCATTTAAGATTAAGAATGCTGTTTTCAGCTGGATCATAATCTGGCATCTTTAATTGTGTGTTCTTGTTTTAGAGACATGTAACCTAACTCATGTAAAAGGTTGGTCTTGTTCTGCATGTTGTTTGTTTCAAACTTCTATCAAGTGAGCGATCCGGGGCCATCTTGGCCCTCTTGTTATTCTCTCCATAATAACACTCTAGATAACAAAACGCACAATTTAAACGTGTTGCATTGTGGAAATTCTGTCATTGTCTAGTTTTTGATGTAGGAAAACGATGTGGCGGTTAAGTGACATCATTGATGACGTCATCTGACGTTACCTTGACGCCCAATGACGTTCTGGCACTTGGGCGGAGTTTTGTTGCAACCGTGATCGACAACAGAACCAAAAAGTCGTCATCTTGACCTTCCATCTTAAAGGCCACTTAGTTTGCCCAATCAATCTGAACATTGGTCAGAATGATTGTCTTGATGACATATCGGACACGTGCGAAATTTGGTCATCTTGGGTCAAAAACTAGGTCACTGGGTCAAATCTAAGAAAAACCTTGTGTGCACTCTAGATGCCACTTTTTTGCCCAGTTTACCTGAACATTGGATAGAATGATTGTATTGATAAAATCTCAGACAAGTTCGAAATTTGGTCATCTATCAACCTGAAAATTTGTCAGAACGATTTTTTGATAAATTCTCAGACAGATTTGAAATTTGGTCATCTACGGTCAAAAACAGGTCAGGGGGTGAAATCATAGAAAAACTTTGTGTCCACCCTAATAGCCACATTTTCTGACCAATCAATCAATCATATATATCTTGATAAAATCTTGAACAATATATAAATAGGGTAATCTGGAATGATAAACAAGTTCACGAGGTCAAATATTGGAAAAGAAAACTTGTGTGCCCTCTAGAGGCTACAATCTTTGCCCAATCAACCTTAATTTGATTCAGAGTGATTTGACTGAACTTGCTAAGATTTTCTGTTTCCATTCTATCTCTGACAAGTTTAAATATGGGTCACATGTGGTCTTGAATAGGTTTCTAGGTCTAATCTTAGTAACGCTATTGCATTTAGAAGCTAGCTACATCATGTACAGAAAGCTATTATCTCAGGCGAGCGCTTCATGGCCAATCGCCCTCTTGTTATCACTAAGGGGTAGAGTTAAGCTGCGTTACATTTTTGCATACACAAACCATAATTACATACAGTCTTTGTTTTTTTTTTAAATGTGACCCGTCACGCTAAAAGGGACCTTAAAGGAAGTGTGAAAAATATCGACCCTAGTCTGTCCGCGCAGTCCGCGCAGCCAGACTAGGGTCGAAACTTTTCTCTTTTATGTAATCTTCTAAATCTGGAAAGTTTTCCCTTTTTTGCTATATGTTTATTTTTCGCATACAGGTTCTGATTTACCTGTGCTTGGCCAGATAAATTTGTCAAAATTTGGATTTTTGGAGTTCGGATAAGGTTCCTTTTAGCGTGACGGGTCACAAATAAAACCGGATGCAGTTCTTCTTCGCTATATATGGATTTTGCGGGACGTGTTATAATGTTTATTACAGACTGTCCAGGCGGAAGCTTTTGGAAGTGTCACACACAAACAAAACATTCTGTCGTGTACTGTAAAAATGTAAGTACTACAATTTACCATTGACATGGGATAATAAAATTTAAGCATGAGAATTTTGCTTTGTATTTCCGAGCACATAAGTTTTCAATTCGACAATTAGTACCTCTTAGCTTATCCCTTTCAACACAATACATTAAATGCACATTCTCAATGCGTGTTCGTAGATTAATCATAATCCTAAATTTCAAGCTCGGGAAAGCTATCAAAATTTTCTGCATATTAATTCAATGAGCTTATTATTCACCCCAAACATCTGCGCAGTTAAAACCATATTCTTTGCATGCTGTCTTGTGGTAGATTATGTGAATTAAGCGTCGTTTGAGTAAGAAACACCGTTCACATAGCTTTGTCTGTGCTTGTCCATTATATAACGGTCACCCCTTCTGGTGACATGAGAGGTGAATAGAATTTATCATGCTATTGTGTCAACATTGACCTGATATCAGCTGTCCGATAACATTAAGTTATATCAGTCACTTATTTTTAGAACTAATTTGCATACTCTCGCGAGATCTCATTGGAACTACTTTTCAAACCTCGCCAATTCAAAATTGTAAAAAATTATTGGGCCTTCATGAATTCATAACTCGTTGCATATAATTTGACTTGTAAAAATTGACTGGTGTGACACCAATGATCTAAAATTAGACCAAGACATAAACAGTTGTGACATCGTCACATGTGACGTCATACTATGTATTTGTGTAGAGCAGATCTGTGTTTTTAGTATGTTGACGTTTCAGTGGTGACATTTTCAAGTTTGTTTTTGTGAATTTACAAGTAAATACCAACTACATAAGCATTCGAGAATAGAAAATTTATTTAGTGATATAAAAGGCTTTTACAAACAATGTTTTGTGTAGATTATATTCTGTTGAGAAAAGTGAAACTGACATACATGTCCCATAGGAAAGAATGACAAAGCATAACAAATGTGTGTGGGAAGATTCTTGACTCAAGCCGAAAGTTCTGTCATTGAATAACCAATATAAAGGTACGTTCTGAACATTGCTTTATGTTTCATTTGTTCTTCAGTTGTTTTATCATTTTCTGCATATGCATATTTTGGAAATGAAAGCTTGTCATACACAAATTACAAGATAATTACACGTACATGACGTACATAACGATAGCCTAACATTTTACTACTGATCCGCCATCAATGCCGATCCAAATCTGTTTCGAAGCGACGATAAATCTACGGACATTGGAGTTCAGTTGTGTACACAACAATTTCTATAAAATGCAAATGAAGTCAACTGCAATATTCGCAATTCTTTGGATTCAAACATGGCCGTGTAAATGACTAGTGAAATTAGATCTATATTCATCGGAAGCCGACATTTTGATTTCATACTGCTGTGTGATTTTTTTCGTTGCGCAATAATTTATACGTTAAAAATCTTAGAATAACCCCAAATTACGTGTTAAATAAGCTATTTTTATTTATTTATTATGATTTTCGATGATAGCATGATAAATATAATAACAGGTGACTGTCTTCTGATATCAAAGTTATCTGGCTCGGCAGGTAGAAATTATCAGGACTCGGCAGAGCCTCGTCCTGATAAATTCTCCCAACCTCGCCAGATAACTTTGATATCAGAAGACAGTCACCTGTTATTATATATGTATAGCTCACGATAACTTTTTCTGATCGTACATTGGCTAATCGATGTTTTTGATTGACAGTCGGCTAACACAAGCTTGAACTGTGCCATGTGTAATGAAATCTGTAATATTATCATGTAGGACCATTTCTATAGTAAATTGCCCCCTAAAGAACACGAATGAGATTTACATTGAGAAATCGAAATAGTCCAAAAGAGTGTTGCAGAACTCTAAAGTATGGAGGGTTGGACTGGCCATAATGACATAATTGACATCGTTATTTAGTTTGATCCCAATTACTTGATGAATGTTCATGAAAAAAATGCGTGAATATCAAAGAACCAATCACAATGTATAAATTTTAACCGATAATTTCCACACCTACCTTGCGAGTTCCCGGATGTGCTATGGGAAGAGAAATTCTCTGCCCACCCTATAATGTCGGTCGGCACATGCGAACAAGTCGGTAGATCTAATTCATCCATCCTTTAATGTCGGTCAGTATACCCAAACAAGTCGCTAGATCTAATTCATCAATCCTTTTATGCCGGTCAGTATACCTGAACAAGTCGGTAGATCTAATTCATCCATCCTTTAATGTCGGTCAGTATACCCAAACAAGTCGGTAGATCTAATTCATCCATTCTTTAATGTCGGTCAGTATACCCAAACAAGTGGGTAAATCAAATTCATACACCCTATAATGCCAATCAGTTTATGTAGACAACTCGGTGGACTTATTCATTCAACATATATTGTCAGTCAGTATACTCGAACATGTGGGTGGAACTAATTCATCCTATAATGTCGGTCAGTATATGCGATCAAGTCGGTAGATCTAATTCACCGACCCTATAATTTGGTCAGTATAACCAAACAAGTCGGTAGATCAAATTTATTTACCCTATAATGTCGGTCAGTATACGCGAACAAGTTGGTAGATCTAATTTATTCATCCTATTATGTCAGTCAGAATACGCGAACACGTCGGTAGATCAAATTCACCCACCCTATAATGTCAGTCAGTTTATGCAGACAACTTGGTGGACTGATTTATTCACACTACGAGGGGCGTTCAATTAAAAGTGGTACTAATGGTCCACCATACCTCGCGGTTCTATAGAACTATTAGTGCT
Source organism: Fragum sueziense (assembly GCA_963680895.1). NCBI lineage: Eukaryota > Metazoa > Mollusca > Bivalvia > Cardiida > Cardiidae > Fragum > Fragum sueziense. Next base: position 8,368,836 of record OY804592.1, read on the forward strand.
TGTGGCTATTTAACAGGAAACTTAATGTCTATACTTGGTCAAAATTTGAGGCAAATTCGTTCACTCTTTCAAAAGTTATTGAACTTTTAAGTTGGTTCAGTCATATACACTGGCTATTTCACTGTGCGCAAAATGGAAGACGAATTGAAGTAGGACGTACGGGTCTACATTAAAGGTCGCATAGGCTTTGAAATATCTACATCACGTGTATATAATGGGCTATATCAGATACATGGACATTTGAACGTTGAACATACGTCAGTTTTTAGGAAGTTAATAAAAATAAACATTGATAAAACTGGCCTGACTGATGCCCCCCTCCCAGGCAACGCGGGTAGAGCTAGTACCAAAGCAAATGTTGTTGTAGATTCCGACATGACCGAACAAGGCGCATGGTTCAATGTCCAAGAAATAGCAGATAAAGTTGGTTTTTCATCGGGGACATGTAATACGATTGTGACGAAAGGGTTGAAGCACAGAAGGGATTGTGCCCATTGGGTCTCCCACCAGCTGCCTTAAGGACAGATAGCCACCCGTGTAAAGGTGGCGAAATATATTTTGAAATAATGCAATAAATGCAACAAATGTGGGGTTTCTGAGCATTACACATATGATTGAACAATAACAATACAATTACAAGCTCCAATGGCTGGTCATTAACAAGCAATGGTTGAGAAAGGATCAGGCAAGGTCCGTAATAGACAAAAAATTAAAAGCGCGGCAAAAGTTTTGTACGCGGTAATTTTCAAATGTAACAGGTGTATTGTTCAAGTTACTGTTTCGAATAGTACCACTATCGCCGGTCATTCATACAAGAAATGTATATCGTCGAAAGTAAAGAAACATCACGAAAAGAGCAGGTCTAGGACCGGCTACTGAGGCATGTGCCAAATCCATGACAACGGAGCTGTCCACAGGTGTCCTCTTGTCCAAGACTTCCTGGAAGAGACACATGCAACACAGCGTCTTCATCTACCCTTATATCCGGGCTTAAGCCCATGTGATATTTTTGTGTTCCCAATGATGACGAAAAAAGTCTCTGGTCGTTGGTATAGGCCTTCATGTTCCATATGCAGTGCAATTTACCAGTGTCTGTGGGGTGTTCCAAAAGAGGCCCATTTATTGGCATATAAGTAATGGATCTCAAAACTTCAGAAGTGTGTGGTTGTCAGAGAGGATTATTTCGAAGGATTGAAGAAACTTAAAATCGAATTGCGACATAATTATGGCTTGTAGAACCCCAGTTCCAAAATTAATTGAACGCCCCTCGTATAAGGCTGGTCAATAAACGCGAACAAATTGGCCTAGGTAGATCTGGGCCCAGCGGCGGATCCAGGGTTTCTGTGGGGGTGAACGTAGGCTTACAAATAGGGTGGAGGTCGTGTTCCTATTTTTACACAATATTTACTTAATTTCTACATGAAAATGAAAAAAAAAGTTCGTTTGAGCCCCCTACCCCCGAACACACTTTGTATCCGCCACTAGGGCCTACACAATTTCGTCTGAATTTTTGTTCCCCGAACCTGCTAATATTGGGTGCGTTCAGGGTTCTCCCATCGGTAGCCATCGCTGTCGTTGGTAACCATCGGTAGCCATCGGTAACCGTCGGCATACCGATGGACATTTTGTTGGTAACCAATTGTCCCGAGAGTAGACAAGTCGGGTAGCATCGGTAGCCTCGTTTTCATTACAGTAAGATGGCGGATAACAATCCAACAACGGCGATCCTAATCATATTTTTTCTTCAATAGCAAGCGAATAGCATTCTAACCGTTCTTGATAGAATTTATTGTAATAGTTGAAGCGACAATTATTTTATTTAGCCATTTATTTCTGAAAATATCTTTTTATTCATAATTTTTGAAAACGAACGATTACTCTGCGGGGAGAATACGCTCTTAGTAATTGATTATCCACCTTTTTTTACCGATCGGTACAATTTTCGTTCAGAGTTTGTTGGTTGCCGACGGTGCCATCGGCTACCGATAGTACCATCGGTAGCCGACGGTAAATACACTCGGTTACCGATGGGAGAACCCTAAACGCACCCATTGTTATTTTTCAATGTAGGCTAAAGTGTTTTTGGAAATGAAATAGATCTAGATTTATCAAAAGTTTGTAACAATGTTTTGTACCGACAACTTAAAGTGGACAAAAATTGTCTTTTGGGACAGAAATCATCGTGAGAAATAAAGAAAATGCTCATGGTCGCAAGTAATTCCTTCATTTTCCACTATGTTTAACTTTTTCGGAACCATCTCTTCAACAAACAATCCTGACTTTGAGATAATTGACTAGCAAAGTAACGCCAGGTAGATAGATAATCAGGTGCGCAATAAATTCTCGGTTTACGAGAATCCACGTTATTTTACGGAGTTTCCAATCTCTGTTGTAATTATATATACTCGGCAAAACTGCTAACGCATCACTCATATCTTTGTTAATACCTTTTTAACGAGTCGACTGAATACGTTTAAAATTTGCATATGCAGACAACCACCATTTCGTAAAAAGCCTATGAAATTTCATAGTAAATGCTACAGTCTGTTTTGAAATATTGAACTTTTAATAAGGACACCCTTAATTCTAAAATTCATAAAGTCTAGTATTTGATTAAAATAGTAAATTCACGCATAGCTTTCAAACCGTTTGTATTGGCTGAAAGAGTTCCTGCGTAGAAAAGTTACCCTTCCTTAAACAAACCGATGGCTTTAAGACTTTTGTGGATGCGTAATTTATTCCCGCAGAGGTAAGGTTACATCACTAGTGTCGTTGGTGTCATTGTAGGCGTTGAAGACGACGTTGGTTACGTAGACAAAAACGTATCAGTCTATATCTTATGAACTGTGTGAGATGCAGTCTTGATATTTCACACATAGACATGTCACACCAAGACCTTTCACGTTCGACAATAAAATTTGACCTTGTGACCTTGACCTTGAAAACTTGACATTTTCTCTTAAAAAAGCGCGTCTATGCGAGCTACGTTGTCCGCGAACAACCCTTGTTACGTTAGATAAGGAAAACATTTTTTTCAGATTTCAATCCCACAATAAACCAGATTTCAAAACAGTTCAAACAAATATTATTAAGAAGGATCACAAGTTACACGAGCCGAAATACTGTTTTGGTCCCCTTTTAGTATGACGCGGTCACATAAGAGAGAAAACTTGGAAATAATTTTATGTCTCTTTATTTCATGACCACCATGTTACTTGCACAATCGCAACTTCTTGAACTAATTATCATAAAGAAAAACAACTCTTACTTAACTTTAAATTTCTCATATCAAAAGTTACTTCCCTTAGTCTTCCACAATAATAAACTCACATACTGATATATGTTTTCAACTTTATCATCACTCTCAAAATCCCCAAAATATTGGTCAATCATTTGCCTTCTTTTCGCTTTGACCACATGATTGCTTCTTTTTACTTTGCTTTTGCTCTAAGAACCACAAGTCTTGAGAAATCTAGATTTTGTTTGAACACATTGCTGTATTTTACTTTGTTGCTGCTCTAAGAATCACAAGAATTTGAAAATATATCAGTTTAAGGACAGATCCTCCATTTATTTCCTATGGTAAGATTTTTCTTATTTTTTCTGTACTGGTATTTAAATATATGAGAAGTAAAAAAATGACTGAAAAACTATAGGTCACCAAGCGAATTAAAAAGTTATTGGATTTCAAGGGAGACTACTCTTGTCTAAAATTGCAAAAATGAGGTGTCACTTAAATACCAACAAAAAAGGTGTTCGAAATGACTGGGATTACATAAATAATCTTTATTGTGTTCAATATGTTTTATTCTGTCTAAACAAGTATCAATTTAGGAAAATTTAGTGATGTTTTTAAAATTTTTAGTAAAACATTCTTTCAAAAGTAGCTGAAATTGCTATTTTTCGCAGCGTTTCTGATAATACAAAATATTCCAGCGGTAAGAATTTTTTCTTTTTTGGTATAGACATAGTGCTTGGTCATACCTACAAAAACAAAAAAAGAAAAATATATCAAACCAAGCTTTTTTCTTAGTTACAAGTAAAATTTGGTTTACTTTTTGCAGCTCTGTCCGAAATTGTTTCATTACTTTTATCGATTTTCTTCCTTATTACCAGCTTTAGATAATAAAAAGTGTCATCTTTCGTGTCCATCTGAAGCGGGCTAGCTCATAAAGACACAACTTTGCTTTTGCTGCTCCGTTTCCTATCGCTAAGGTCACATGTTGAACGCGTAACAGAGAGCGAAATTTACCATCCGAGTACTATTACACTTTAATTGACCAAACAGAGAAAATTGAAATAACCGAAAGGGGTCTTGTCATTTATCAACCAAACATTAACTAAATGTAAAAAATACGTTTGCTGAAAAGGGCAATTTAACTGAAACAGCTTAATTTCGTTATTTAGGATATGCGCAGTAAAAAATCCAGATACCCTCGTGAACATCGCTTGTCATGGAAAATTTCGTCGAAACTACGCGATTTCTTTGGTATCTAATGATGGATTAAATAACCTAAGCCACAACTTTTTCTTTACAGGAATGCACTTAGAGACCTGTGTCCCGTCGGCTATGGATATGTAAGCAGTATACATGGCTTATCTTCAATTTACCACACATTTTGGAATGGACCAACATGGATTCTACAAACAAAATTCGAAAAGGAACGCTCGACATTCGAAAATCACTTTCCTCTATAAATCCATTCCCTTGATGATATTTGATTAGGTCAAGATAAAAACAATACTTGCTTTATGTTACCCGATCAATCCTAGGAAAACGGCGCCATTTTTACCATCGGAAAACATCAACTCAATACGAATTTTTCCAAATATAATCTAAATTATACATGTTTTAATTTTTGACGTGTACACTTATCTAATCAGAAACAAACCTATGGAATGATTCGAATTAAAGAATTGAACTTATTTATCCGATAGACTAACTTGCTAATAACGATAGGAAAAGGGTACATATTCCTTGTAAAAATTTCCTTTGTTTCCACTAAGGCTTCCGAGATATATGTATTATACGTTAGAAAAAGCAGATCTTGTTTTTGAAAAGACAATTTTATTAAAGAATCACAATGAACAAACACAGCGTGATACTGTTAAATATATTCCATTAAAATTTATGCCGACTATATGCATGTCTTTGTTGTTAATTATTGTACATGCAGGGAAATCCAGTTTATGGTAGGAAATTCCTCACTGTGGATCGAACTTGGAACCTCTTCATCGCAAAGGCGATGGAACACTCATAGACAACCGTCGATGGATGGACACCACCCTTTTGAAGCATGTAAGGTTTCCCAAATTACACAAAATCAGACGGGTCTTATTTCTACAACGTTGCAAACTACAATGCAATACTTTACGAACCAGTCAAAAGAAGCTAGTAGGGCCTAGCGAAGAAAATATATCGGAAAGGTAGAATCTAGAAGTTGTTTACCTGGCCTTTTTCTTTCTTCTTTCTATGAATCTTCATTACGTACATTCTTTATTGGGGACTTTAATTCTGGCATTGTTTGGGATAGGAATATTACATTCTTGCATTTAGTCAAAGTCCCATATTCATTCATGGTGACGTAATTCAAACCCTCAGGAACAGGGGCTATGAAAGCATTTAACCCCCCCCCCCCCCTCGCGCACACACACAAAAAATGCAAAACGCAAATTTTCCGAACTTAACACTGAAACTTTACAGAAAATACAACTGAGCAAATGCCTTGGACAGGCACCTTTACCCCCTCCAAATATAATTGCTTCCAGCAGGCCTCTATTTTCTAGTGTCATTTTGTGTGGCTGGATAAAAGGTAATTGCGATGAGGTCGAAATGAAATATATACAAGACAACCTTAAAGATTTTGCCATATGTAACGGTTAACCTATGACTGACATACCTATATATTTGGGTCAGGATCTGGAAAAAAGGTCGAAAAGGCTTTCGAGCCCACATAGTTCAAGATCAGCCTGTGTATACACGTAGGCTGATCTTCAACAATTAAACCCTTTCCCAAACAAGGCCAGTAGCCAGTTTCATCAATTTTTTTAAGATGATCTTCTTTCTTGCTGATGATGTTCGCCAATTCTAGGACAAAAAACGCGTATCGCCAATCTATTTAGACCTGGGTTATGCGATTGTTGTTTTAAGCGATTTTATGACTGGAAATCAAAAATATGTCTTTAATGATTTGATGAAACAGGTCCCTGGTTTGAAGTCCCCAACAAAAAGGCACGGGGAGACATTGAGATAAAAAGAGATTATGCTTATAATCAGCATTTTCTCCTTTGTCTCAATATTTTCTTTGTTAGAGTATGCTAAAATCAAATCTTCATTAACATCCGTCTGTCGCCTGAGGCATAGTTCAAATCAATTTCATAATTCTGGTTGTTTGGAAAGGGTCAAATTATAAATGATATACGGTTTGCAAACATGGATCAAACCCCTTTTCTAAGTTTGCATTCGGTGTTCAAAGTGCTTAAAACATGTAGAAAACTGTATACATAGATCCCTTTCCGTTTCAGTTTATCAGGATTTTAGGCTGTATTCAACTTCTATGGTCATGTCGCGGCGGCTGGAGCACCTTACCATGAATTCCCATTGTTTCTCATACCAGTACTACTGCAACACCATAACAGAGCCTCCAGCTGCTCGCACACACACGGTAAAGTGAAACCATTTTTAGTGTTCGACCTACCTTTTGGACCAATGAAAATGCAGTATATTTTAAAATTTCGCCGCTCTATTTCGCATAAACGGGTTGCCGGCTAGTTTATGTGACGTCTATACATAGCCACGCCCCGTCTCCTATGAACCGCTAGCGAACACTAAGTCAGATAGAGTCTGTATAGTAGATTCTACGCGATATAAACATTCCATGCGCATTTGAATGTTTATTTCGCGTAGAATCTACTATACAGCCTCTATCTAACACATGGGTGACATATTTGTCTGAAAGGATATTTGAGGTGGTCGGGTGTCGAATCCGAGATGCCTCGAGTGAGAGGTAGATTGGATATCCCGATCAGCCTCCTCAAGTATGAGACTTAAACGATGTTTTAGAAAACTGTTGTAAACAAAGTGGAACTTTTGCTCAATATTCTCTCCAAATCCTGTCTTCAACCTGGTTAGTTGTTTAGATGGATAAGTAAATAATGAGAGTCACAGGTTAGTTTTAGAAATGTATCATTTAATCCAGTTGTTGAGAATTTCTACATGGAAGTAACATCTTTGACTCTGATAGTGAAAACTAAACTAGTGCCAGGATTTAACCCTTTATATAGACTTTTGATCACCTAGGTTACACCCTCATTAACCAATCACAGGTAATGGAAGGTGTCACTGAGCCAATCAATGTGTTCCTGGCAGTCCAGGAATCCTGGCTGCAAATAGACAATTCCTGGCCATTTCGGCCATGTTGCCAGGAGCAAATCCTGTCACCTGCATTTACTCTAAACATGAAAAAGATATGGAATAACCATATAAATAATTACAAAATACACATAAAAAGCTAACTTTTGATACCCTACAATATAGGAAAATTACTGTGATAAGGGAGAATAGGACCTCTGAAGTAGGAAGGTGGAAAGGATTCAAACTTTCCCTCCTTCCAAACTTCCAAGGTCAATGCCAGGAATAGAATTACACATTTACTGCCAAATTCCAAGAAAATCCATTTCTGCAAAGACAAATTCTAGACAAAATAGCAACTTTATAACCATATAATGCACTCTGTAGACACTTAATAAAGGAAATATTGTAGTTTTAAGTTTGGCATAAAGGGAGATAATTCAAAATGGCTGAAAACACAACAATAATAAAATGACTGAATAGGATGACTGTAAGAGTTAGGTAGGTAAGACTGGCATTAGGAATGTGCAGAAAATGCATATAAACCCAATAGTAAGGAAATATCACTCAAAAAAGCTATGGCAAGGTAAAATGACCAAGGTCAGGAACAATTGACACAATTCCTGGCCATGGAAAACTAGTGGGTGGGGTACCTATTCTGTTACATTCACCCCCACTTAAAACAATAAATCTAAAAACAAAAGCAAGGATGGCATATCGTCATAATGCTGAGTATGAATCAAGTCCTAATTGGTATATATGACATCAATTTAAGCATCCATCAACATAATCTACTGGAATCCGCAAGTCCAGCTCGATATACATGGTCTGATCGTACATGAATTAATAGACTCTACAGTTTGGCGAAAGATTCACTGTCGATCTCTCTTCTGATTAAAATCAATTCACCGTACCGGTATAAAGTTTTCAGCAAAGAACCTTGAGATGACAAAGACAATGTTTCCCACTCCATTGAGAAACCCGTCCATTCATGCCTGGTTCTCCTAACCATCATAATGGAACGACTGTAGACAATGATTGGCCAGACCATCTCTACTTCACCACGAACTCTCCATAATTCGACCCGTACAATGTCATTTCAAAGTATCATATACATAAAACTTCAAGCAAACCGATTTCATCGCTATAAAGTCAATTAAAATATGTCATCAGCTATCTAATGAATTTCAAAATCTGTCATATATTTTCACAGAAAGAATTCTAAAGACAAATCAGTTGCTCACTTCTAGCAATTAGCTCAACATTACATACTTTCAAAAGCTTCTGAATTCGTTTCTCATTTCTATTTCCTTGACTTAAATTCATGACACTTACATTTAAAACAAATTGATAGTTTTGACAGTTTTGACACACAAGATACAGTATGTTGATTTTTTTTACATCAGTTTTCTCGACAACATTTACACAGATTTTCAAAGTCGCAAACAGTCATGGGTATAAAAATGAAAAAGTAGACTATTCTAAAATTTTCGCAGACATTATTTAAGCAAATTCCATAGTTCTCTTAACACAAGTAGGCATTTTACCATACATCGCCTCAAAGCTTACTGAGTCAAAAGAGTCCCGTTTTCCTGCTCGAGGTACTCCAGATGTTCATTTATTTGTTGAACGGTAGTCTCTTAGCTGCTATTTTGGTATAACGCTGCCACTGCTCTAACCGAATTATCGACTCCAGGACCAAACATACTCTCATATACCTCAATGATCTGTACTGCTTGGGCTATTGTCTGACAATTATAAGTTATACAACGGTACTTAGGTTCTGGGCTCAGAGTCCTGTATATGTTGTCAAGTACCATTAGCTCATGTGCTCTACCGTCCATATTGGGATATGTTTTCCGCACTAACTGATGGATTGAATCAGAAAACTCAGACATACTCTCTTCAGGGCTTCTTATACGAGTTTCCAAGTCCGACAACCACTTCGATCGGTTATTGGAGCAGCCAAATTGTTCCGAAAGCTTATGCACTAAGGAAGGGTATGAGTTGCGAGTTTCCTCCGGAAGTGTAGCATAAAAGTCCAGTGCGCGATCTTTGAGAGATGCTCCTAGAATCGGTGCCTTTTCACTTTCAGTCCAATGTCCCAATTTGGAACAAAGTTCAAAATGGGTAATGAAATTGTCCCAGTCTGATGCTCCATTAAACATTTCTGGTCTCATGATTGGAATATTGTGACTTGTCAATGTTGGAGATAGGCCTAATGTTCCAGAAAATCTTCTTCTGATCCTGATCTGATTATCACTGTCTGTCCTATTTTGGGCATTATTACTATTTTCATCTCCAATTTGTGGTGGTACATAGAGTTGAGTATCGCTATCAGAGCCAGACATGTTGATATGAGTTGATGATTTGGGCTTCTGATCAGCTGGTATGAAAAAGGGAAAGTTCAGCAAAAATCCTTTTTTTCGAAAAAAAGTCCTTTTTGGTAGTTTCCAGATGATTAGCTCTTTTAATCCCACTTCTGACACCAATGTAAACAAAGTGGAACTTTTGCTCAATATTCTCTCCAAATCCTGTCTTCAACCTGGTTAGTTGTTCAGATGGATAAGTAAATAATGAGAGTCACAGGTTAGTTTTAGAAATGTATCATTTAATCCAGTTGTTGAGAATTTCTACATGGAAGTAACATCTTTGACTCTGATAGTGAAAACTAAACTAGTGCCAGGATTTAACCCTTTATATAGACTTTTGATCACCTAGGTTACACCCTCATTAACCAATCACAGGTAATGGAAGGTGTCACTGAGCCAATCAATGTGTTCCTGGCAGTCCAGGAATCCTGGCTGCAAATAGACAATTCCTGGCCATTTCGGCCATGTTGCCAGGAGCAAATCCTGTCACCTGCATTTACTCTAAACATGAAAAAGATATGGAATAACCATATAAATAATTACAAAATACACATAAAAAGCTAACTTTTGATACCCTACAATATAGGAAAATTACTGTGATAAGGGAGAATAGGACCTCTGAAGTAGGAAGGTGGAAAGGATTCAAACTTTCCCTCCTTCCAAACTTCCAAGGTCAATGCCAGGAATAGAATTACACATTTACTGCCAAATTCCAAGAAAATCCATTTCTGCAAAGACAAATTCTAGACAAAAAAGCAACTTTATAACCATATAATGCACTCTGTAGACACTTAATAAAGGAAATATTGTAGTTTTAAGTTTGGCATAAAGGGAGATAATTCAAAATGGCTGAAAACACAACAATAATAAAATGACTGAATAGGATGACTGTAAGAGTTAGGTAGGTAAGACTGGCATTAGGAATGTGCAGAAAATGCATATAAACCCAATAGTAAGGAAATATCACTCAAAAAAGCTATGGCAAGGTAAAATGACCAAGGTCAGGAATTGACACAATTCCTGGCCATGGAAAACTAGTGGGTGGGGTACCTATTCTGTTACACTGTATATATCCCGATCAGCATCCGCAAAAAGCGAGACTTAAACGGTGTTTAGAATTCAAAGTGTTAAAAATATAGCAAACTGTATGTAAATAGATCCCGATCAGACTCATCAATTATGAGACTTAACCGGTATTTAGGATTCAAAGTTTTAAAACATGTAGAAAACTGTACGTATATAGATCCCGATCAGCCTCATCAATTATGAGACTTAGCCCTTTCCCAAACGGCAAAATTTTAGGGTGATCCACTTCAAAAACTGCTACAAATGACAAAATGGATGATATTAAAGATAAAATTTGTGTAAAATATGGCATAGAAAATATTGAGACAAAAGGAGAAACTGCTGGTTATCAGCAGTTTCTTCTTTTGTTTCAATGTTTTCCCAGGCCTTTTCTGTGAAGGACGTCAAAACCAGGTCTTGTTTGGGAAAGGGTTAAACGGTGTTTAGGATTCAAAGTTTTAAAACATGTAGAAAACTGTATGTATATAGATCCCGATCAGCCTCCTCAGGTATGGGACCTAAACGATGTACACAATTCTAAGACTTTAAAACATAATCGGAAGGCACTATGCATGCTGAAGAGAGTGTCTCAAAAGCCAAATCTGACTTGCCCTAGGGGTGACACTATAAGAAACAAGCCTTTACCTTTACAGCAAACCGTATGCATGGATTCAGATCAGCCTCCTCAAGTATTAGACTTAAACGTTGTATAGAATTGGAAGTGTTTAAAAAATATAGTGCTTACTGTATATATAGATCCCGACCAGTCCTCTCAAGTATGACACTTAAAACGGTCTACCGAATTTAAAGTGGCTAAACACGTAGATAATCTGTAAGTGTAGATCCCGATCAGCTTCCCAAGGTTTGGGATTCAACCTGCAGGGACTTAAACGATGTATGAAATTCAAAACACGGGGACAATTTTAAATCCACAAGAAAACGGGCCGGGGGCCGGGGAGCAGTGGGAAGCTCATCAGCCTCTCACTCGAGAGGTCCCGGGTTCGATCCCCGGCCAATATCCTTTCTGATAGAAATATCACCTACCAATAGATTGATCCTTTGCCTATGTGGGCAATTAGCTGGAGGCTCGGTTAGGATGTTGTGGTTATACTGGTATTAGAAACAACAGAAATTCATGGTTACACTTAGGTGCTTAGGCCACCGCGATACATGTATAACCATAGAAGTGAAAAAGGCGTATAACCCCAAAAAACGATTTGGACCCTTGTACATGTATATTGAAAAGCAGACTTGGCGAAGACCTGCAAATTTTTGTCAGACATACGGACTGACAATTCTAAATAATCTGTAAGACCGAATGAAACTCTGCGAGACCAAAAGGTCAGAATAAAAATAAGACATAATAAAATAATAAGCTTTGTATTTGGCCGATTCTTTACCACACGACAATATTTTAGGGTGATCCAAATTCCATGATGTTGCAGACGACAATTTCAAGTGCATGAAATTCAAAATTTACTAGTCTTTTGGGGTAGAAAAGATTTTGGAAAATATAAAAATTGCTTGTAACAAGCATTTTCTTCTTTTTCCACAATGTTTTCTAAAGTCAAATGTTAAAGGGAGTCAAAAAAGTCATTGTGTGGTAATGGGTCAAACCTTATGATTTAGGAAATGGTTGGATACGAGGGGCGTTCAATTAATTCTGGAACTGGGGTTCTATAAGCCATAGTTAGGTCGCAATTCAATTTTAGGTTTGTTCAATCCTTCGAGGTGATACTCTTTGACAACCGCAAACACTTCTGAAGTTTTGAGATCCATTACTTATATGCCAATAAATGGGTCTCTTTTGGAACACCCCGCAGACACTGATAAATTGCACTGCATACGGAACATGAAAGCCTATACCGACGACCACAGACTTTTCCGTCATCATGGGGAACACAAAAAAACCACAAGGGCTTAAGCTCGGCTATAAGGGTGGATGAAGACACTGTGCAGGATGTGTCTCTTCCATGAAGTCTTGGACAAAAGGACACCTGCGGACAGCTCCGTTGTCATGGAATTTGCAACATACCTCTTTAGTCGGTCCTAGACCTGCTCTTTTCGTGATATTTCTTTACTTTCGCCGACATACATTTCTTGTGTGAATGACCGTCGAAAGTGGTACTATTTGAAACATTAATTTGAACAATACATCCGTAACATTTGAAAATTACCGCGTTCAAAACTTTTACCGCGCTTTTATTTTTTTTTTTGGCTTATACGGACCTTGCCTAACCTTTTCGCAATCATTGCTTGCTAATGACACGCCGTTGTTGCTCATAATCGTAGATTGTTGTTCAATCCTATGTATAAGGCTCAGAAAGCCCATATTGGTTGCATTTATTGTATTATTTCAAAATATTTTTGCCACCTTTACACAGGTTGCTCTCTGTGCTTTAAACAGCAGGTGGGGAACCCAATGGGCATAAACCTGTCTGTGTTTCAACCCTTTCGTCAAAATCGTATAACATGTTCCCGATTTAAAACCAACTTTATCTGCTATTTCTTGCACATTGAACCATGCGTCTTGTTTGGTCATGTCGGAATCTACAACAACATTTGCTTTGGTACTTGCTCTACCCGGGTTGCCTGAGAGGGGGCATCATTCAGGTCAGTTTTACCAATTTTGATTTTTATTAACTTCCTAAAAAACTTTCGCATGTTCAACGTTCGAATGTCCATAAATCTGATATAGTTCATTATATACACGTGATGTATATATGTCAAAGCCTATGCGACCTTTAATGTAGACCCGTACATCCTATTTCAGTTCGATTTCCATTTGGCGCACAGCGCAATATAGCCAGTGTATATGACTGAACCAATTTAAAAGTTCAATAACTTTTGAAAGAGTGAATAAATTTGCCTCAAATTTTGACCAAGTATAGACAGTAATTTTTCCGTCAAACAGCCGCAAGCACCACTAGTTCTATAGAACCATGAGATATGGTGGCCCATAAGTACCACTTATAATTGAACGCCCCTCGTATTATGCGGTTAATTCATTTTTTAGGTCGTTTACATTCGCAGAGACCCAACAATACGTATTTCGGTCTTCGTAAATCTATTTATGAACTTCCAGAGAGAGAAATAGAATAAGGAGGGTCGGAAGGAGTTAAACAACAAACAAAGTTAAGTTTGAACAGAAAAAAGTGGTAGGGTTACAAAATGAACAAGAATACACAATGTTTACCCAAATCCTTTTGATTATTTTACCTAGCGCATTTTAATTTTCCTTTGAGATATTCGTTCCCAATTTCCCAATTATTAAATTCCCTGTAACAGATGTTTGTTTATAAGTTTTCGCCGTCGTTTTTGTAGGAAAGGCTCTTTCGTGCAAGACAAATGTTGTGTGTGGCAAACAGTCAAATCTCGAAAACAGCAATAACCTAGTCTACCATAGAGGCACACCTTTTCATCAAAATAAGATGATAAAGTAGTAATATTTATCCTGCCAAGTAAACAAAATCTAGCCTGGGTGCAGTCGTTAGTGAACGTAGGATGTTTTGGCCAGGACGTTTTGGTCACAGACGTTTTGACCATGAACGCTTTGGCCAGGATGTTTTGTCCAGGACGTTTCGACAACGGACGTTTTGGCTACCACTATTGAAAAAAAAAGACTTTTTTGCTAAATTCATACTTATTAACAAAACACTTGAATTAAACATAAAAAATAAAAACCACAATAAATCAATCATCATTGGATAAAACTACTTTACTACGTTAAAAACTAGTAATAAATTAGCATAATAATATTAAATACGTAGATAAAAATGAATTTGGCCACAAGGCCAAAAGATTATCAGAAATATAATCTATCATTATTTCTCGATAATCCGGCGAAAAGCATTAAAGAAAATGTAATAATATAGTTTTTCTCATTAATTTATATGCAGTCTGTCCAGGAGGTAATTATGACGAGTGTAGTAAACAAGAATTGGGTTCATTTTCTTGCGAAAGGGTAAGTTATTCCATTAATCCTTGTCATGCTTAATCAAAGTTCTGTTTTAAACATTTTGCAATTTACGGGTTTTTTAATCCGTATGTCTCAACGTTCTGCCACGAAAACTTAGTTACCCCTCAAGCTACCAGCGAGTTTTACACCCTCTAATGGCCAGGCCGGGTTATAGAAGGCCATAGACACATATTAAAAATTACTCTTTCTCTTTTGCCAGGAAATGACTTATTTACCACATTTTTATGTAGGAAAACATACAAGAAAACAAAATAAGCAACTGTTTTTGTCTGTCGGGACATTTTTTATTTCTTGTTTAGATTTTTAAAACAAATATGTAATAACGTCATGTACAATATTGTTGCACTTTGAAAAAAAAAAAAAAAAAAAAAAAAACATAAAAAAACCAGTCTGATCCGGAACAATGTTGTTCTCCACTAGCTTCTTCGTGACATGTAGCAATAATAAAATAGCAACAGGGATATCTGCCAATCTTTACATAGGCATAGGTTGATTTTGAAATATGGCTCCATCAAATGCTGTAAGGGACCTTTTCCAGATCCGCGCTCAAAAATATTTGTATTTGTTATAAAATAACGAATAATAATTCGATTTTTTAAACTTTAAAATGCGTTTATTCTGGGCTCATTTTTGACCCAAGCACAAAAAAGATTACGTTGCTCAATATTCAAGTAAAAGTTGACATACCAATTCGACGAATATTAAGACGAATATTAAGATTAAGAGTGACAAAGTAAAACAAGTAAACGTGTATCGGAAAACTACTCAGAAAACGGCAAACATGAATATAATTATGTGTCCAGGGTCATAAATTACCCAACCTGTAAGCTTGAGGGTAAATACCATGTCGTGTAGGGTAAGATCAGACTGCATTTCTATGCAGCCTATCCTAGTCTATACTGCTTGCCAAAGCGTTGATAATGAACGGATGTCTTTCTAAACATGAGAAAAGTTAAACGCACATTATGTCGGTATTTTCTCAATAATTTAACGGTTTCTTTTTGCGTTGGTCGTTATACAAAATTTAATATAAAGTCAGACCAACCCTATTGAATTTCAGGCTAGTGCGAGATTACTCGGGCGCGGTCGTAAACATTTCCACCGCCGAATATTTACGACCAAACCGAATAGCTTCGGACCCCGCTCGAAAAAAATCCAATGTTTTTTAATCTCAAAATGGCAACATTACGGGTATTCTACCGTATAAGAATAAGCAGGGAAATGGGAAGGGCAGCCTTATGACATCGAATACGAACATAGATCAAGATCAGCATTGACTCGGTGCAGATGTTGTGGACCTTGCTTCTCTCTTTCATTTTCAGAAAGCAGGGTTATATTGAACTTGGATCAACTCTGCATGTACATGTAAACAATTTATTTCCGAACTCAAATACTGTAAGGGACCGGTTTCCGGAAAACAGTGGATAGTTCAAGGACTTTTTATTTAAACGTTCTCTACTCTAAATGTCCATTTAATTCATTATGATAACTATTGTTGTTGCTGCCGTTGTTTTATTAAGATGTTTCAAAGTGCTATTTTTCTACAACCCAAACATCAATATACCATTTCATGCAAACAAAGGTTTTTAACGTGTCCAAGTATGGGAGCTTGGCAAAGCTGATACAAGTTCGCTTGAGCTTTAGTGTATATGTATTGTTGCGTCATTGCGTCCGCATTTTTGCCCGGTTAATTTCTCCTAAAATTATTTATGCAAGGATATTAAACTTCGTACTCTTATAGATAACATCGTTGGGAAGTGCAATTAGCATAAACCATAACTCTGACACTATTATTGTCTTAGTTAATGAACCTTATCACATTTTGATTTTTGTGTGGCAATATGTGCTGAATCATACACGCACTCGACTTCAAATAAGACCTTGTTTGACGTCCCTGGTGGAATAGAATTGGGAAAACATTGAGACAAAAGAAGAAACTGCTTTTAACCAGAAGTTTATCCTCTTGTCTCAATATTTTCTATGTGACATGCTACACAAATTCTATCTTTAATAGCATCAATTTTGTCATTTGAGGCAGTTTTTTTAATTCGGCCACCCTAAAATTTTGACGTTTGGGAAAGGGTTAGGTCACACATTTTCTTTACAGAGATGCAGAGGTTATAGAGACCCGCGTTCTGTCGGCTATGGTAGTGTATGCAGTATACATGTATTAGATGCCTCATCTTCAATTTACCACCGACTTTTCGAACAGAACTGAAAATGGTTTCTACGAGATCCGGACAGGAACGCTCGACATTCGAAATTCGCTCTTCTCTATCAATCCATTTTGAATAAATACACAGTCATATAACCTGCACCAAAATATTTTATTTGAATAATAAGAATTACTTATCCATGAATATTGATTGTCAAAAATTCCTTCATTTCCGTTTAAGCTTATGAATATTTTTATGCGTTTGTACGTTTGAAACGCAGAACCCTTCATGCAAAAAAAATGTATTAAATAAAAAAAAGAATATTCTCACAATGTTATACTGTTTAACGTCTTCCATTAAACCTTATGCCGACTACATGCATTGTCTTTGTTGTTTGTGACTTTATATGAATCCATGGCCGAAAATGCGTTATCTTAGTAAAGCTGATTCGTCAAAATCTGATATGTTTTGTGTATGTTTACCCATATATTTGGACAATATGGATATATTAGTCCGAACTAGTTTCAATATGCCAGCACCAATGAAATGCGTAGCAATCGTCATTATTTGGTTAAAGAAAGTGATACGTCAAAGTTTTTATGTCTTTGGTTAGCAGAACCATATGTGTAGTCTTTTGAGCAAGATTTCTTGAGATATCTTGAGATGTCATAAGATGTTTTAGGATAAAGCTTCCTTTAGAGTATAATGTTTAAGATGCTCAACGGTAGCCGCCTAAACTTCAGTTAACTCTGTAGAAACAATATGAGAGAGAATTGACCGATGTGTTCCGAATGATCCATGGTACAATGGTAATGTTCCAAACTTCATATAAATGACGTCATCATGACGTCATTTGTATGAAAAATGGAGCATTTTGAACATCTCGGTCAGAATCTTGTTCTTAAAAACGCTTTATCTAAATCATCCTCATAAACTGTTTTAAAAATCTTGCTCTAAAGATCGCGCCTCTGCACACACAACGTCCAAAATTGTCTCGATTATAAAAAGGTACGATACATCAACCGACATCTCACTTTCCTTTTATTGTTTTACGTCATGAAAGTGCCACCAGAGAACAAAGTAGAGATTGATCAGACCGTATATGTATATACAGTCTGGTCTAGATCTATATTGTTCTCAAATGTCAAAAGTGTCCCTTCTCCAGACTCTATTTAAAACGAAAACCTTCAAAATTATCTGAGTTCTCTTTGTACCAGATTTCCTATTCGTCGGTGTTATTGCAAAACCTCATAACTCCAGCTTTAATGTAGCTAGAGTTACGAGGTTTTGCAATTACACCGACGATTTGCTTTTAGGGTGTGAATTATGCTTTTAAAGTTTAATACAGGCCTTTATTAAATTATGAAAACACCTTTATTTTACGTGGATTGGGAATCTGTTCAAGTACATGAACTAGCACCGAATATGTGTACTCATGAAATGGCCAAGATCTACCACCGCAACTGAGGATCGAACTCGGTACCTCTTTGTCGCAAAGCCAACGGAATAACCCTCGACCATAGATACCACCTATACAACGGCAGGGAACCACTTGACATACTATTTTCAACAATTTCCGTTACTCTATTGATACATGGCCGACGGAAATGGAAAACGCTTCTTATATAGGATTATCAAAAACCAAGTTACCAGATATACCAGTACTTGTGGAAAATCTAGTCTACTAAGGATCCATTCTACTCACGTTAAGTTGCTACAACCAATTACAGGCTTTAAATTTAGAGCACAATATGGATCTGAATCAGACTGTTCGCATGCACAGGCTGATCTAGAACCGCATTGTCAAATCTCATATGGGACCTTTTCCAGATCCTGGAGCATTTATCTACCTTTTAAATGAAAGTTACACTTGGATTAACGAAGTCTCCCTCCAATAGCAGAAACAGCATAGATCGAGCCAATGACTATACTAAAGAAATCTTCTGAAGAACATAGCTGTCACGTACATTTTTGCACTTCGTTGTCCAACTATTTGCTTTGTGTGCGTTTATTCAATAAGACAATGATAATGTAAAAAGAATTTCGACTTTCACGCATACAGAATTAGAAAAGAATGATAAATGGTCGTAGCGGAGCATTACAATCGCATTTTTAGCTGTTAAGCACCGAAAGAAGAAGAAAAACAAAAGCAACGCTGGGCGTGGCATTACACGCCCGATGATCAGAAATAAATGGGTGTGTGATATTTGTTAATGTCCTATTCTTTTCTAAAAGTCTCATGCAAGTATCCGAAAAAACAAAATTCACCGAGTACTAAAATATTCACGACGTGTTGCAATATTCACAAATCTAATCAGATTGAGATAATGTAATCAAACACCCTAGCTATAAGTTCTACACACATGTGAAGTTTCAACATCGTAGGCCTTGTACTTTGAAAGTTATGGACCGGACACGAATTTGCTAACTGAATCAAACAATGGACAATAACTCAAAAAATATTAATGGTAGAGTTATGGTTATTGCGCTCTGCACATCCTATCTACGAGATCTATACACCTGTGAAGTTTCAAGACCATAGGCCTTATAGTTTCAAAGTTATGGACCGGACACGAATTTGCTAACTGGATCAAACAAAGTCAAACAAAGGGCAATAACTCAAAAAATACAAACGGTAGAGTTGTTTTTCTTGTGCTCTGCACACCCTAGCTATGAGATCTATACACCCGTGAAGTTTCAAGATCGTATGCCTTATAATTTCAAAGTTATGGACCAGACACGAATTTGCTTACTGAATCAAACAAAGGGCAATAACTCAAAAAAAATACAAATGGTAGAGTTATAGTTCTTGCGCTCTGCACACCCTTGCTATGAGATCTATACACCTGTGCAGTTTCAAGACTATAGGTCTTATAGTTTCAAAGTTATGGACCGGACACGAATTTGCTTACTTCAAACAAAGGGCAATAACTCAAAAATTACAAATGGTAGAGTTGTGGTTCTTGCGCTCTTTTCAGTTTAACCCATTCTCAAACAATACCTGGTGTTGACGTCCCTTATACAAAATGTTTCACGAAACATTGAAACAAAAGGAGAATTTACTGATAATCAGCTAAAATATTTTCTTTAAAATCAGTCCTGTCGTCGTTTGGGAATGGGTTGAAACTTTTTCATCTCCATATTTCTCTCTTTGTGGTTTTCGAAACCTGACCTGGATTTTACGTTCCTCATCGAACTAGCTTTAGAAACATTAAACGAACAGATGAAAATGCTTAGAACCATAATTTCTCCTTTTGTCTCAACACGCATCCGAGCCCATTCGGGCGACGTATTAGACATTGGAACGCACTACCGCCGATTGTATACTAGCACCTCCAAAATAGTATCGACGTCGCAGTATCGATGTCGCATTAATCTCATTAGGGGTGCACTTCCTTATCCCTTTCCAAAACAAGACCTGGTTTTGACGTCCCTAATCAATATGGCATGGGAAAACATTTAGACAAAAGAAGGTACATTTTATATTATGTCATAAAAAGGTTCAGGGCCAATAAAGAAATTTTGTTCATCAGTATGTTTTCTTTTCTTTCTATGTTTTCCAAAGGTGCGTATTCAAAAGACACAAAAAAGCGCTGGACCAGGCCCTTGTTTCTCGAAAAAAAAACAAACAACAACTTAAGTACATTCTCATGAGTACATGCTCAACTTCAATTGGATATCAATCAACGTACTCTCTTAAGAACAGAGCCCATTCTCTCTTCATTCCTTTATGATAGAATGAGCTCTGTTCTCGTGGGGTCATTTCACGTCTAATCTCGGGGCCTTGGCGGGATTTCGGTATCCAATCGTTGCCGATAAACTGATAAACAATTGACATATCTGATACAAGTTTTCATTGGCTGAGGCGTCAAATTACCGGCTTCAGACAAAAATAGAAGCGACGCAATGTATACGTCATCAAACAAGATGAAACTGAATGATTTTGATTTGATAATTCTAATGTTAACGGCTTCAGCCAAAAATAGAAGCGGCGTTATGTATACGTAATGATCATGCAAGATAAAGCTGAATGATTTTGATTCGATGATTCAAACGATGTGCTATAATTAGATTACGACGACCAAATAGGCTGTTTGTGTAACAAAAACTGCAGAGGTCATATTTGATGGTTAATCAATAGACCTCGGCTTTGGAGAGTACAATCAACGTCGATTGGTATTCAATTGAAATTCATGTGGATTTCGTGTGATTTGGGCACGGTGCTCACATTTGAGTGTGAGAACGTACTAAAGTTTTTCGAAAAAACCGGGACCAGGATAAGACTGCAAAGGACCTCTATGGATAAGATGAGAAATCTCCCTAAAAGGTTCAAATGGAAAAGTCAATTTTCAAAACATACAAATTGATGATTATTTCGAGCTGTACACTGACCGCATAAAGTAACGCAACACTCATTCAATAACAAATATCTAAAAACTTGTTAATAAATTTAAGGATATTTTTGTTTTGACATCATATGTAACATTTCACCAAACAGTACACGAAACATCATAAGTATGCTAAGACATTTACAGACAAAAATGTCAACCCAAAGACACCCGGTGTAAATTCAAAAGTCACAAACAATTTCATTGTTATAATCATCCCTTGTTTTTATAAAAAAAACTGACATGTTCGTCACATCGACACCATTTTTGGAGCGGTATGATGTTAAAGAAACTTAGTTCACTCATATTGAAGGATTGTTCGTTCGCAAAACAGGTTTGTTGGAGGATTAAGACTACCACGAACGCACCTTTTCAGACAATCCCAAAAGTGTTCGGTAGCAGACGTGTTCTCGAATAAGGGCAGTAACCTTGTTTTGCTGCATAACCGTCGTGTGAAAGGAACAGTGTGTGCAGGGGCGCCATCATTTTGCAACATGCCATTGACTCTTCCTACATAATATCTGGGACAACAGGGCGCAACACATTGTCAACGTACTTACGAGTATCGCCTTTGGCATTTCACTTGTTTGTCCCAGCCCGCCTGTCTGGGCGTTTGGGTGAATTCCATGACTTTATGCAAACATCCGAAGCACAGACCTGCGACTCTTAAACTGAATCAGACCGTCTTTGGATGGATAAGTTGTATTAAATGGCGAAAATTATCCCAAAATTTAGTCAATAACAGATATAAAACGGTTTGCTTCTGGTTGAATAATTCATTTGCGTTGGCTTATCCGTGTCTGCCAATGTTCATTTATGTGGAATCTGCTGCTATTAGAAATTTGTTCCAACACACTTTCAGTAAAACTATCTTTTAAGATTGTTTCTTAACATGCAAGACGTCAGGACGTGTTTAACGTAAAATAATAAAGGGACGTAATTCTGGCTTGTTCGTTGGAAATTGAAATATTTCATTTAAAATTTCTATCATAATCCTTCCTTGCGAACTATAGAAAGTACCATTTTTGATCATGTATGTTAAAAACAAAAATATTGAAACTTGAAAATGTTGCGTTACTTTATGTGGTAAGTGTATTGTTAGATATATACCTAAATCATATGAAAACTGGTTTTGTTCAGTCAAGACGATCCGACATGTACAGATAACTCTTGGTTTCTGTACCTACCCCCAAAACTACATTTTCTTACCCCACCGGTATTCATTTAACTAGAAATAAGTTTTCTATGGTTTCATAAGCTAGAATTATTCTGTAAATGTAAGGTCAATTGGTGTTGAAATCATAAACCAGTTTTCGTTTTGTCCTTTACGCGCATGCGCATCATTGAAACGAGTTTAAAGGCGAAATCTTCTCGCCAAAATTACGGCAATCGGTATATGAGTACTATTTTTAGTATAAAATTATGCCCCCCCCCCCCTCCGTGACACAGGTAATCCTTTTTACCAAGGAAGCCTATGATCAAGTTACATAACATATGTCAGTGGGAAGCTGGGTCAAGGGGGGAACGATGTTCGCCAGCCAAAAGAAGGTAGGTAATCCTCGGTTTTTGGCGGGAAAGTACGCTTGTAAAGTTGTTTTAATGATGCGCATGGTTAAAACGAACAAAACCAAAGATACCATATGATGTCAACATCATTTATCCTTGTATCTGTAGAAAATAAATTGCAAATAAAACAAAAAGAACCTTCATTTTACCTCAATAAATACCGGTAGTGTAAGAAAATGAAACAATTTAGGTGGGTACAAAAATCAAGAGTTATCTGCACCTATAGAACTTATTAAATGACATAAAATCGGTATTCATTTCATTTATTTGTTTACCTAACCATTAAGCTTAATTTTATTTCTCAATTTGATAGTTTTCGAAATAGACCTAACCAGATGAGTCTTTTAGGGAGATATCTCGCCTTATCCATAGAGGTCCTTTTCATGTAAAAGTGATAAATATGGGGAAAATGAAAACGAAAAATGAAAAAAAAACTTAGTCGGCCCTCAAAGCAGTCATAGTTAAAGTTTCTTGTATTGAAATTGTATCACATTACTACACGATACGGAATGGTTTGTTTACTAAATGAAAACGTGGACGACCGAATAACATTGACCAGCAACTGTTACTAACTTTGGTATCATTATCTATGACTATGCAATTGAATAAATATCTCTCTGACTTGGCCAGGCATCTTCTGGGGATGACCTCCATCTGATAAATATCCAAATAGCTTTTGAACTTTGTGTCATGTGCACAAAAGTGGCCAACCGAGAGCTGTGAAATGACCATGTGACGACCATAGAGTGATCACATGCTAAAATCTTCAGTATAATACCGATATTGTGCACCTCAACAAGGCAGTTAAGACTTGAACTCTCGAACACCATGAACACCAATATTAAAAGCTGGCTTGGTGTGACTTTGGATGCCACTACCAGGTTTAGGTGTTACCCAGACTTTGAAAATAACTTATCTGTCATTACTCGTATCTCTCAGAAATCACAATCCACTGACCACCAGACAACGTCTTAGCCACCAGAGGTGCATTCTTTAGAGCGAGATTTCTTGAGATATCTTGAGATTTCTTAAGATGTTTAGGATTCAGTGTTCTTCTGAGCAAGATTTTTAAGACGATCACTGGGAACCGCCATTGCTCTTTTACTTCTTTCGGAACACCTCGGTAAATTCTGTAGAATATTTATATGGGAGAAAATTGACCGAGTTGTTCCGAATGCTACACGAGTAATAAGCTGCGGAGTTCCAAATGCTCCGTACTTCATACGATGACGTTATTTGTATGAAATGTAGAACTTTCGGAACACCAACTATAATCTCGGTCTTAAAAACGCTGTATCAAAAACATCTAAACAAATCTTAAAAAATTTCGCTATAAAGAACGCGCCTCAGACCACATGTCTAGTCCGATAGTTTTATTTCCTTCCATAAACTGAAATCGATTGAGGAGGTCGGGTATGACCGACTAAATATCAAGAAGAAGTCATTCGGTCGGGTTTGATCGGAATCTTTAAACAACAGATGTGGTCGAGTTTATGTGATCGGCAGTGGGAATCTACATATAGCTTCCTACAACCGACAAATAGAATAATAAACTTTATTGCAGTTACAGGAATGAAATGAATTTACTCTCGCGTGGATTTATTTGCCATTTGGTTTCCCTGTCATATTATATGATTTTTCTTACAATTTCTACTTATATTTCTTTATGAAAATCACAGACACCAAGTCAATTTAAATGAATTAAATATGTTGAAAATGTTATGAAAAAAGGTTGTTTAAATTTTAAGTTATTTCTAAAAAGGTAAGAGTTGCGTTAAAAGTGCCCTTAACTGTAGACTGCAATTGACTATAGATTGATCTGGAAACTTTGGTTTTGTGAATCGCTTTTTGGGACTTCTTTCTTGATCCAGACACTCATTTGTTAAATACGTGGCCCGTTTAGAGACATTGTGGAAAAACTATAACACGATTTTTCGAGAAACAATAGACACATCGTAGTTAACATGTGCATACAAACGGGTAAGAAGAACAATTAAAATCCGGAAAATTGCCTTAGACTGAAAAGTTTCTACACTTGTGTACTTCCAAGAATGTCCCTTTTGGCCCGATAGGTCATAAATGTAACCATAGGGACAGTCAGATGGATGAAAGAAATGAGGAAAATACACCCAAGTACATTTATATAAATCATTTCATTGGTGTCACAGTAAACGGGTCTTTCTAGAAAAAATGAATGTATCTATGTAATGTAATTGTTACGAATCATAAGAAAATTGTTTCTTCGGCCTATTCCAATCTTGATGCGATTTAAATTATATTATCATGACACCATGACACACGTTTACAAAATTTACCTACGTAAACAACATTAGCAAACTCTAAATTTCCGTAATTTTGAATGGTTTGAGCCTTGTAGATGTCTCACACATGTGCAATATTCGGATCGCATATTAAATTATGTAAAATGTATAAGCATGTGCAAATTATCATGAATGGACTCTAGCAATCACACAATTATCCAATCTGGACCAAACCAAATCAACATAATATAATCATGCATGGGTGTAATTTATCGAAAGTCTAAAATCAAGGATCCTTATGGATTTGTCTTTATTTTTGGTCTTTATTTTCAAAAACGGCTGTCCACCTTTTAACATAATAATATTGAATAATGTCAACAAAGCATGAGGTCAATTATTCGGTACCATACGATCATTAATCTATGATTGTCCCCTGATATAAACTACGCATTCTCATAAACGCTTACTTGATCCTGACACAATCAACAAATTTAGAGGCTACAGTTTTGCCCATCAGACAAGTTTGAATGGTCTCAGTATGGGTGACATGGGATCTTGAACTAGAAATCTAGGTCAAACCTTAATAAAATGTGCATGTAGAGGCTAGCTACATCATGTGCAGAAGGCTTCTATCTCAGGTGAGCGCTTCAGGACCAATGACCCTCTTGTTTTTTATGTGATATCTTACGAAATAACAATATATTTTCCACCAATTTAATGAACACCCCTTGCCTTTTGTTAACTTATTTTCTATGAAGAAGGTCTGGCTTTGTTGTTTAGCTACACGACAAATGGCCTCAACAGATCGGGGAACATATTGTTTTACACGTGTCCGTCTGTCTGTCCGAAAACGTAACAATGGCCATTTCGAGGGAATTAGTGTTTCACAAACACACCATGTTTCTATCTCTTTTTTGGGAGGCAGATTATTCAAAGAATGTAATCTACAAATTTAAATACGAATTCTTGAAACTATCCATTACACCCTGAAAATCGTACCTTCTCTGTTTTAAATAAAATTCAACGCGGCCATATATCAACATTGTTATAGACGATTTTCTGCAAATGCTGTTGTTGCTATTGTATCGTGTCCCGTCGTTGTCAAGCACAGATTCTGAAGATGTGATCTAATACGACATGGTCAAGAGGAGTTGTTCATTCGACATAATGACCACTTTATGTAAGTTGTCCGCCCTTTTAAAACATCATGCTTAAAATCATGTATTCGCAGATAATAGCCAATTTTGACCACACATAGTCAATATATGCATGATATTTTTATCAGAAGAGTAAAATTATGAATCTTGTTGTCTATGAAAATATTCAATTTATGGTCTCAGTTTTCTAAAACGTCTGTATAAACTATAACCTGCTATTGAATGATATTGATAAAGTATGGGCAAACTAATTGATGATATGAAATTACTGATCTACGTTTTTTTCTGAAATAAATTTGATATTTTTAGTTTCGCTTATTTGATATTTACATGTATATCTGAGGAAATGGCATAACTTTACCGCGAATTTATTTAACATCCCTAGCACTTTGTCAACCTGTTTTATTTGAAGTAGGCAAGGTGTGTCGGTTTGTTTGTTAAACGGAGTTGTATATTTCATTTACATTGATCTAAAAACTACACGATAAAATGGTCACAGAGTATGGTCCTACTCCTTTGGGAGCCGAGCCCGGATAGCTCAGTCGGTTACGTCGGAGTCTATCAATCCAGGGGTCTCGAGTTCGAACCCCAGCTCGGCAAGTATCCATTCTGACATTTGACATTAGTCATTTTTCTCTCACCAATGGGTGTAAATCACCTATGTGAGACAGCAGCTGGAGGCTCGGTTTGGATATTGCGGTTGTACTGTTGCAAGAAATACCAGGAACCCACGGTTAGGTACTCCAGCCGCCGCGATATGATCATAGAAGTTGAAAACGGCGTAAACCCCCAATAAAATCAAAATACTTCTTTGGGATGGGGTATTCGGGATGGTGTATTCATGAAATAAAGTAATTTACAATATGTGAAATTTTGTCTGTCTTTCTATGTTAAAGAGAAATATTTTTGTAATATTCGCCCAACTTTGGCATGAAATATTTCTTAAGTGGTTATAAACTTTTTGAAAGTATTCAAATATCAAGTAAAAACGCTGTAAACTTTTCAAAAATGCATATATAGAAATGGCGCATTAAAGAGTTTGACAAGTAAATGTATGACGGTATTTTTACAAAAAGCGTGAAATTAAAAGTCAAGATGTATATCAACATGTTAAGTTTCGTGGTATTAACTTTCAAAACTGGCCGTCAATCCCCCAAACAGATGTTGAATAATGTAGACAAAGGATGATGCTAATTATTCGGTACTATAAGGTTATGGTTCTACGAATTCCCCTGATATAAACTACCCATTCTCAGTTACGCTTACTTGATCCTTACAAAATCGGCATATTGGCTTCCATTGTAACCTGCAAAAAAAGTTGACAAATTAAGACACCATTCAGACAACAAAAGAATTCCGACCTACATGTGTTTGCTGTTTTAGTGTGTTTTTGTTTTTCGTTATTTATGCGATATCTTACGAAATGACAACACTTTTTTCCCGTCAATTTATTGAACAACCCTTGCACTTTGTCAACTTTTTGCCTTTGAAGAAGGCCAGGTGTATCAATTTGTCTCTTTAAAAAGAAGATATATCTTCCTTTGTTGTTAAAACTTCACAAAAAATGGTCACAAATACTTTTTATGTCCCCGTCTCGATGGATCAGGGGCATACTGTTTTACACGTGTCCGTCTGTTTGTCCGAAAACTTAATAATTGCAAATTCGGGGGCATTCGTGTTTCACAAACACATCATGTGTTTTCTCATTTTGGTGGGGCGGGTTTTTCAAAGAATGTAATCTACAAATGTAAACAGAATTCTGTTTAAACTATCAGCCGCGCCAAGAAAATTGTACCTTCTCTGTTTTAAAAATAATTCAATCCATCCATATATCAATATTATTATAGAAGATTTTCTTCCATAGGTTTTGATGCTGTTGTATTGCGTCCCATTGTTGTCTAACAAACGTTATTAATTCTAAAAAGCAGTCTATTTTATCCTACCTAATACAACATGCAGAAGAGGAGTTGTTGTGGTCACTTGGCATAATGATCACTTCATGTAGGTTGTCCGTCCTTTTTTATATGATGCTTAAAATCTTGTATTCGCAGATAATAGCCAATTTTAATCACACGGAGTCAATAAATGCATGATAGTATTTTTCAGAAGAGTAATATTAAGAATCTTGTTGTCTATCACAATATTCAATTTGTGGTCTTAGTTTTCTAAAACGTCTGTAGGTCTACACTTTTACCTGGTATTGAATGATATTGATAAAGTATAGGCAAAAGAATCGGTGTCATGAAATTGTTGATCTACAATTTTTTCTGCTATAAATTTGATATTTTTAGTTACGCTTACTTGATGTTTATATCTGACGAAATGGCATAACTTCACCGCGATTTTTTTAACATCCCTAGCACTTTGTCACCATTCTTTATTTGAAGTAGGCAAGGTGTGTCGGTTTGTTTGTTTAAACGGGGTTGTATATTTCTTTTACATTGATCTCAAAACGTCACGACATAATGGTCACATAGTATGGTCTTACTCCTTGGGGAGGGGATTGGGAATCGGTATAGTGTATTGATGGTCGAAAGTAACCTACACAATGTGAAATTTTGTCTGTCTTTCTGTGTTAAAGAGTTTTATTTTTTTTAATCGTCGCCTAAATTTGGCATGAAATATTTTCTTAAGTAGTTATTAATTTTAGAAAGTATTCAAATATCAAATAGAACAGTTGTATTTGTTCAGTAATGCATAAATCGAAGTGGCGCATTAAACAGTTTGACTAGTATATGTATGACGGTATTTTTACAAAAGCGTAAATTAAGCGTCTAGATGGATATCAACATATTTAGTTTTGTTGTATTAACTTTCAAAAATGGCCGTCAATCCCCTATACAGATGCTAAATAATGTAGACAAAGCATGATGCTAATTATTTGGTAATATAAGTATATGGCTTTACGAATTCCCCAGATATAAACTACCCATTATCAGTTATGCTTACTTGATCCTTATAAAAGTAACATTTTTGCTTTCATTGAAACCTGGACAAATTTTGATAAATCAAGCCAAAATTCAGACGAAATAATTGCAACTTTACGATATTTGCTGAGTTTGATTTTCTGATGGATAATACCCGTACTGGATGACATTATATTGAATTTTACATATGTGACCCGTTAGGCTTAAAGGGACCTTATCAGGAGTAAAAAATCCAAAATTTGGCAAACTTGTCAGACCCAGCACAGGTCAACAAGATACTACTATATGCGAAAAATGAACATATATTAAGATAGGGCAAACATTCCAGACTTAGAAAATTACATTCAAGCGAAAAGTGCCGGCCATAGTCTGGCTGCGCGGACAGCGCAGACAGACTAGGGTCGATATTTTTCAGACATTCGATAAAGTCCCATTTAGCGTGATGGGTCACATATATGAAACTTCTAACATTTGGTTTCATGACCAAAAAGATTAAAGTCTTACTGATCTTGCGAGACATCTGCGCGAATGGTCTTGTGGGGCTACTTGGCGTAATTATTCAGAATGGTGATGAAACAAGAAACATACTTTGTACGTTACTTAGAGGAGCTTTATCATCAAAAGATGAAACGCTTCGAAACACGAATGGTTTTCATTAAAGCCTAATGTAGTTGCATGACTAAATATGACAATAAAAGATCTGGAGAGGCATCTGCTCGAATGATCTTGTGGGGCTACCAGGTGTAATAATCAAAAGAAACGGTGATGGAAACAAAAATACTTTGTAGTCTATTGAAAAGAGCTTTGTCGTCAATAGATGAAACATGTTGAAACGTGGATAGTTTCGTTAGAGTGTCGCGCGGTTCTATAAAAGGCCAGTTTTTCTCCATTTTTTCATCACATAAGGCTGTTATACCGTCGACGTGAATTACAAAAAGAAAAAAAGATGAATTTCTTCATGCTTATGATGCTGTGTCTTCTTATTCTGGTGATCTGTATCCCAGACTATGCCATGGTCTATGCAGGTAAGTGATTTTATGTCAATTTCTTTCTACTTTTTCAACAGCTGACATTTAATCACGTTTTAACTCAAATGGCCGTGATATTTCTGTTGTTTGACTTAGCCTATGTGCTTCTAAAGTTGCAACTTATCTTTATAGCCAATAGTCTAAGATGAACTGCATCACGTATGCATTTCAGTATTAATACGTAATGCCAAAACAGCTGGAGAGACAACAGATGTAGATTTCCCTAGTTATGGAAATACCGGGATGCATATCTCGAGGTTGGGAATCACGTGACACTTCAATTACAGAAAATGTTTTCTAATTATGTAAATATGTGACCGATTTGAAAATGGTTTGAAGTAAAGCAAGTAAAAATAGGTTCGTTGGATGTAGGAGATCTCTTAAAAATCAAGTGATAAATAAGTTATTTAAGACCTATCAATATCTTGTCGTACATTACTTGTTTCTCAGCCAAATTTTAATAGACCATTCGCATTCAGCAAATCCACGGCGTTTCTCATATGCTCTAATACAAACCTTTCTTTTTTTTCCGAACCAGTCATTTGTTTAAAGAATTATTGAAAAATATCGTTAATGTACCACGTAATCTCTAGCAGTATATCTGTTTACATGTAACCTGTACTACGTATGTGCAGTCCTTATCAAAATTTCACCAATCAAACAACAGGCTACCAGTTATTAACATGAAAAGATTCGTACAGAAAAAACATGATACGATGATTCAAATTCATTGAGTACAATGTTTCAAATAAATCACATTGTATAACATATGATATACAAATATGAATTTAAATCACAGATATCTGATTTGTAGCTGACAATAGGCAAACAACAAGGCATTTTCAGGTTGCGATGGATCATTTCAAATAACACATGATAAAAAACGTTATTGACAAAAGAACAAAAGCAAACGAAGTAGTATTTTATATGCATCTATTATTCATGTATTGATAAATAGATTCATGGAATATTTTCTTCGATTTCTGTTGTTATGTCAAGTGACTCCTCGTCATGTACTTCGGAAGAATATGTGTACACTGTTATTATATTATTTCACATCGTTAAATAAATACGCACCGATAGTCGTTCATAGAAACACATTATAATTTAAAGATATGTCATTATGTCCACTTTCAAAGAAAATGGAAGTATTCTATTTTGCAAGTATCGGGTGGTCGATCGGTCGGTCAGTAGACCAAACCTTGTCCGGGACACAATGCAAAAAGTGTTTAAGATACAATCACGAAACTGCATAAGTCGATAGGTCTTAGTTTGGATAAAGGCAGTGCAAAAGAACCATAACTCTACCGATAACAGTTTGGAGTTATTGCCATTTGTTGAGTTTCATAGTTTATTTTTGTCCGGAATATAACTCAAAACCTATGCATGGTTTATTTATGAAACTTAATAGTTATGTACGTAGTTCTAACAGAACTCATAATGTTGAAGTGCAGTCCGTAAGATACGTATCACCGTCGATCAATTTTGTTGAGTAATTGCTCTTTGTTAATTTTCATGCTTGATAAAATACTACCACTTGACTGCTTCAAGGAATTTACATGTTTTACAAACAGCATCTCTTGTTTTTATACATCTCACTTAAAGTGTCATTAATTTTATTTCATTTTTTAAAAGTATGTCTTGATGCAAAGATTGTTTATTCTAATGCGTAGAAATTCTATCAGTTTTTAGAAGTTGTTATTTATAAGCGAAAAATATGCCTTTAAAGTTTAAACAAAAATGACAAATTCTATATAAATCTGAACTGTTGTCCACAACAATTTGTTTAAATTCAACACAAAAAGATATATTTCTCGTAAACGGTTCAATATTTTGGCTTGAAATTTTCATAAGAAATCATGCTCTTTCAGATAGAATAAAAGTAAAATTCATGTAAACATTATTGTGAAATGTCACTTTAAGAATACAAGAAATGATTTCCAGACAATTCATCACAAACTATATCATCAGTAGAGATCAATATACCTACATGTAAAGCTCTTTCCTCTGACGTTTGAATCATTTTAATTTTCCAAAAACAATTATCCCAAGCGACCAGAAAACCTATTTCAGTTAGGTTGTTTGTCGTTTTTTTTTTCTTGTCAGTTGGGATCAAAACGTGCATCTGAGGAAATACTTGTAAAATTCCGTTTGAAATTAAAGCAGAAATAAGAACATTATTGTATAATTTCTTACCTGAAGCAGGGATAGTTTTGCCGAAGTTGTTATCCATCCATTCATGAACAATCCCTGTCGGGATTATGCATGTTCATAATAAGATACCGTTGTATTACACGTGATTTTAGCGTGTTTCTTGCATAAAATGTTAACTGTTAGTATTAAAATTTGATTAAATCAGAATTTTATTCCACAATCTTCAGTTCTATGCTC
Organism: Fragum sueziense; assembly: GCA_963680895.1. NCBI lineage: Eukaryota > Metazoa > Mollusca > Bivalvia > Cardiida > Cardiidae > Fragum > Fragum sueziense. The sequence continues at coordinate 8,401,477 of OY804592.1, forward strand.
TCAAAAATAAGATCAAAGTACTGATAGTACTGAAGGTCGGGAAATAGAGGATTTGAAATTCAGTAAATGGCCATTTTTTTAAGTTAAGTAAGTTTAGATATGAGAAATTAACGTTTCATTCGTCAAATATTTTCAATGTTCTCATCTGATGGTCTCATTGAAATTAATCCTTATACTCTAATTCCTACGTCTACGTAAGTGGAAATTCAATAGACGAGAGAGAAATGGTAAACAACATTTTGCATTATACGGTGTCATTTTGTGGGGCAATGTCGTAAACATTTGGTGGTTAAAAGTGTCAATTTCTTTGATAAAAAAAAAACAACAAAATAACACACACGTCAGAATATTCGAATGCGTAAAGCGCACACTTGGTATAAGAGAACACGTGGGTACTTTTTTAGAACAGTATGCTCTTTTACATTTCACCTTCCAGTGTGAAAACAGTTGAAACCCGCAATAAATCTGACCAAAAAAGAAAAGATTAAAAAAAGAAAAAAAAACATTCCGGTGTGTGACTAAACCAAGAGTTCATTTGACGAGTTCACTTCTCAATACTTTGGTTCATAAAAGAAAAAAAAAAACATCGACACGGAGTACACATATTTCTTAATTGATAGAATGTACCGCAATAACTACACTCAACCGAATTTCTAAACGGCCACTTTTATTTTCTTTTGATGAATAATTCACCTTAATTAAACCACGTGGATTGTTCGTTTGTTTTACATAACTTGTAATCTTAATGGATCTCTTTTCTAATCAGTTACAAAAGTGTTACGTCAAAGAAGCAACACGTGACGTCGTTTATGCTAGGTTCCCACTGCCGATAAAATCAAATCGATCAAACCCCATCAAGCAATCGAATACCGATCGAGATCGCTCGGCATGGGTGATCGAGTGACACAGTATATCCGATAGCTTTCGATATTTCTGTCAATATAATCTGCGCGGGATCACGTTATGTTTGTACACATTTATTACCACACGACCAAGTTTCCCACTGACTATCAGATCAACTCAATCAAGCGATCGGATACAGATCTAGCTCAGTCTGCAATGGTGATCGGTAACGGTCGGTGTGATCGAAATTGATCTGCATCGCTAGGACTTTCCTTCTCGATATTTTTTGACATGCAAAAAAGTGCGGTTCTGTATGATCGAGAAGCGATTGTGTATTGATCGAGTATATGATCGAACTTCTAGAGTCAATCGTTCCTGAAGATCGAGTGTGAACAGGTTGATATTTTCTATCCCGACCTTCACCGAATGTGCGCTTGATTACATCGACATGAATTCGAGTGATTTCCGACCACACCCGGATCTATTTATGGGCCATTTTTTCTAAACTGTAACAATTTGATTATAAATTCAGTTCCAAAAGTAAGTGTGCACTTTTGCGTTTTACCTTTACCTTAATTTTAACAAAGTCAATGGCAATTTAGGGAGTAAAAGTGGTATCATACTTCAGATTAGACCTTAAAGTGACATTTCACATTTATTTCATTTTTTAAAAGTATGTCTTGACGCAAAGATTGTTGATTCTAATGCGTAGAAATGCTATCAGTTTTTTGAAGTTGTTATTTTTAAGCGAAATATACGCCTTCAAAGTTGAGACAAAAATGACAAATTCTATATAAATCTGAACTGTTGTTCACAACAATTTGTTTTAATTTTAGCACAAAAATATATATTTCTCATAAACGATTCAATAATTTGGCTTGAAATTTTCAGAATTTTCATAAGAAAACATGCTCTTTCAGATAGAATAAGGTAAAATTTATGTAAAAAAAATTCTGAAATGTCACTTTAAAGACTATTGACATGAAAACAGATGTGGATAGAATTGCTCATATTGCATACACAAAGTCAGATCATTATGGTGTTGATGGTGTTGAGATTTGCACTCCTTACAGCTTTTCCTGTGGAAAGAGTTACAAGCTTATATGCCGTTGTAGGGTTTGGCCAGGCCTTCCAAGCCATTTCCACGTTAAAGCTTGAACTTTTTTGTAGACGTTACGTGTACGCCAACGTTAGTAATCGCTACGTTAGTAGTCTAGTGAATTGCCGTCGAACGGTGTGGAAACGTTCTAAAGCGAATTTGTTTGCCTTTAAGATGCCATACAAATAACCAATTGCTATTAGAACATGAATACCGTACAAATTCAAATTTTCGGAAGGTTTTTGTTTTAACCAGGTTCAGTCTTGCTCACCAACGTTAATTGTAATTCGTTTCACGCTAATGCACTATCCACAAATGTAATGAACATGTGATTTTATGCTACGATATGCCAAAAGGAGTGCAGCGAGAGTAATTTCTGATCGATAACTGACCAGCACGTGAAGCATACGTAAATCACTAAAAATACAAAATTGCAATCAAGCCGAAAATTCGTGCGTGCTATGTGATTTCTTCATCAGTTTGTCAATAGTCGTGAGATGTGTCGTACAAAATTTCCTTGTGGTAGACGGTATACTTTTCGAGATATTCAAATGCTAAAAGTGCGCACTTTCTTTTGGAACTTAGTATATTTCACCTTCATTTTTCTCACATTAAAAAAAGGCATATTTGTGGTCAAACAGATTATATACAGTATACATTTCACTAATATTGTAATAGGCATAAGGAAAATGGCGACTAATTTCTTGGGGGTGTTTCTTTTGGATGTCAGTATATATCGTTTATTGCAGGTTGTCCAGGCGGAAGTTATGCTTCTTGTTTCGCAGCGAGGAATGATCCAATTGGTTGTATCAATGTAAGTACTTCCATAACCATTGTCACGAAATAATAACAAGTATAGGCTTTTGCTATTTTTGTATCACAAAGATATAGAGATATAGACCGTTATGACTTCCATCCTGTATAGGCGCAATATCTGAGTGTTGTAACCTGACTGTTAGCAAAGGTTATTTGATGAAGTATATAAAAGAATTGTTGTGTTTTTTGAGGGGGGCGCGAGAATTTCCTCTGTTATTCTATGCTAGGTGCCATTTGCTATGCGATGTTATTTTATTCTCTGGTCATGAAGTTAGTTCTTGATGTAGATAGTCCTGTGTTATACCGGGGTCAATGGAATTGACAACGGCTTACGGTATTGTGGGCGTATTGATTTGAGCGCTTTTGTTATTTTGTGAGTTTTGCTTGAGCTGTCTTAGCCTCACTTTCGACATTTCCGGTTTTCGGACACCCTTTGTGGCGCTTTACCAGACTTTACCCAAGATACTGAGAATGTGAATTGGTTTAGTGTAAATTACCTCCCTTACATGGGGGCCTGTACCATTGAATTATTCCAATTTAGTAAACCAGTCAGTTTTTGACTTTGCGACGTCATATAACTAGCCGATATGACGTCAACGTTGTTTTTCTGCGTTCCCGCGACCTTCCCTTTCCCGCGCGTTATCAGACGTCAAGTAGCGATGTTGGAAACGCGCGTCTTTTATACACAATCAAATGACTACATTTCGTAGCTTTTAGAGCAAAATATATGTAGATCTCGAGGCCCCTACATCTATTTTAACCCTTTCCCAAGCAAGACCTGGTCGAAGACGGGACGTATTATGGGATCACCCGTGATGTCCGGCGTCCGGGCGTCCGGCGGCGTCCACTTCTTTGTCCGGAGCATAACTCTTTCACCTTAAGTCCGATTGACTTTAAACTTGGCAGTTATATTCTTCTCATCATTACAGAGTGCAGTGGACAAAAACCATAACTATACCTGGATTATTTGTCGAGTTATTGCCCTTTGTTGTCTTTCATACTTGAATCTTGTCCGGAGTATATTTCTAAAAGTACAATAGCTAGGATCATGAAACTTCATGGGTGTATAGATCTGACCAAGTGGGAGTGCAGTGCAAAAGAACCATAACTCTACCTGGCCTATTTTTGAGTTGTTGCCCTTTGTTGTTTTTCATACTTGAATCTTGTCCGGAGTATATCTCTAAAAGTTTAATAGTTAGGATTATAAAACTTCATGGGTGTAAAGATCTGACAGAGGGGGAGTGCATTGCACAAGAACCATAACTCTACCAGACCTATTGTTTTTAGTTATTTCCTTTGTTGTTTTCATACTAGAATCTTGTCTGGAGTATATCTCTAAAAGTATAATAGCAAGGATCATGAAACTTCATGGGTGTATAGATCTCATCAAAGGGGAGTGCAGTGCACAAGAACCATATTTCTACCTGGCTTATTTTTTTAGTTATTGCCCTTTGTTAGTTTTCATACTTCATTTTTGTCCAGGGCATATCTCGAAAAGTATAATAACTATGACCATGAAACATTTACCAACCTGCTCCCCCTGTCGACATAAAGCAGTGTTACGGGCGTATCTTGTGACAGTTTGACACCTTGTTTAAGATCTTTTCCACTAAGGGTTCAAGTCTCGGAACAATGAAGTATATCTAGCCTTCTCAGTCTACTGGTCCACATTCAGGTTCGCCGAATTCGCCATAAATAAAGATATGATCAAGCACAGACAATATGTCAGAGCCCAAAGGAGTTTGCATGTCAATCATAAATAAACCCTTCAAATACAATAACCCTCTTTGACTTCCCCATTGCTGAAGGCTAAAACTTGAATTGAAACGGAGTTTTAAGGCATTTTCTTTGAATTTGGCCGAGTACAATATGACTTGGGGCATACAGCACTAAGCGACTGTTCTAACCTAATCAAAATCTAAAATTCTCATCTATTGGTCATTTTTTCACTTAATGTGTCTCTTAGGCCTATTGCCAGATTGTCATTAAAGAAACACAAATGTAGGATATAAATGAAAATGACAGCTATATATATGTCGTATATCTTGACCCCGGTCAGAGGCCTTGCCTTATTTTCATATTATTTATATGAATGAGGTAAGTGCATACATGTAACTAGCCACAAAAATCTCTAGCTCCATAACCCGAGATTCCGACAGAACGCCTAGCTATTCATATTATACACATCAGTACAAAGAAGAATCACATTCCCAATAGATGATTTAAACATCTGTCTACTATATAGAGGATAATCGTTTGTTTTAGTGTAAGACCGATTCATATTTCATTGAGTGAACAACAAAAGCTTTATTTTCACGAGCGGCGAAGCCACGAGTGAAAACGTAGCTTTCGTTGTTCACGAAATGAAATATCAATCGATCTTACACGAAAAACAAACGATTATTCTATTTCTTTAATGCAAAAAATAGACAAAATGCAAAAATTGTATGACAGATTTTCTCAAAGCGCGTCATTTTGCACGTGACTGCCATACAACGAGTATGATGACGTCACTTATTTGGCCCGGCTTATATGACGTCAGATAGGGTGAAATGAACAAAAGCGGGGCATAAGTTTTTGATAATTTCACTGGAAAGGCGGTGAGTTTATCAAAATGATAACCTACCGTTATTTCCCGATAATCCACCGAAAAGCATTAAAGAAATGTGATGTAATTTTATCAATAACATATCTACGGGCTAGGATATTAACATACAACTCTCAGTTTGTATCTACAACGGATATTTGTCTATAATCTTGGTTATTATCTATCTATCTATATATACGTCTAATTAAATGGTGGCAGTTGGCACGTGCAAATTTTGAACGTATTCTGTAGATTTGTTTAAAAATATTAATAAAGATCTGAGTGATGCGTTATCAGTTTCACTGAGTATATATATGTAGCCTTGTTTGGTCCAGAATACGGATAAAAAATATTTGTAAAGAGAAAAGAGACAAGAGCCGTCAGAGACCGACAATGCTCCCCGAATAAGGCATTGTCACAATAAATATATGCTATGCAGAGCTAATATAAAGCTAACAAATGTTAAGCCCCCTTTTTGCACGACATATTTTATATACGCAAATTTTAAATAATTTATTGTCAAGGGCATCTGATTTGCTACTCAAATATGAAATTTCATCAAATTCTGACCATTAGACTAGGAGAAATTAGAGAAAAACTGTTTTTAACCTTAAGTCCCCTTTTCCCATGACGAGGCCTCAAATCCATAAACCGGCAAAAGTACATCGGCATTTTGTCATAGGGAGTTCACATGGTAAGTTTCATTTGATTTGGCCCAAGCGTTATGGAGAAATGGCTTCGGACGGACGGACGGACGGACGGACGGAATGACGGGACGGACGGACAGACAAAGCGGCGACTATATGCTCTCCCTTCGGGGAGCATAAAAACGTTTCCCCGGTATTAGAAGATTTTTACTCATTGGTTTGGTTGTAACTATAAAAATGATTAAAAATGTATAATTAAAAACTATTTTTCTCGTTCAGCTGCTTTCCCCCTTCTTAGGGATCTTCAGGAATGACGTTGTGTCTATGGTTATGTCGACGTATGGTTGACGTCGCTCTGGAAAACTATTGAAGTCATAATGTCTTAGGTTCATTAAATCAACATAAGTTTGAATTAAGTTGTTGTTGAATACCAATACATCTAGAAATGGCAATTTGGATGTGTTATATTCTTGAGTAAAGGATGGGTTGCAACAAGGGCTCAAAATCGCTAAAAGAATATATTTTCTTTAAATTCTGTGAAGTAATATGATGACATAATATCTTTAATTTGTATGTGTAAAAAATCTGATGAGGGCTTATTTTTGGAGATAATGGCTAACAAAGTAGGTGGGTTAAAATTGACACAAGAAGCAATTTTTTCTTTGAAGTTAAATATCTTTTTCTGTATAAATCAGATCGAATTGAAATTGTGCATGTACTTTAAATGTGCCAAGGACAAACCATTATAGGAATCACCAATCATGTATATTAGTTTGTCAATTTTCTGTATTTGTTCGTCTGTCAACTTCCGATTTTGCTTATTTTTGACGTACCAACTTTACGAAACTATCTCTACAGTTTTATTTTTGTATGAAATGACATGATATTTTGTGAACATGATTCCATATAGTGTAAGTAATTATGTATAAACCTTTAGTCAAATGTATTGTATAGAACTAACGTTATTTGACATTGACCTTTTAAGAGTATTCTAAAATATTAAATCTTAAGATTTTAGGCTACATTTTATCAAGAAAATTAGTATATAAAGTCAATTTTAAAAGGCAAAGTCATTTTTAAAATGTCCTACATGTAGTTGTAATCACTTAGTACAGTGGAAAATTCACGATTGATAATGACATTTACGCACATGATATATACGAGAACTTTTGAAGTGGCAAGTGGAAAATTTCCTTTTCAATGGTCATTATTGTTCTGTATGTCAAGGTCAAGCTCTATTTTGAAATTAACATTGAACAGACTTGGAACAACAAGAATATTATATCTATGACTTTGTCTATTTAACCCTATTCCGGACTTTTGGGGTCCATTGGACCCCAAGGGGTATTTTGGTTATATCTACGGTGTCATTCAAAAAGCTACAGCATTTATATTTTAGGTAATCTATACCAGTCCATCGATGGTTCTTGGTACAAAATATTTTCCATGTACACTGAAGGGTTTTCATACTATAGCCAAAAAGAAGCTTCGAGTCCATTGGACCCCAGTTGGGGTCCACTGGACCCCATATAGAATTATATAGGCAATATTGAAGAAATGACAATATTTTTCCATTTTAACTGAACTAGGAATGTACTCTGTTGTACACATTTTTAAAATAAGTAGTGTTTAAACTGGTGTTTTACTTGCCTAAATGGTGTAGAGATAGTTTCGTAAAGTTAGTACATCAAAAATAAGCAAAATCTGAGATTGACAGAAGAACGAATACAGAAAATCAACAAACTGATATATATGAATAATTATTCCTAAAATGTATTATCCTATGTCCATTAAATGAACATGCGAAATCTCATCATGATCTGATCTATACAGAAACAGTTATTCACCTTCAAAGTAAAAATTTGCTTCTCGTGTCAATTTACCCCACCCACTTTGTTAGCCATTATCTCCAAAAATAAGCCCCCTTCAGAATTTTTACACATACAAATTAATGATATTATGTAACTCTGTCAATGCACAGAATTTAAAGAAAATCTATTTTTGAGCCCTTGTTGCAACCCATCCTTTCAAGACTATGGGCCTTGTGGTTTGGGAGAAAATGACTTTTTTGTAATTTTGAACGGACGGGTAGGTGAACAGATGGACAGGCAGATAGACAAATGACAGTGTACTATCACAGTACATTATCCTCGGCACTTTGTGCTAAGGTAAGCTAATAAATCAATGTAATCTTACAATTCACACTGACACATTATTTGCATTTTGGATGCATTTTTGTAATGGGGTCCAGTGGACCCCAATTGACCTTTAACATAAGTTTAAGTCACTGACCGGAATAGGGTTAAATATACTTTACAAGCCCATTTCTATATCAAGATATAGCTGAAAATTATTAAAAGTGGTTTTTAGAATGGCCTTTGAAGGTCAATGTCAAATAACTTAAATTTTACGCAATGAATTTGACCCAAAGTTCGCATATATTTAGCTTCATCATATAGGATCATGTTCGCAAGATATAATGACAATTCATACAAAAGTAAAAGCTGTAGAGATAATTTCGTAAAGTTAGTACATCAAAAAATCGGAATCTGAGATTGACAAAAGGATGAATAGAGAAAATTAACAAACTGATAAACATGTTGAATGATTCCTAAAATGTTCTGTCATTGACCCATTTAAACTGCATGCAAAATTTTATTTTGATCTTATCCATATAGAAAAAAGTTATTTAACTTCAGAGTAGAAAATTGCTTCTCGTGTCAATTTACCCCACCCACTTTGTAAGCCATCATCTCCAAAAATAAGCTCTTATCAGATTTTTTACACATACACATGAAAGATATTTAGTACTCCTATCAAATCACCAAATTTAAAAAATCTATTTTTGAACCCTTGTTGCAACCCATCATTTGATTGACGGGTACATCTGGTTCAAAATTAGTTCTATCTTTTAAAGTTCCTCCATCGGTTTGGTCCAGATTAGGAAAATATCAAGAAACCACTTCCTTTGGCATTTAAAGTACTGCCCAAACCTCTGTCTAAATTCTGAATTCAATTTTTTATATAAATGGTTTTCAAGCAAACCAAGTGCCAAAGTTGCATAGACCGTGGCAAATTTGATCCCCGTCGCTGTCCCTTTCTTCTGTCTGTAGAATGTGTTATTAAGGTAAAACGTGTTCTCCTCAAGGATTTACTGTTTAGCATCCATTGTGAAGGACTTGTTAAATCTTTTAGGCATTTCTTCTGGAATTTGTTGTGAAATCCAATAATCTATTGCTTCTTTGAGTTAGGTATGTTGGAGTAAAGAGATTCAACGTCGTATATAACAAGAAATGACTTAGTTTGGGTCTGTGGATGTTTGTAAAATAATATTAAGAAAATATGATGCGTCACTAATAAAGCTTACCTCGTGTTTTGGTGTACGGTTTCGATGTCTTTCAAGTTAGTTTGGCACGACAGGCCTGCTACAATGGGTTCTGGTTTAAGGTCTGTTATTGGATTCGTTTGACCGTATTCCGAATTATCTAAAACACAGGCTTGCCTTATCTTTTCGCTTTTGTGGATCTTTTGAAGACCATAGAATTTTTTTTGTTTCAAATTTATCGATCTAATCAAATTCTTTCTTAGTTTGACATGCTCGGTGCCGTTTCATAAACTTGTTGTAATTCACTTTATTAATTTTATTCAGATTGATATCAAGTTTCTCGTAATACATTTGATCTTGTAATGTTTGTTCGACCATGTTTCTGTAATGATAATAAGTTCTTATCATTACCGCTGCTCCTTTGTCGGTTTCTTCGATTGATTTATCATTTTTCAGTTTTTGCATTGCTTCCCGTTCCAGTCTGGTTATGTTATCTTTTACTGCGTTTGTTGTTGGAGATATTGGGTAGTTTTTGGATTCAATCAATGAAATGTAGTAAATAAGGATTTCTGTCCTTTGGTGGTATATGGTAGGATGTGTTCTTCACTAAAGTATCGTATCTTTCATCTGAATCTCTGAAGTATTCTCTCAATCTGATTTGACGTACAAATTCGTTTACATCTCTTGCAAGTTCACTAGTATTTGGTTTATCTGAGGTTGGAGTGTATTTGAGACCCATTTTCATCAATTCAATTTCAAAACTCGGTCAATGTTTTTTTGTGATATATCAATTGTTTGTGGTGTCCTTTGGATTCGTTATTGGAACGGGTCTGTCAGTCGACGCGGCTCTAAAACAGAATTGTTGTGTCCGTTGGATCGGTTTTCATTTCGTCTGTACTGGTTCGGCTCTCGGGGTCGGGGTGGGGGTTCATATGGTCTTTGTGATCTCTTTTTCTTCTGAAATTTATATGATTGGTTATTTCCATTTGTTGGTCTTCTTAAATCAAAGTTTGGGTCTTGGTAATGCGGGTTACTAGAGATTTTCAGAGCTGATGAATAGGTTGGGCGGTCATTAATTTGTATCTTCGGATTAGTTGGTTTTCTTGAATCGGTTGTATCGATTTGGTAATGGTCGTAATACATGTATTCATGGCCAAAGATATCTCTTTGTTGTTAGACACATTGTTGTCTTTTTATTTCGGTGCGAGTTTTCATCATTCCCTCTTTAATGAAAGGGATTTTTGTCTTTGTATATTAGATTGAATTCAGTCCTGTATCTACATGTATAAGCCCATTTTACAGTAGTATTCATCCATCTTTTAAGTAATATTTCTTGTTCTCCCCTTATCAATGCCACAATCAATTTTTCGACGGCAAGTTTCCTACTACTTTTGAATTTAGAGGCATATATTTCCATCATCTATCTGTTCATCTATTCTGCTGTAATTGACTTCATGGGTTTGGGCTCTTAGCACTATATGTATTAGATCTCGTGCTGTTCGAAAGTTTTCAAATACTTGGCGTTCACGCCTTCTCGTTAATTCTTATAGTTTGCCTACAACTGCATACATCTTCATCTTTGTGGAATAACTATTGGTGTTTGGTTGTGCCAGATTTCGTAAAATTCTGCATGTTTTTCGTTTCGTAATTTGAGACAATATTCTCCGCGTCTTTTGTGGAAGATCTTGTGCCATAGCTGTGATATTACATGTAGTTGTTTCGGTTTGTACAAATCTTGTTGTAATGTAATTTCACTTGTCTAAACCATGAAATTCTGTTGCTATTTGGTTACTGCCAATAACTCTTTAAATGCATTTAATTTTTCTGCATTCCCACTGTCTGTTCTGTTGTCAATATCTGGATTTGCGTTCTATTTATTATGTTTTATTTCAATATTCTCGGTAAATAAATAAATAAATCTAAGGATGGGTTTCAGCAAGGGCCCAAAATCGCTCAAGAAATAGATTTTTTTTAAATTCTGTCAATTGATAGGGTTATATGATATCTGAAATCTGTATGTGTAACAAGATGTGTTTGTGTAACACGAATGCCCCAGAAATGGCCAAATGTTAAATTTTCGTGTAAAGGGATGATAGGGGTTAAAGTATGACCTTGAGAAAGGTCATATTGCATGAAACAGGTATATATCATTGAAAAAAAGTTGCATACACCATTTGAGCTTTGTATGCCAAATACTTTTAGAGAAAAGACAAATGTTCAGTCATCGGACAGACACACGGACAGACAGACAGACGGACGGACACGAGTAAAACAATATGCCCCCAATCTCTCGATACGGGAGCATAAGAATCTGATGAGGGCTTATCGTTGGGGATAAAGGCTTTTAAGGGGAGTTGAGTAAATTGACATACTCATTAAAGATATTATGTACATGTAACCCTATTGATTCACAGAGTTTTAAGAAACTATATTTTGACTCCTTGATGAAACCCATCCTTTACTCACGACTTCCTTGATTTGCGCGTTGTGGCCGGAAACCGAAACGTCGAATTTTTCATCGATTCGATTATTTCTCCCACTTCTATCCCTGTTCTGTGACATTCTCCTGCCGTATTCGGAATAATATGTCTCGAAAGTAGCTTTTTCGGTCCAGAATATTGATAAAAATCCGGAAAGAGAAAAAGGAAAACATACTAGAATATTTTTATTTATTGGTTTTCATTGTAAGTACAAAATTGATTAAAATGTAGAATTTAAAACTATTATTCTCGTTCAGACGGTTTTATCCTTCCTAGAGATCTTCGGGAATGACGTTTTGTCTATGGTTACGTCGACCTTTTGATGTTCTATCTAGAGGAAATTGAGAGAATATTGCAGAAAAAGGAGGAAATCTTCGTAATCAGCATTTCTCCAAGTCTATTTTCTAAATTATTTTCCCGGTTGTGTTATACATACAACATATCATTATATATTCATTTTTGTCGTCTGCAAAACTTTCAAATTGGATTAGTCTAACTTAATGACGTACGGGAAAGGATCTATGGTCTGTAAATTTTGACCTTAACCCGACGAATACGCAATTAGTTATTGTGACACGGAATAATCAATATTTGTAGGTAAACAAGATATGGCTATTCGTTTGAGATACAGTCTGTCGGAATATATCTTGACTTATACTTTTACAATGATAACCTTTCTCCTGTGATTCGGTAATATTCACCGGTTCCTCAGAATCAGGGTGCCTGTCGGAAATATAGATTAACGTAACGTCAAATACGACGTTACGTCTACGCGCGTCCACCGTTTAGAACGTGACGTGACGTACATTACGTTTTTGTATTGTTTACTTGATCGTATCAGTTGTAATCTTACACTCATAGTAAAAGGATCGAACCTGAAGAAGTATTCGTGATCACTAATCCCCACATTTTGGTGCCGTGACCAAACAAGAATGAATCTACAGAAGTTACGAGCGATGCGGGAAGGGCAGCGGAGAATAGTATCAATACAATTGGAGAAATTCAACGAAGAATTAACGGAGCTTGATAAATCGGAATTACTGGACGTTATCGTATCAAAGGCAGACATCATCAAGGGACTCAACGAAAAAATCATCAACAACGCCGAGATAGAAGACATCGAAACAGAGTTGGTCGAAAGCGAGGAATATTCGATAGAATTGGGCTTGAAACTGAGGAGACTACGGGAGAGCATCAGAAATTTGAACATTCAGACGAACGAGTCACAGAGAGAATGCAATCATCAACAGAGAGGTTCGTGTAGTGAAAATGGTGGCTCAACAATTCAACCAACAGAAAATACAAACATCAACAATCAAAACGTGAGTAATAATTTACATTCGTTTCCTGCCCAGACTCACAAATTACCTAAACTTAGACTTCCCGAGTTCGACGGAGATATAAGAATGTGGCAGACATTTTGCCACATCTACGTGTAACGGCATTTGTTCAAAGATTCGTGCACACGTGCAGAAAAGCAACCCGGACGCGTGATCCCTCGCCGCACGACACTTTACCTTACGATCCATTGTCGCCCGATGAATTACAAAGAGCTGAGAAAATGTGGTTGAGAGACTGCCAGGCTAATTCTTACCAGACAGAGATGGATTACTTACAATCCGGTAAATCACGTTCACAGCTTGTTAAACAACAAGACTATTTATCGACAACAATGGTTTAATTCGTTGCGGAGGCCGAATCCACAATGCACCCCTGAATGAGAGTTCGAGGTTCCCTTACTTGCTACCAGCAAAACATCCGTTGACCCGTTTAATCGTACTTGATTGCCACAAGAGGTTACTACATGCTGGGGTAGAATCTACAATCAGCCACATAAGACAGAAGTATTGGATTCCTACTATTCGTCAGTGTGTGAAAGGTATTCTTCGAAAGTGCGTAAACTGCAGAAAAGTTATCAGTAAACCATTCTCAATGCCAGACCCTCCCCCGTTACCCAGATGTCGAGTAGAAGACACAGTCCCCTTTACGACTACAGGTGTTGATTTCACCGGCGCACTTTACGTTAGAAGCAAAGACGGTAGCGAGTCAAAAGCCTATATATGTCTGTTCACATGTGCCTCTACAAGAGCAGTACACCTTGAATGCGTCCGAGATCTCACAGAAGAATCCTTTATTCAAGCCTTTAGAAGATTCTGCAGCCGAAAATCCATACCACGCCTCATGCTATCAGACAATGGATCGACGTTTCATGCAGCATCTAACCACATCAAAGGTCTATTCGAATTTCAAAATGTACGAGATACATTAACCAGTCAGGGCACAACATGGAAATTTATACCCAAGCGAGCACCTTGGTATGGCGGTTGGTGGGAAAGACTGATTGGCCTCACGAAAACAGCTTTAAAGAAGACTTTAGGACGTTCCTACGTAACTTTCGATACACTGCAGACCGTCGTAACTGAGATAGAAGCTGTATTGAATGATAGACCGCTAACTCACGTATCATCTGACAGTTCCCCACAACCAGAACCCTTGACGCCAGCTCATTTACTCTATGGTAGACGCATCACTACGTTGCCGTATTTCGACGTTTCGGATGACAGAGATAGTGGTTCAATCGTAGACAATCACAAAACGCTAACTCGACGTCTACGGCTACAAATCAAACTGACAGATGACTTCCGTAAGCGATGGCGACACGATTAACTGACCGCTATTCGAGAGCAGCATCGTACTACGGGTAACAACAAGCAATTCGTATCGGTCCGGTCGGTGACGTGGTTCAGGTGCACGACGATATCCCACGATCCCAATGGAAACTGGCGGTGATTGAAGAACTCGTGCCCGGGAGAGACGGCCTCGTTCGATCGGCGAAGATCCGTACGCAGAGTGGTATTACAAACAGACCAATAGCGAAGTTATACCCATTGGAAGTTACAGACAATTAACGCGATTTCCTTAATAAGACTTTATAGAGACTGAGTGGTTATTATCAATTCGTGACACAAAAGCCTGTAAAGACTAGTAATATTTCTTCGTGATTATATCTTTTCGTTCATTTTCATTTCAAAGAAACTTTAATCATACTTAATCATATTCATAATTATTTTCGCGGGCGGAGTATGTCGGAAATATAGATTAACGTAACGTCAAATACGACGTTACGTCTACGCGCGTCCGCCGTTTAGAACGTGACGTGACGTACGTTACGTTTTTGTATTGTTTACTTGATCGTATCAGTTGTAATCTTACACTCATAGTAAAAGGATCGAACCTGAAGAAGTATTCGTTATCACTAATCCCCACAGTGCCTTAAACGTATGCAACCAAATATAAGATTGTCCTCTTTCGTGAAAACGGAGATTTACGGGGTTATCCGAATTCTGAATTCCTGATAACCTCGTGAATATCCGTTGTAATGGAAAACGACGAAAATTTCGGCGAAGTGGCACTATTTCCTCGATATCTAATGATGGACGATATATCTTAAGCCATACATTTGTGACCGGTCACGCTAAAAGGGACCTTATAGGAAGTGTAAAAAATATCGACCCTAGTCAGTCTGCGCAGTCCGCGCAGCCAGACTAGGGCCGACACTTTTCACTTGTAAGTAGTTTTCTAAATCTGAAATGTTTTTCCTGTCTAACTGTATGTTTATTTTTCGCATACGGGATCTGGTTGACAAGTGCTGGGCCTGACAAATTTGTCAAAATTTTGATTTTTGGAGTTCGAATAAGGTCCCTTTTAGCGTGACGGGTCACATTTACTTTACAGGACTGCTAGTCGGGTTAAAGAAGGCTTGGTTAATGAAGGCAGTATGCAAGGCTTATCTTAAATTTACCACACATTTTGGAATGGAACAACGTGGTGTCTCCAAAGAAATTCGGACAAGAACATTCGATATTCTCTTTTATCTATTAATCTATTCCTCTGATGATTTTGACAAGTCCAAAAAATGAATGCTTGGTTAAGGTAACCCGACCAATCGTAGGAAAATGGCGCCGATCATATGTTTTTACCATCGGAAAAAGAAACAAATCCAAGAAGCAACAAAAACCGAAAACAAGAACAACTAAAAATGTTTTTCTTTTTTTTGTATTTTTTTTTTCAAATATAAGCTAAACCACACATATTTGAATTTGGCTTTGTATATTTATCAATCCAGGAACTCACCTATGAAATGATTCGGATTAAAGAATTCAAATTATTTATTCGATTAACTTGCTAATAACGATGGCAAAGGGGCAAATATTGCTTCTCAAAATTAACTTCTTTTCTGCTAAGGCTTCCGATATATATGTTTTATACATTAGAAAAAGCAGATATTGTTTATGAAAACACAACTGAGCCGGGATCTTGAAAAACGTCCCTTAAAGCATTGGAGAACAACATGGTTCCAGATCAGCCTGCGTATACACGCAGTCTGACCAGGAACAATGTTGTTCTCCAATAGCTTCCACATGGTCTGTCACAACCATTTAAAAGTAACACGGATGCTGGCTAGACTGCATCAATGCCCAGTCTGACCTTGAAATCTGGCTGTCTCAAATGCTTTAAGGAACGTGTTTCAGATCCTGGCCCAATTGTTATGTTAAATGAATACAATGAACACTCACATCGTCATACTGTTAACCATATTCCATTAAAACTTATGCCGACTATATGCGTGTCTTTGTTGTTTATTGTTGTTAAGGAAGAGAAATCCCGATTAATTATGGTAGGAAATTCGTTACTGTGGATTGAACTCGCAACCTCTTCGTCGCATTAGCGATGAAACACCCCTAGACAGCCTTCAACAGACACCAACCACCCTTTTGAAGCATGTTAGGTTTTCCCAATAGCACAAAATCAGATGAATCTTATTTAGACAACGTTGCAAACTACAGAGTAGTCTTTTACTAACCAGGAAAAATGAAACTAATAAGGCCTACATACACATATAGTGAAAAGACTATGATTGAAAGGAGGAAAAAGTTGTTTATTTAGACGTTCTACTTTCTAGGAATCTTCATATACGTACACTCTTTATTGAAGACTTTAAACTAGACACTGTTTCGGATAGGGATACTACATTCTTGCATTTAGGCAAAGTCTCATTTGAATTCATGGTGACGTAATTCGGGTCCGTAGAGACAGAGGAAGGGGTGCCTAAAAGGGGTCTAAAGATTCCCCCCCCCCCAGCTGGCCAAAAACGCCAAATTTTCGTATATTTACACTGACAGTTTAGGGAAATGCAATTTAGCCCTGCAATATTCCGACATTACCCTGGACAGAGGCTTCAGCCCCCCCACCCCCGTATAAATTTGCTTTCTACGGGTCTGTATTTTCACAAGTGTCATTTTCTGTGGCCGGACATAAAGTACTTGTGGTGAGGTCGAAATGAAAAAAAAATATAACATGCTTTGCTCAGGTTTATTGATCGACCCTGGCTCAATTGGGCTGACTTGATTTATTGCCATAGAAAAGAAGACGAAAGAGAAGAACAATAACGATAAACACAAACAATAAACGGTCCAACAGAGATAAGTAACAAGAAGACCTTAAGATCCTTTATTTTCCACATGTAACGGTTAACCTATGACTGACATACCTATATATTTGGGCCAAGATCTGAGCCGCGTTCTTTAGAGCGAGTTTTCTTGAGATATCTTGAGATTTCTTAAGATGATTTAGGATAAAGCGCTTTTTGAGCAAGATGTTTAAGACGATCACTGGGAGCCGCCATTGCTCTATACTTCTTTCGGAACCCCTCGGTAAATTCTGTAGAATCTATATGGGATAGAATTGACCGAGTTGTTCCGAATGCTCCATGATTCATTAACCCGCGGAGTTCCGAATGCTCCATACTTCATACAAATGACGTCATGATGATGTCATTTATATGAAGTATGGAACATTCGGAACACCTCGCTTAAAATCTCGGTCTCAAAAACGCTGTATCAAAGACATCTTAAGAAATTTAAAAAAAATCTCGCTCTAAAGAACGCACATCTGGAGAAAAGTCGTTCAAGTCTTTCGAGGTCAACGTAGTTCAAGATCAGACTGTGTATATACTCAGTCTGATCTTGAACAAATTTGGTCTCCAATGACTTCTTCACGGCCATATGGATTTCCTCCGAAAATCGAGATCATACCTTGGGTATTTGAGAGTATAAATACGTTGAAACGCTATTTCTTAGCCGAAGGCCATAACTCCTAATAGAGTAATTTTAAAGGTCACCCACATGAACAAACAGGGCGAATTGTGGCACATGCAGGATTCTAAATAGAGAACATGAACTACAAACAAAACACTTCAGCATCGTTGTCAAAATTGTTGACTTAAATTACAGACAAACGTTTTGTGTTGTTGTAGTTATTGCTGTTGAAGTTGTTGTTGTTGTTGTTGTTGTTATTCCGTGCCTTTCAATATATGATTTTATTTAGAAATGTCTTAGGTGTTCCAATTGCTTCACGACCTGTGGCAACCGTAGGAAAGCAGCATGGATTTTCAGATGTGGGAGAAGCAAGCCGTAAAATATGGATTCATTTATGTCGAAAATGCTATAAGGGACCCTTTTCCAGATCATGACTCAAATCTTTTTTGGCCTTACGAAAGATACTTGTGGATAAATGAAGTCTCGCTCCGATACACGGCGTGGAAACCACAGAGACATAGCTGTTGTCTCTTCAAAGAAAATCTTCCGTGCAACAGATCGACCACCTACATTTTGCATTCGTGGTCCGACTACAGTCGACACTCGTTGTGTCGAAGTCAGAGGGGTCGTCAAAATACCTCGACATATCCGGAGTTCGAGTAAACCGATTTGGTCCTATTTGTTGGTAATCAAGTGTGTTCATAATTGAAATATAGTAGGAAAAGGAAAGAAATTGTTCGACACGAGCAATTTCTATCCTTTTCCTTCAATATTTTAATGGCTATGTTTATCAAGAGATTATTTCGTTGGATTCCTTTTTACATCCATAGATGATGAATGGACTAAATTTCCACTTCGACTTAGGCTGAAATTCGACTTATCCGATGTCAACATAACGAATGTCAACTGTATTTTCTTGTTTTGATTTTGTCCAATAAGACATTGATCATGTGAAAGCCTTGTCGAGTTTTCAGCTTACAAAATTAGAACAGACAAAAAAGTGGTAATAGCGAAGCATGACATTGTACTTTTGTCGCCTAAATGTACCAACAGAAATAAGATGCGTTTGTGAAACATTAATGACCCCGAAATGGCAAATATTATGTTTACTGACAAGCAAACGAACAGACAGACAGAAACGAGTAAACCAATTTGCCCCAAATCTTTATGGGGGCATAAAAAGGACAACACGCTTGAATATGTACCAAATATCTTGCATTTCAGACACGTGGTCGTTCTGGTCCAAAGAAGATATCCTTTGTAGAGTTTAATAACTTTTTGTCAACTGATTTTTCAAAAATCCACCAAGTCAATGTAATTCTTGGCATTTTAGCACCTCATCTGCTTTAAACCGAATTCAACTGTGCACCCTAAACTTTATAGTCCAGTCAGGATATTATGGCATATGTTTTCAAAGTTTACGTAAAATGAAAACAAAACACTATCAAATTCCTAACATCTGTATTTTTGGCATGTGAAAGTTCGATTGTTATGGGAGTCACATACTTGAAAGATTCAAAATATCGTACGAACAATCCATTGGAAATTAAGATCGCTAAAACCAACTTTGTTGAAATTGGTGAAATGTGCCGTCTTGATTTGATATTGGATGATTTGTACCATACTCGTACACTATTGATTGAAAAAAATGTAAAGTTAGGCCCGATAAACAAAACATACACTGAAAATTTTATATTAACTTATTTGTCCGTAGATCAAATTCAAACGTTCAAATCTATCAAAGATCAAATTGTCAAAGTAATATCTGCAAATAACCAAAATAAAAAGAATCACGACGGCGATTCTCGTGACGCAACAACAACAACACTTGCTGAAAATCTTTTACAGTGTTGATAATACGAGACTGGTTTTTAAAGTAGAGAAGTAGAGAAGTTGTAAAAACATCACCTGATAAAAACGTTAAAAAATTTTGGTAAGTCGTCAATCACTTTTGTTATCATGTACTTATTAAAACTCCACAGACCCAGAAAATCCCCGTTTTTCGTCGTCTTTGCATCAAATCATATTCAAATCGGTCGTTGGTGGTGTCTTTGGTCACGAGGTAGAGTATTAGCTTAACGATCAAGAGGTTCGGGTACCAATTTGGTTCCAAGGAACCAGAGTCGAGAAGGAATTGAATAATCAATTACATTTTTCGTGACAATTAACGTTATATAAATAAGCTTAAGTCATAACTAATAAACAAATTGGTCGCGTATTAACAGAATAATTTAAGATTTTCTGCAATGTGTTGTTGTCATGTCACGTGATTGCCCGTCGTGATAATAATGCATTTGTCTACTTTTGTCTGAGATGGTGATGCCAATATTTTAAAATTGGTGTTTTCCTTATCTTTGAATTTGAACGTATCAATCATTTGTCACAAAATCAATGCAACTTCAATCAAAACACTGTACATAGTAGCTGTTACTTTGAGCCTCCTCGAAATGTTGATGTTAAGGAAAGAATCATCACGTTAGTAAAGGTTACCCAAATAACGCAGAGGTTACATTCGATAATCTCTCTAAATTAAGTGAAGCTTGACTGAATATTGTTGACATCTTCTGAAAGTTTTTACTTTGGTCGATTTCAAAGATTCTCTCGAAGGCACTTGCATCTTTGAACCAATTGTTGTCGTTGTCTATTAGAACGGAATGTTTCGTGTCAGAAGTATTTTCCGTCTTTGGCATCCGAATGAACGGAGGATGTACAATAACTGGCAATGTCTGATTGATTCCAATCATGTTTTTATACTTCAGACAAACACAGACATCGCAATCGTCGTTAGTAGAAACAATATGTTGAGAAAAGCCCGACGGGCATCTCTTAGAGCCACTGACCATGAGGTTACCGTATTTACACGTAAATATGCCTCCAAATCTCAAACCGGTTTCGGCAAGGGTTTCATCGCTGGTGAAACAGAATGTTACATCGTCGTTCAGGGTAGCAGATAAATATCCTTTTGGACAGGAGTGGTCATTTGTAACTGGATTGGCTCGAAAATCTGAAAAGGCGCCTCCAAATCTAAAGTATTGAGTGCCCTTTCCACTTTCCTTTACACCACACCAATATGACTTGACGGAAGCCTGACTAACATGGGTTATTTCATGACATTTGTATTTTACGAACCAGAATTTCTTGCAAACTCTTTCAGATCTGCTCGATTGTATGGTCTTTTCGTCTATTTGAGTAGTTTTGAAACCATCTGGGCAGTTCGGTTGTCCCGTCAGATAATTGTTCAGTGTCAGCTTGTCGCAAATGTCTCCATTATCTGAACGTATCATATCACAAAATTGATAGGATCCACCGAAAGTAAACTTTGTATCTTGCTCTGGAATACAAGTATTGTCATCTACATTTGCTTTTGCGTTGAAGTTTTTGCTGGTCATCTGTGTGCATCCGTAGTAGACGTTTCTTTTATAATACATTACGACTGCATGCTTCAAATAGTTCTGAAGTTCCGGAATTAAATAAAACGGTAGCTCCTTTAAATTTGCCAAGGTTATCAGTTCATAAAGAAATATTCCCTTTCTATCTAAAGGTATTAGGTTGTTATCGAGTTTTGAAATCCATTCAGTTATTGAAAAATTGTTCATATTAACAACAGGACCACCGTGTGCTTTAATTTCGCTTGATTGGATTTTGTCCAAGTAAGTCTGCATTTTTTCTTGTGACGAACTTTGCTGTTGCTCATGATTGGAACTTGCTCTTATGAGCCCAAAGAGTGCGTGGAAGTGAACTGCAGAGGATACCTTCAGTGATTCGCTCTCAGTTTGCCTGTCATTCTCACTTGTAAACTGTATTTCGTCCTCTTTGATAATCAGACCTCCTGCGTCATATTTTAGAATCACGTGGGTGCCATAATCTCGAACTATCAACTGGCTCAAATACTTTGCCATCTTTCGATTGTCAAGCAGAATATTTTTTGCAACTTCAAGCAAACGTTTCCTGAAATCCGGATGAAAAATGGTGTCTTGGTCAAGTATTGAGATATAACGTTGATATCTAGCCTGGACTCGAAAAGTCGACGACATTCCTTGCTGTTCCATTTTGACTGACTTGGCTTTCTGGTATTTGGAAGAATATGAGCCACTGATAAACGGCACCTTAAACGACGCTTCCACGTTGATCGACTTGGCCGTAACAGAGCTAAATTGTGCCATAGTGTCGATGACTTCTGCATACTGGTCGACGGTCGATCTTTTGATAGGGAGAATTGTCACTTTGTCAGGAATGAGGAATTTAGCGTCGTTTGACAGTTTACATGTGTTGTAGCTGAGTTGAAATATTCTTCCCTTCTCTATGTTTTCAAGATTGTCCCATCCAATACCTGGAAGGATCTCAAACATGTTAAGTCCATCTCCGAAAGCCTTACTACACTTTATTGTCCGGTCGTAGTTTGTTTCAAGCAACGCCGATAGACTTGGTGTCAGGGCTAACAGCAACAAAAAATGAATCAACCACGAATGTTGGAGTTCCATGGTTTATTTCACTGAAAGGGGCTATAAACAGAGACAAGAGGACCATGATGGTCCTTAATCGCTCACCTGAACCTAGATAGAAAGAAAGTCACAATGTTGTCAAGTTCAAGAGCACATAATTTAAGATGTGAGATTATAATCCAGCTGAAAACTGCTTTCATATTCTTGAATGATCATTATTTTTGTGGCCGTTACAGAAAAAAAACAAAGTGGAAGAAAACAACAATTTTGTCACAGTCAAGGGCACATAACTCTGTTCTGATAAAAGTATTCTCATCAACATTATGTCCATTTTTTTCATTGGTCAATATATTGTTAGAGTGAAAATAAAGTTGAAAACTGTAATTTTGTGAAATTCAAGGGATCTTATGGCCACCAACATTGTGGCCAAGTTTTGTCTTGATTAGTCAATAAATGTAGATGCTACAGTGTAAACAAAGTCGAAAACAGCAATTTTGTCAAATTCAAAGGCACATAACTCCAGACTTCCTACTTCAATCACACTGAAAATCAAACTCATATGAGAACTTATAGTATCCAACATTGTTGCAAAGTTTTGTTTTGATCGGTCAATATTTGTAGAAGCTAGAGTGATAACAAAGTCAAAACTAGCCATTTTACGTTCAAGGGCACATAACTCAAGACTTCCTAGTCCGATCTGACTCAAAATCGAACTCATCTGAGAACTTATAGTTACTTACATTGTTGCAAAGTTTTGTTTTGATCGAATTATATTTGTAGATGCTAGAGTGGTAACAAAGTCAGGACTAGCCTTTTTTGAAGTTCAAGGGCACATAACTCCAGACTTCCTTGTTCGATCTGACTCAAAATCGAACTCATCTGAGAACTTATAGTTACCAACATTGTTGCAAAGTTTTGTTATGATCGGTCAATATTTGTAGATGCTAGAGTAGTAACAAAGTCAAAACTAACCATTTTTGACGTTCAAGGGCACATAACTCCAGACTTCCTAGTCCGATCTGACTCAAATTCGGACTCATTCAAAAACTTATAGTCATACATATTTTGACTTAGTTTGGTTATGATTGGTCAATATTTATAGATGTTAGAGTGGTAACAAAGTCAAAACTAGCCATTTTTGACGTTCAAGGGCACATAACTCCAGACTTCCTAGTTCGATCTGACGCAAAATCGAATTCATCCGAGAACTTATAGTCATACATATTTTGACTAAGTTTGGTTAAGATTAGTCAATATTTGTAGATGTTAGAGTGGTAACAAAGTCAAAACTAGCCATTTTTGACGTTCAAGGGCACATAACTCCAGACTTCCTAGTCCGGTCTGACTCAAAATCGAACTCATCCGAGGACTTATGGTCATACATGTTTTGACGAAGTTTGGTTACGATTTGTCAATATTTGTGGGTGCTAGAGTGGTAACAACAAAATGTGAACAGACGGACAGACGGATAGACGGACAGACGGACAAAAAGCAACCACAGTAGCTCACGTTGAGCACTTCGTGCTCAGGTGAGCTAATAACGAAATCAATGGATATGTAAAATATTATTTCCATTTACTTTTAAATGACTGAAATAATTTATAAAGGTTGAAACATGCATATATGTAGAAATAAAGCGATTACCAATATGGCGCCTTTCCTATGCATGGATACTATTAAGGTCCAGTGTAATGTTAGTATACTGCCAAGCAAAATATACTAGAGGAAAGAAGAAACGCAACAGCATATTTTTGTTATTTCTCCTAATTCCTTTGTGTTATAGAGGCAAAGTTGTTAGTGATTATTACAGGGAACTGTATCTTAATATTGATTTTTTTGTTTACGTCAGAACCTGTCTCATCTGTGAGGTAACGTCAAAATAGACGTTTACACGTTTCTCACGTGCAAACGTTTAAATTGCTAAACTTTACATAAAACTCTTTTGATTTTTGTAGATGCACGTCGACTCGACAAAAGGCAATGATTTTTGTTTGGAATTAATCCCTCATCATTTTGCGACTTATTCAAATACGTCGTCCTGTAGCAATTGTGATGTTTACTAATGGATCATCTCAACCCGAAATTACTGCTGACTTTGGTGTACATCGTTTGACAAAATATTGCTTGAGATAAAGTCTTAGAACGAACGGAGCAGCTGATGGACGCCGGAAAAGCGGTTGTCAACGTCTTACGTCACGACGTCAGGACCGTAACGTTCTCTTATTTTTCTTACGTAAACAAATTCTCTTATCGAGAAAAACTGTTGATGCTATTCATGGACAGTACAGCAATCAAATTTCAGCCAGGAATCGTTCGTGTCCAATTGGATTTTGTGCAAGGAAGAACTTAACGTTGACGCCATACCACTCTAAAATAAACGCGTATTTCTGACACGTACAACCTGTGACCTTGACGAAATTTGGACGCTAGAAAGTCAAATGATGAAGTTTTACTATGCATTGAAAAAAGAAGTCGAATGAGGGTGATTTTGAGAAAGACAAAAACAAAATTTATGATCAAATTTATTGTTTCTTTTTTCCTTTAGTATAAAATGTGTTATATAGTAGTATTGTTTACTGTTTTGAGCAAATAATTATTTTGTGATAGCAAAAGTTCGAAAATGTGCAGGAATCACATCTGTAGGATGAATTACATTTGTATGAAATTTGGATAATAACAAACGTTTGCTTAGCGAGAAAATAACAGAGTGTGAAAAATAAAACCTGAAGACATGTAGCATTTCTGTTTCGTTTTTGGCACTTGATACTTGTCCAGTAATTATTTAATATAAATTCATTATCTGTTCTGCAATTTACGCGTATTATTTCACAAATTTTAATTCACTGTTTTAACCCTTGTCCGAATGACAAAATTTTTGAATGCTCGTAATCAAATCAGTTGTAGACGACAAAATAATTAGGCTACATCTGAAGAATAATAAAGTGCAAATTATACCATTGAAAATTTTAAGAGGAAAGGAAAACTGTTAAATATCGGCATTTTTTTCTTTTCTCTCAATATTTTCCCTAAATATTCATAACCAACTTTGGACGACAAAACCTAGTCTTACTTGGGAAAGGGTAAACAGAACATAGGACTTTTTTTAACATTGTGTATTGTTTATAGATATATTTCATCATTGTTGTAAAACGCCATTGAATATGGACTGTCGTAAAAATAGGCGTTTAATCAAATATAAACAGTGTAAGTTTAAGTTTAAAAGTGTTCTAAACGTCATGCATTTAATACATTTTTGTAAATCTGATTCAACATAATAAAGATAATTTTTGCCTCAATTATCATTAACCAATACTTATTTCCTTTATCGTATCAGTACAAAATGCACTCCCCACAACTGTTTTCTCCTAATGAATCTATTTAAACCAAACCGTGTGGGTTTCATGGAGCAGTACATTAAAAGATACTTTGAAATAATTAGAATAGATTGACTAAACAAGGATAGACAGAGAAAAGTTGGGAGAATTAGAGACGGAAACTGAAGCACGTTTAAGAAACAAATATATAAAATACATATAGCATAATCTAACGTCACAGAATAAAGACCTGAAGTTAGAAACATTTAAATAAATCATCAAACCTTCGTGTAAGAGAGAATAAGTATGAGACAAAGAAAAGGAGAAAAAAGAACAGAAAATAGAATGCAAGAAAGATAAAAAGGAAGACAGACAGAAAGAAAGAAAGGACCGGATAATAAAAAAAAGAAAACAGCAAAAGAACAACAGAAAGAAATATAGAAAGGGGATTTGGAAAGTAAATTTAGAACGTACCTCTGACTGACTCTGAATATGTAGCGTTAAGGTCTAATTCTGTTCCAAATGAAGCAGTTTGTATAAATCAATTTTTAATGTTTAGTACAAAAATACATCTTCATGACAAAAACTTTATCAAACCAAAAAAAAATGTCTCCACATATAAGTTAATCATTATCATTGTTGATTATTTAATCAATTATGTCACTTCCCTGTTACGATTACATGTCGATATTTAGATAATGAAAACAATAATCCCGGTAGGTTAAAAGACATAAAACGCAATTTACGACGCGGTTATCACACGGCATTGTTGCGAAATATTGTCCTTTACCCTTGTAAATAATATTTTTTGATAAATGTTCTTTTACATATTTTGTTCCACGAACTGTGAAACTTAATAAAATACGCACCACGTTTTTCCAATTATTTGGACACCGGTTATCTCATCTCAGGTCCTTGTCAAAGCTCAGAACATGAATAGAGGTATTTATTGGCAAAATGAATCGAAAAAAATAGTAGCGGGTACTTTTGTATGTCTTTTAGTATGGGGATTGAAGTATTGATATGCAAACCTATTAAATATGAATGCAAATTGTCCAAGTGTGTTTTATTAGAACGAATGCTCGGAATTCAAATTCTTCTAACAGCTTGATGAGCAATTCCATATGTACATATAATCAACCATTTTTCAAACAACAAAGTACCAAACTGTTTTCATTCGGAAGCTGCGATGGACTACACAACAATTGCAAGTAAAGAAAGCGTTTGTGTAAACATTAAAACACTAGAATCATTTTAGCTTGTTACCAGCATTTCCTTTCTTCTCTCAATATTTTTGGGCTTATTTTAAGGGTTTTTTAAATCTCATTTGTTAAAGGATGTAAAAAATGCCTTGTTTGGGGAGGGGTTAATTAAATTTTCAATACTGGGTCATTTTAATCAAACTTGTCTTTATCAATGATGACCGTTTTATTTAGCGACGAATAAGGCAATTGTTGACAGTGACAATATGGTTACATGTAGCATGTGACGACATACATGCACTGTGAAGTAATTCTTATTCTTGATATATGAGGTCCTGTAATGGGTGTTTGAGTTACCTACTTGCAAACAAGACCCGGTTTGAGGTAAAAATACTTAAAATTGGAAATATTTAGGAAACAATCGTGATTATATCACACGCTAGAACAGTTTCAAGGGCATCATTATCATTATTTTGTCATTTTGTACGCGCATTTCTAATATATAAATTTGGCTGATGTCGGACCACTGTAATATCCATTCCAACTCATGCAAACCTTTGACTGATAGTCGTTGTAAACAAATGCTATGTATTTAAAAATAGGACCATACATAATTGATTTTTTTTTCTGCTCAGCGCGAAACCAAAGATGGCTTTTGGAGTAAGATTGTTCAAGTAAAATGCCACAGTAACTGAAGAAGGACATATTTCCAGAATATCAGCAAAAGCGCACTTTCTGTTGTCGTCTTTACTCTAATAGAAAGGTAAATTGCACAAAAACATAGGCAAAGAGCTATTAGCAAAAGTTGATAATTGGCATTTTCTTCTTTTGCCTAAGCTTTTTTCTGTGCAATATTGTACAGATGTATATTCTTTGTCAATATCGTTTTTAACCATGGCCTTCATGTTGGATCATCCGAATATTTTGTCGTTTTAACGGTGTTTAAACTGTAATTTATTATTATAAGACTGTTCAAATTACTTAAATAATCTTATCAATTAGTGTTACATGTAGGTTTATGTAAATTAAAGGGAAATAATTCAAAATCTTGAAAATAAATCATATTTTCACAATGCGTTTACGTAAAGAAAGCATTTGGCTTGATAATCTTATACTATTCTATTAAAACAAATCATTTTTGTGTAGACATTTTCAAAAAAAGATAGAAATAAATCTAGAAATATAAATATATCAAAAACATATAACCATTTTTTAATAGGGACATTTAAACTATATTTACAAAATTCTTTATTCATATACATTGTATATACAAGGCCTCTGGCCCATTATACAATAATACTGTATACAATAATTATCATGAAGAGAAGCAAATATAATACAATCATATCAACATAAAGAATGCAATTAAAATGTTTGAATTTTAATTGATCGATAAAAACAATACTGGATTTTGACATCTACAGATTTGTATTGACAATCATCAGTTTGGATCGTTCTAGGATCAATTTATGAATCAATCAAGAAACAAGCAGATTAATTAATTATTCCAATAACTGATTATGTTTTGTTTTCTTCAAATCCTATTCAAAAGAAAACATACAAGATAAATTTTATCGTGTTAAATATACAAGGAATCCCCATCATTTTCAACAACAAAATATACATACAGATGAATAATATTCTGAAATAGTGTGTCTTAAAACTGATCATGAGTAAAAGTTAGCCATTTCTAGACGTCGCATACTCCAAACTGAAAGGAGTTGCAGATAAAAGAATGCATTGTGGTTATATTAAGTGTAGAGAATACGTATATTATAATATGAAAATATAGAGGGAAAGGAGAAATTGCTGATACTCAGTTATTTCTCCTCTTCTCTCAATTTTCTAACAAGTTTTTTTACTAGACGGCAAAACTAGGTTCTGTTTGAGAGAATGTTAAGGAAAACTATAATGAATAATTTGATAAAGTGGAGGTTCATCGCTGGATAATAGAAAGTGCCGGTGACTAGCATTTTCTTACCATCTCATCGACGTTCCTCTTTGCGTTCAGAAATGCCGTTTGGTAACGTTATGTTATTTTGGTAATAATTACAATGTTTCTAAAAAGTGACTTCGTTCTGCTAAAGCATATGTAATAAATCTTGAAAGGGAAAAAATTTCGTCGGTGTTTTGGCAATTCATAATGTTATAGAATGTTTCATGTGTAGGTAATAGATTTAGCCATGTTTTATGGAAGTATAGTTTCCTTGTATCATTATACAGGGGGCAAAGTAATACAAAATGTAACTCATCTTCTACAGTGTATACGTTTCTCTTTAAGCAAAATTTACAAAATCTAAATTGTCTATCTATATTTTCGTGTCTACCTTTTTCGATAGCAAGTGGGTGGTTTGAACATCTAAAATTTGATAAGGTTTTTTTGTAATTAAATGGCAAATCAATAGATAAATACTTTTCAACATCTAGCAGGGTCTTATAATGTTTGTAATAATGTGCTTTAGGTGACTCTTGGATCTTTGAGATCCATTTCTGAAAAGATATGTCCTTAAGCCTTTGATTAAAAATTGATAAAAAGGAATTAGTATCTCCAATCTCTTGCGCTATCCATATATAGCCGAAACCGTGCTCAAACAACAGATTTTTAATGTGTGATGCCCATGTGATTCTACCACTGTCATCTAGCCTTTTTAACATAAAATAACATTGTTTTGGGTATCTGTTATTAGGCATGGATAAGAGTTTAGACCAATATTTAATACATTGAGATGTGTAGCTTATCGCTAGGGGGTATCTGCCGCATTCACCTAAAACTAAAAAATCCGGGGTGTTAAGGTTAAGATTACAAATGCGTTTGCAAAATTGGATTTGAACTTGCTCAATAACATTATAGTATTTGAATCCCCAGAGGTCGGACCCAAAGCAGAGTATGGGTTTAACAATTGTATCAAATATTTTAAAGGCGTCTACAGCATTGAAATAACCAAAGTTTTGTTGAAATTTCGATATACAAAAGCATGTCTTTTTCCCCTGAGCGGCTTGTGTTTCTAAAGTTTTGGACCAGCTTAGTCTACTACTGAAAAAGGTCCCAAGATATTTATAATAAGTTGTTATTTCAATAGGTTGACCCTTAAAGGACCATTTCTCATGTTTTGTTACGATTCCCCCATTTCTAAAAACGATGATTTTAGTCTTGTCCATGTTGATGTTCATACCAGTATAGTCGCAAAATAATTCAAGAATGTTTATTTGTCTCTGTAGACCATTTACTGTGTCTGATAGATTAGCTACGTCGTCTGCAAATAACAAACAGAATAATTCTTCAATAGCATCGCCAATAAAAATACCATGACTACATTTTTGCCTAATTAGTTCCACTAGGTCATTAATAAAGAGTGAAAAAATTGTCGTGGAGCTAGTACAGCCTTGCCGGGTACCAACTGAACATCTGAAGTTTTCGGTTAAATATGATGAGTCATCAGTGCTAATCTTAACAGCTGATTCTAGTTTTCCATACATAGATTTAAAAGTATTTAAAAATTTCCCATGTATCCCTTTTCTTACTAAGGAATCCCATAATTTATTGTGATCTATGCTGTCAAAAGCTTTGGCAAAATCGACGAAAAGACAGTAGAATCTACCTTTTCGCTTAGTTAAATACTTTTGTGCAATAGCATATAAGGTAAAACTTTGATCAATAACACTGTAATTCTTACGAAAACCCGCCTGTGACTCGTTAATTATATGGTATTTTTCAACCCATTTAGTAAGACGATTGGAAAGAATCCCAATATATACTTTGCTTATTGTATTGATAAGAGATATACCGCGATAATTTCCGGGGTCTAAAATTGGACCTTTTTTGTGGATAGGGACTATTAAACTCTGACCCCAATTATTGGGAAAATTACCGCTATCAAATACATTATTGAATACATCTGTTAGGAACAATGATATTTTCTCTTTTGTATTTATTAACATTTCTGTACATATTCCGTCGGGTCCTGGTGATTTGTTCGTGTTAAGTTTTGAGATACATGCTAATACTTCGTTATGTGTGAAGGGTTCATTCAATTCTCTACAATCATTATCAACTACGATATTGTTTAAAATATTATCACCATTAGATATTGGTTTGGAGCTGTATAATTTGCTGAAATGATTGTATAGCTCTTTCCCACTAACCGGTATATTAACTTTTTTAACATTATTCGTTTGTTTTAACTTTTGCCAAAAGGACTTCGCGTCTTTTCTCACTGAAAAGAGATAATCACGATTTCTTTTTTGACAAGATTTTAAATTTAACCTACATTTTGCTTTAAACCTGTTTTTTAGTACTTTATATTTTGTAAAATCGTTTTCATTATTAGTTATTCTATACTGGCGAAGTGCTGAATTCTTTTTGCTTTTTAGAACTTGACAATTGTGATCCCACCAATCGGGTTTATCTTTCAAGGTTAACTTAGAGTTAGTCCGTTGTGTAATTCGCATTCTACAACCGGCTTCTTTAAAGATAGCTTCAAACTTATTAAGAGTTGTGTCAAAATCTAAATCATTGAAATTATTTGTAAACTGTGTGAAAAGGCGGTCAAATCGATACAAAAAAAATCTTCTTTCTTGTTTTCATTCCATTTATATTTGACATATGGTTTGCCTAGAGGATGATTTTCTTCAGAACGAGATAATACTCCATTGTCCATAAATTTCAACGTGCATACTACTGGAAAGTGGTCAGAAAATTCTTCTTCGCCTATTTCTAGACAATGTACATAATCAAAAAGCTCACTAGATGCAATAAAATATAGATAGTTATAGAAAGCATCGAAAATAGTATATCTTGTAAGACCAAATTTCTAGAACTCAAACACTAAGAAGTTGTGTCAAGGTCGTCAGACAAATCTGACGAGACCTAAATCCTCAATGACGGGGAATAGTGATCCCTTTCTGAGCGTGAACTCTGGAAGGTATTGAACTTCGATCACAAATAAATGAAAGCCAATAGATATGGGTTTGATCAGGGCTGTCTATATGGATCTGCCCATCTGGGACCCATATAGGTCCCATATTGCATGTATATGGGCTGCCCAGATAGGACCCATATGGGCCCCGGTTGCACATCCTATATGGGTCCCATATGGGTTGCCCTTATGGGACCCATAAGGGTGCCCATATGGGACCCATTTGGGACCCATATAGATTGCTAGCTGGGTTCAAGGAACAGTTATCAAATTCTGTTCTCGAACACTTCTTTAAGTTCTAAATAATCTGACATCCCTATGTACATAGTTTTAACCAATGTATAGTATACAAAAATACCAAAAAAAAAGAAACCACACAAACCAACATATTGTACATAGGCAACTTTTTTAATTTGGCAACTTTGAAATTTTAACCACGCATGAAACGCAATGCCCGGCACATAAACATCAATAAGTTGATGGAGTGTTGTAACTCAAGAAGAAGAAGAAAATAATTAATCAGATTTATAATATTTCATCGATTGGGCCTCAATGAAGCGCGTCGTTGGTTTAGATAAAAGACGTAGAGATATTTCGAAACAATCAAACATATTTACCCTGTTGACCATGGCGACAGAAGTGATAATGCTGAAAGCAACCGTTCTTTGTGTGGCTCTTTTTCTAGCTTCTGCAGAAGAAAGTGATCATTTAAATGACAATCTTGATTTATTACCACGTGGAAATCCTGAAAGATGTGCGGCGCTTATCGGACGTAAGGTGTCTACATTCGAAGTTCTTCCTGGATTTGGTTGGGACAATCTTGCTAACGATGAACTCGGCCAGGTTTTCGATTTTCAATACAAAAAGTGTAAACTCACTGAAGATGGATTATACTTGATACCAGACAGTGTGAACGTCATACCAACAAAGGAGAGCAATATTGGACTGTATTCTGAATTCATGGATTCTATGACAAGCTATAAATCTCTAACATCATTCTCAATAAACGGTCAAAGGTCTCAAGGTATAGGCTTAGATGGGTTAATGGGTATATCAGGATCTTTTGGTGGCGGATTCGGCATTACAAAACGTCATATGTCACAAGCGAATTCAAACGCCATCATATCTCGAGTTTCAACAAAATACAACCGATATAAAGTTACAGTTCAACCAGATGCCCCTCTATCTCCTGCTTTCAGGACTAGGATTTTAGATATTGCCAAGAGCTACCAACTAAACGATCATTCGATGGGACGATACCTTAGTCAACTGTTTGTACGAGACTTTGGGACCCACGTGATAACAAACGTAGATGCCGGCGCAACATTTATGAAAGAAGACGTACTAAAATTAGATAGTTCCTCAAGCTTAGACACACTCGGGTACAATCTTACGATAGGTGCAGCACTTTCCTATGCTGGTATATTTCCGATTGAACCAGGTGTTATAATTAATCTTAAAGCACGGCTCGGAGTAGGACTTGATGTTGGGGCTGCCGATCATGCACTTGCTTCATATACTAAACAAGTTTCGCATTCCACAATTACAACTTTCGGGGGCACAGTTATAAGTCCCTCAAGTCCAGGAAACGGTTCATGGTCAGATTCGCTCGTAAACAACTTAGTTACCATAGACAGAAGAGGACTGGCGATTCAGGAACTAATCACTCCTTTCAATTTTCCGGAAATCCCCCAGTCTATAGCCGTGGACACACAACATTCTGTTAGGAATGCTTTCGTGGCATATTATAGACATAATACATATCGTGGATGTACTGACCGAAAGGCAAAAAATTTCGACATAACGGCAAATGTAGATAGCGGAGCCTGTCAGTCTACAGCCAACGACAACTTATTTGGAGGTGCATATCAGTCATGTGATATAAAACAATCTGATGCCGGGAACATATGCTCAAGTCTCGAACGAAAGAAGCATTGTAAAGGGGTTTGGTTCTGGAAGAGATGCACAATTACTACCAAACACAGTTCAGCCACGATCCACGCATATTGGTGTGCACCTGATGGTACCCAAGTAGGAAACATGAAGATGTATTTTGGTGGAATATATACATCTACCCGACCTAACGATCTAACGGGTAAACAATCGTGCCCTGCCGATGATTCTCAATTCATAACAATCATGGACGATATTCATATTTGTTTGGAATCAAATCAGGTTGAGAGTTATGGATTTGGAGGTTTGTTCAGCTGTCAATATGGAAACAAAATGGCCGCGAAATCTCTGAGTAATTCGTCGATTGACAATCAGAATACGAACTTCCCGAAGATGTGTCCGCCAAAATTTTCACAGAAGTTCATCAAACTTGTAGACGACTGTGAAGTAGAATTCTGCTCTAACCTCGTACAAACGACGCCATTTAGGAACTTACCGGTGCTTCAAAGACCACCATTTATCAAGCATCCACATCCGAATAAAGATGTTTCGTCGAAAGCAGATCTAGTTCTCCTCAGCGACGAAGGTGCATGGTTTAAGAACGAAAAGGCATATGAAAAAATGAACGAGTTACAAGGACTTGAAACAAAGATTAAAAGTTACAAGAAATCGAGCGATTCCCTAACAAAGCTCTCCGTTTCTTGGAATGAACTTGCTCCAGCAGAAGCCGTTACTGAACCTACACTTTCCTTGTTTGCTTCTGGATTGACAGATACACCGACATCTTCTGGCGATGAAAACCTTTCCACGCCAATAATCGCTCTTATAGCTACACTGGCGACGGTCTGTTGTGTTTTGATCACAACTCTAGTGATCGTATTGAAACGTGGACGAGCGGGAAGGTGCGGTGGACAACGTGCTTTGTATCAGGAGGTACCAAATCACACAACTACTGGACAGGCTCAAGAAAATGCTGAAAAAGGAGCTGAGATAAATATTTTGATCCAGCCGAATTCTTACGGTGCATCGCAATAAAAATCATCGTGTAAAGTTTCTTGTGTAAGGTACACAATTATTCATAAGTCAACGAAATAATCATTATTCATACACTGGAAAAATCCATCTTTTGTGGTTTGATGATTATCCAAATAGTACAGAATTTTTTATGAAAATATTACAACACTCTTTTACTTTTGTTTCATATATAGTGAGTTGTGCAATTTGATATGGCAAAATGACGGCAAAAGTACGTCACACATCAGCAATTACAGTTAACCATATATGATTCCATTAACCAATTACCCAACGACAAAATTTTAACCTGGTCCAAATTCAAAGCTGTTGCAGACGTCAAAATCAAGTGAATGAAATTTTACAATTTTGGGCTTTTTGGGTGGAAACATTGTGGAAAATGAAGAAACTGCTCGTCACAAACAATTTCTTCATTTTCACGATGTTTTCTAAAGCCATTTTCTTGTGGGGAGTCAAAAGAAGTCACTTAATGGATTAATATGTTTTTGATTTAACCCTTGCCCAAACAAGACCTGGTTTTGACGTCCTTGATCAAAAAAGCTTGGATAAACATTGAGACAAAAGAAACAAACTGCTGATAATCAGCAGTTTCTCCTTTTATCTCAATATTTTATGTGCTTTATTTTACATCAAACCAATCTTTAACTGTCTAAATTTTGTCGTCTGCAGCAGCTTTCGAATTGCACCACCCAAAGATTTTGTTGTTTGAGAAAACGTTTTAAATGGACAGAGAAAGCAAAACAAGTAAAGGGGTTTCGAGATAGGGTAGATCTTTGAAACATCATCTGATAAAAAGTCATTGACGAGCAAAAAAGTATTGTATGTCAATAGCTTTATTATAAGGAGGTAATTAAGCGATCCATCGCATCCTAAAATAACTGTACTAGTTAGTATATTAAGACATGCTCAGTTTCAAAACGTTCAAATCGGTCATGTATTCATTAAGAGAATTATAAGAGATTAACTGCATTTGTTATTGTCGTATATTCGACATTGAAATTTTTCATCTTTTGTTTCAAGCTGTGACATAATTTTTGTGCTATGTATAGACTCTAATGATTACTTATCTTTTTCATTATTTGTTTCTCTGACAAAATATTCAATTTGGTTTGGTTACTTTGAAATGTTTATGTTTTTCATCTGAATTGTTTCCACAATAAATCACAATGAAGATATTATGGTTTTCTGTCATATTTCAATCATTTAACAAACAAGACCTGGTTTCTGCGTCTCTAAAAGAAAAGGCTTGTCAATTCATTATTAATTAAAATAATGTTTAAAGCAAATATCTACTGTGCTTTATTGTAAAACCCTTATCCAATATTGCATTTATCAGATTTAAGTTTTCAGAACTTTTCGATTCGCAGTTTTGTTGATTTGAAATTAAATGTAATACCAAAAGGAATGTATGAGTTTTCTAGCAAAAGGCTTAACCCTTTCCCCGAAAAGACTTGGTTTTGGTATACTTATAAGAAATATTTTAGAAAAATGTCGATGGAAATAATCAGCGAGTTCTCCCTTTTCATCCATATTTTCCTTGTTATAATTTGCTCATTTACTACTTTTGAAGTATTCCAGTTTGACTAGCCTACAAAATTCACGACGGGGAATCACGTGACACACCTGTTTTGAGAATCTTTGATAATTTTGCTAACACACGACCAAATTGAGTTAGCTTTGAGGCAGAGATTGTGAAAAATGTAAGGAATTTATTGTACGAGTACATCTTTTATGACTCTTAAGAATCGGCAGATAAAAAGGAACATTGGCGACCAAAAATTACTTTTTCACAACAATTTGGTACAACGCCCACCTCATCGATCCTAATAACCCATTACCAGATGGCGGGTCCAAATTCAAAGATGCTGCAAACGGCATTTTTTTTTTGTCTTTCTGGGTAGAAAATATTGTGGAAAATGAAGAAATTACTTTTCACAACCAAGTTCTCATAATGCTTTCCAAAGGCCTTTTTGTTGAAAGGCGTCAAAACGAGTCCTAATGTTGGAATGGCTTAATGACAAAGTGGTCGAATCCACATTATAACGCTCTTTTTCGCCCCGCAAGACAAATGCTTTTGATTGATTGATTGATTGATAATTCCTCAATTAGTATGGTAATGTCGCAGCAGCTGAAAGCCCCTGATTCCTGTCTTTTCCCATACTAGTACTAGGACAACATCCATACCGAGCCTCTAGCTGCTCGCCCACAAAGTTTAACGATATCAAACCATTGGTTAGAGAAACTTTTGTCTGGAAAGGACATTTGCTGCGACCGAGGATCGAACCAGATACCTCATGAGTGAAGGTCTGATCAAAGGCTTTGGAAAGCATTGTTCAAATCGAAGAAAATCATATTATCAAGGGATTGCGTCAGTTCGTACAATGTTTTCTACAGAGAAAAACTGAAGAATGTAAAATGTCATGATCTTGGAATTGTCGTCCGCAGCATCTTTAAATTTGTATCGATATAAAAACTTTGCCGTTGGGTAGTCGAATCGATATGAGAATTATATGAAGATATGTTTTGCATACGTTTTCAAAGAACATTTCGGGGTGACGTTCGTATCCTGGTTAAACTGCTGTTATGTCTTTTTAAAGTTACGGAAGATATATTTCTTTATCCTAGACAGCGTTAGAATCCACAATACCGTAATGGTGCGTTGTCGATTTCTTTCAAATTTTGGGCCTTTTTAATTCTTAAAGGCCGAAGAAATTCGGATTATGTACAGCGCATACATAGTTCACCAAAATACACGCAGTAGTACCATCGCCAGCAAAGCCAATTAATTTAGTTGCCGATGTGGTATCACTACACATATGCAGCTGGCCCTACTTTTCTATCACTAACTGACATACAATCCTTGTATATATGAGCAATGATTGGGCCTTAATAGCATATGAGACAACCATTTTTCAAGATCCGTCTGTGCCTAGGCGAAGTTTGAACAGGATCCTTGCTACTCTATGCCTATTACGTTTGCTAGACGTCACGATGACGCTATTTGGGAACAATATGGTTCTTGATCAAACTGCGCGTATACGCAGGCTGATCATTAACCATGTTGGACTCGAAAGCCACAGTGGACCTTTTTGTCAGATTATAGCTCATATCTTTAGACGTCTGTGGTTTGGCATAGTGGTCATACATATTCATCGAATGTCGAACTGGTACAATTATAGATTCTCATGTGAACAGTTAAAGGGACATTTCATTTTCATTTCCATTTTTTATTAAAATATGTCTTGATGCACGGGTGGTAAACAGAGAAACTAGCTCCAAAAAGAGTCAACGGTATTTCGTTGCCTCGTGACATCCGGCCTCTACCGAGGTAGTTGCAGAGAGCGAAAATCGGTAAACAAAAAATACGATCGTTGAAAAACATTTCAAAATCGAAAGTTAAAACTTTTTTACTTTCGATTTTGAAATGTTTTTCAACGATTGTACGAGGGACGGTCGGAAAGTAGTTGGACTTTTCGTGCTGCTGTCTCTCCATTTGTAACTGTATAAACACATTATATATTAGTGGAATCTACATCCATTTGCCAATAATGTGGTCGGTTTATTTTCAAAGATAGTTGTATATATACAATATTCTGTTCACTTATATGTGATAGGGGTTTTATGTATAATAGACTACATGTATTTGTCAGGGGAACAACAAGGGTAACCAAAACAAAAGAACATTCTAGTCATTTTTATCGCAAAGAAGTTAATCTTTTGAACTACATTATCACTGAAGATTAAATAATGGTTCATAATTCCGAACTTGGGATCAAAACTCAGCCACAGCAGTCGTAGAAACGAGCTGGTTCCCCACCCCTGAAGAGATTAAGCTTTTACATTCGGCTGGTAGTCATGTTTGTTGCTTTTGTGGATTCACGAGGATTGATAGTTAGTCATTTCATGTCAAATGGTATAAACTGTCATTGCCTAGTACAATTCTGAAATAATTCAGAAAAACCAAAGAATAAATGCTGAAGTAAGCGCGTCCCAGATTAGAAAAGAAAAATGTTTTCTACTTCACGATTACGCACGTTCCCATACCACAGCATCTACAGTGGAGATTATCAACTATTACCCATGACAAACGTTGTTTTACTCTTCTTATAGCCCTGACCTCGCCCTACGTGACTTTTATTTGTGTCTAGAACTGATGAAAATGCTTGTTGGGGAGAAATTTGAGACTAGGGCGCCTTTGATACCGGTGGTTACACAGTACCTAATACAGTGGGTCTACGTCATGGTTAATAGTGGAAATAGTAAAGCTCCTACGAAGATGGCAAAAATGCATAGATATAGATGGACAATTTGTTTAAACAATGTAGAAAGAGTTTTGTTAAAAAGTTAAATAGTTTTAGAGAACTAGTCAAAAGTCCAACTACTTTCCGACCGTCCCTCGTATTAAAACCATGCGACTAATACCGTTTACTCTCGTGCACAACAAACTTTGACCATTTCTTCATATTACAGCATCGCCGGATTTCTCAAAAACTCGCTTCAAAAGAAATATTTTTAAAAAATATGTTCGTGACCTACAAATTTTCGCTCTATGCAACTACCTCTTTTTGGAGCTAGTTTCTTTGTTTAGCACCCGTGTGATGCCAAGATTGATTATTCTAATGGGCATAAATGCAATCAGTTGTTTGAAGTTGTTGCTGATAAGCGAATAACATGCCTTTAAATTTGAGCTAAGTATGACACATTCCATACACATCTAAACTGTTGTCCACAACAATTTGTTTTTAAAATTTTAACACAAACATATGAGCCAGGATCTGGAAAAACGTCCTTTATAGCATTTGAGGACAACATGGTTCCAGATCAGCCTGCGTATACAAGCAGTCTGACCAGGAATCATGTTGTTCTCCAATAGCTTCCTCATGGTCTGTAACAACCATTCGAGAGTAACATGAATGCTAGCTAGACTGCATCTAGTCACAGCCTGATCTTGAAACCTGGCTGGCTCAAATGCTGTAAAGGACGTTTTTCCAGATCCCGGCTCATATATATTTCTCGTAAACGACGCAATATTTTGGCGTGAAATTTTCAGTATTTTCATTAGGAAATGTGTTCTTTCAGATAAAATAAAAGTAAAATTTATGAAAAATGTCTGTGAAATGTCACTTTAAGACAAGGGTTACAGACGACAAAATTGATATTGATAAAGATACGATTCCAGTCTAGTTTGGAAAAAGGTAAAGAAAGGCTAATTTAGCCTAGACCGACAAGCCAATTATCTGAGTGTCAAGCTTTTTAAGCCATGATATTATGTCAATATGTTAAACTGAAAGCCTCTGCAGAAGTCATCGCCTTTAACCCTTTCCCAAACGGCAGAAATTCAAAATTTCGAAATTCAATTTCGAAGGCTGCTGCCTACGACCAATAGACCTCGTTTAAGATAGAATCTGCGCACAATATAGCACAGAAAATATTGAGACATAAGGAGAAACTGCTGGTTATCAGCAGTTTCTTCTTTTGTCTCAATGTTTACCCAAAGCATTTCTATAAGTGAGGTAACAACAAGGTCTTGTTTGGGAAAGGGTTAAAGAAAATGCCAAAAGTTCAGCAAAATTTAGAAAAATGAATGCTGGTCACAACATTGCATACAGTTTAGCCTGAAATACTTTCTTTTGGAGACTCCATTTAAGGTAAGACCTGGGTAATGGGCTATGTGACCAGTTATGAAACGAAATATTATGATGCGAATAGACGATTTCAAGGGAAGTAATTTTCATTGCTCTCAAATATTGTTTTTGTTGGTTTTTGTGCCTACTCTTCATACAATTTAGATACATTTTTACAAAAATTGTTTAGAATACCCCCGGATATCTGACCACGCTCAATTATTTCCGTTGTTACGAAAATGGGCGATATTGCATCTAACGGTTCTTTAAAAATGCTCGGACTCACGGACGTCACGGGGTTAATCAAAAAATAACGATTATACGGGCGAAATGGCCACGAAGTGGCCTTTCGTCCGTCTATAGATAGAAATTTAAACGGAAATAAAAATGTCGGAAACCCTCTGTTTTTTTTTCAATGTTAATTGAATGGAAAAATCAGAGGGTTTCCGTGAAATTTCGGGCGGGGGGGGAAGGGTAATTTCGCATTTTTGGATACGAGTGCCCATGGCTTTTAACGTCATTTTTACAGCAATAACCTGATAATCCCCTTCCTAAACGCTATCAAAACAACCTGTCAGACGCAGTGGATCAATTAATATCGATATAAACAAAGCTCTTGAATTGTGTGTGAATTTAAGAAATACAACAACAAAGGTAAATTTTAACTAAAGACCTAAGCGAAGTCGACCTTTGCTAGCTCACGTGTTAACGTTCTTGAATCGATAATTTATGACAGATCAGCGGCCATCTTGTTTCGTTTGCTAATATACCGGCAACAACAATTTTGGCTGCATTCACCATGGAGTAACATACTGCGCGATAATATGAAGTGGTGTGACACCACAAAGAAAGTGTAGATTTATTACCGGAAGTAATCAACAGAAATGGGCCGAAGAAATCGGTGCAAACGGCGGGTTCCCAAACGACTTCGAGAACTTTGTGTATGTGTAAGTGTCAAAATCTAAATGAGTTTCGTACCAAATAAATTTCGACCGATCAAGTTGTAGTCTGGATATACCGCGTCTTTTACGGTACCGCGGTATTCGAAAATGTGTTCATTAACAAACGAAGCATCAGCTATCAACTGCGTGCATTAGCTAAACTATAATTTTCGGTGATTATTTTTAACATTATTTGTCTGCATTGGATTGCTGTAGAAAAAGAAAACATTCCATGTTTTCATGTCTCCATTCATCATTTATTTTTAGCAGGCCCGTAGGAAAAGGGGGGGGGGGCTTAGTTGCAATAATGTAACCGAAACCATTTTGAATCACAAACAAATACCCATCATCAAGTTTGTGGCTACGATATCGCAGCTGGGGGGGTGCTAAGCCCCCCATATGTTGTCCATAAATCCCGAATGTTCTTAATTTTACACTGAAAATGTTGGGAAAGTCCAAATACCCCCCCCCCCCTCCTA
Source organism: Fragum sueziense (assembly GCA_963680895.1). Lineage (NCBI taxonomy): Eukaryota > Metazoa > Mollusca > Bivalvia > Cardiida > Cardiidae > Fragum > Fragum sueziense. The sequence continues at coordinate 8,443,215 of OY804592.1, forward strand.
TAATCAGGACAAGGGCGTTAGCCCCCCCCCATATGAAATTGCTTCATACGGGCCTGTTTAGGACGCCATTAACAGGGGTCTTGCTACCAATTTTTGTTTGGGGCCAGTGGGCAGTGAAATTGGGAAAAAGAGTGACGTTTTTACCTAAATTGGAAAAAACTAAAACAATTTTTTATTCATGATACTGTCACTCAGTTTTAGCTGCAAATTAGACTGTAGTGGTGTAAAATGCATTTGTACATACTCTTGTTTAAGAATCCACTCTAAAACTGTCTTCAAAATGTTTGTAAATGAAGATGAGGTCTTTACATGGTGCATTCTGGGTCCTCATTGGGAATTTTCACCAGAAACATTAATTTTGTATCCAGCGTCTGGGGCGAATATTTTTGAGGGGGGTTCGAATAACTTGCAATAATTTAACCAAAACCTACCCATCATCAAGTTTGTGGCTACGATATGGCAGCTAGGTTCGAATATACTAATAGAGAGGTTCAATTTCCTGTTATTACTCAATTGTGACTAAATTTCTGCATGAAAATGAAATAATCAAGCTACATCTAGGGGCAGGGTTGTGCCTAGGTCAGAATTTTATGGGGACACAGGTGTCCCTGTACCTACAAATCATGAGGACATTGGAAAATTTTGGGGGACAAGCTAAAGTAACAACTATTTTAGTCATGATTTTAAACAAGTCTTGCATTTCATGTTGACATCAGTCTCGCTCAACCACGGACATTTTACCAACCAATTCTTATAGAACTTTTGTTCCTTGCGTTTGATTTGTCTCTGAGAAAGATAATTGATGCATTTGGCTGTCTGCATCAGCAGACGACACAGTATCGGGTGTTTTATCCCCAATTCATCGATTTCACATCGTCTGCTATCTTTCTAGAACTCAGCTCAAATGATCATAAGGCTTAAATGTTTATGTTAATCTATAGCTAATAGCACATAATATATTGAGGACAGATGAGAAATTGCATTTGTATGCGTAAATGTATTGAATTACCATGACTTAACATGATTTCTATATTCATTTCAGCTATAAAACAAGAATCTACATGGGTTGGTTCGAGTTAGTTAATAGTAATTGTGCAGGCCTAATTTTGAGGCCAAGAACCAGACACATTTCAAGTGATTTTATTTGTTGTTTGCCATTCTAACCCTTTCTCAACCAAGAAACTTTTAGAGTGTTCCACTTCAAAAACACACAAATGACAAAATGGAAGGTATTCAAGATAGAATTTGTGTAAAATATGGCAAAGAAAATATTGAGACAAAAGGAGAAACTGCTGGTTATTAGCAGTTTCTTCTTTTGTTTCAATGTTTTCCCAAGCCATTTCTATTAGGGACGTCAAAACCAGGTCTTGTTTGGGAAAGGGTTAAGTTTATCTTAGTAAAAGAGTACAAAACATGGCAAAGTAAAACACATTACAGCAATATTGCACATACTTAGTTATCAAATAGGAAAAAAGACTCCCTTATCTAAATAATTTTAATGTGTTTGTATAATTATGTATAGATTCTGATAATTCTGATAAAATAGCACTAGGTCTGTTCAATCACTGTTACTGGACTGTCTATTAATAAATTGCTGAGTGTAACGCTGCACGCCTAGGAGGAAATAGTGTTTGAAATAAGATATCATGTTACATAATTATGTTAAATGGACAGGTCTGTTGCTGCCCACTGCAAATGCTGATCAGGGAACACTTCAGTTGTCGATACTTACTCATATGATAATTATATTTTGGATATGACGTTTAGCTGAACATATTTATATAGAAATTTAATTTTGAGGGTTCAGCGCATTTAAAACTACATTTTTTTGTATTTCTGAATCTTAAGAAAATAATATGTCATGAGTTCTAATGAGTTTCAATGCTGTATTTATTGAAAAAGATATATTTAGAACTCAAAGATATTTTCATGCGCGGATCCAGAGGGGGGTCATTACCCCCCCCCTGGAATTTGGCAAAAAAGGGGTTATAAAAAAGATTACTGGTTATAGCCCATACAAGCAGCGTCATTCGTCCCTGTGTGCCACGACAAAGCGTTGTTATATTTAGTCCTTCATGGTATAACATGTATCTGCATGGATCAAGGGGGGTGCGGGGGCCTGATCCCCCCTGGAATTTGGCAAAAAAAGGGGTCGGATCGGAAGACCCCCCCGGGAAAAATACCTGGATCCGCGCTTGATTTTATCTGAAAATTTTAGAAAGTTTCTTAGTTTTTCCCTCTCCTGTAAAATTTTACAAAATTTAGTTACAATAGTTTTGCACTAAGCCCTCGATTTGCATTATGACCATCATAAGTGTTGAGATATTATATATGTATTTGACAATTTTGTCCAGTTTCATGTTATGAATTTAATATGCATATAAATGTATACATGTATTCAATTATCATTTTTTCAGACATGGTGAAATCAGAAAACAGGGGTATGGTGAATAGCTGTATAAAGTCTGGTGGAATGGATTGTGTTTCAGAAAGGCCTTCAATGGTATGCATTAATTCTTTATCCCTGAAACAATCTTGATTTTATCGTATCATGTACAAAGTTAGATTTTTTCTGAATTATAAAGTATGATGAAAAACATTACTTTATTAAAAAAACTATACTTAGCCATAAAGTACAAATTGTATGCAACCTGTTTCAGCATGGATCAGTTTCAAATATTGGTGTTTAGAAAAGGATGCACAAGTATATATTTACATGTCTAGATCTATGCTCGATTGGAATGTGACAATTTTAATGATGAGTTCACAGTTTACATGTTGAATTGCCCAGGTAGGTAATTAAGCAGCAGGGGTGCAGTATATACATGTATATATTGTAAATAAAATGTTCTGTTCTGTTCTGTATATATTTAAGGGCACATCCCCTGCCGCTTAATGAAACCCATCCTGCATTAAAAGGGGTGATTTAAATGGGTAATCACAGTTTTTTAAAGTAATTACAAACTTTTCCAAAAGGACCAGAAGAATTTTACATTCTTCAGTATAAACAATGTAGGATATATCAACAATCAACATCTTCTACTTTTCATTCAATGTTTTAATTTTGAAAACATGCATATCCTTTTTCCTTTTGCAATATATGTATATATATATATATTCATATTGCAGATTGCAATTTTGTAAAAATACATTGAAACCTTTTTTGATGATTTAATTACTGATTTTGTCATCTCATCAGCATCACCTTTGAAATTTTTGATAATATTTTTCATTGCATGTATTGTTGCATTTTGACAAGGCTTGAAATATTGTTAGAAAAGTAGAAAATGCCAGGATGCCAGGAGTTGTGATTTTTAGCTCCACTGGCCGACAGGCCAGCGGGCTATTGTCATGGCGCTGTGTCCGTCGTACGTGCGTCCGTGCGTCCGTCCGTCAGTCCGTCCGTAAACTTTTCCTTTGAAAATCTTCTTCTCAAAAACTACCTGATGGATTTCAACCAAACTTCACAGGAATGATCCTTGGGTGACCTTCTCTCAGATTCCTTCAAAGAATTCTAATTGAAGCAGAAAGTCTGGAGTTATCTGCCCTTGAATGTCAAAAATGACTGTTTTGACTTTGTTTTCACTCTAGCAACTACAAATATTGACCAGTCAAGACAGAACTTGTACAGAATGTTGGTGACTATAAGATCTTGCCTGGGTATAATTTTCAGCTAGAACTGAATTTTGCATCATGAGCTATGTGCCCTTGAAATTGACAAAATTGCCATTTTCAGCTTTATTTTGACTCTGTTTTTGCTCTAGCAACTACAAATATTGACCAATCAAGACAAAATTTGTAAAGAATGTTGGTGACTATAAGATTTTACCGTGGTATATTTTTCAGCTTGATCTGAATTTTACATCATGAGTTATGTGCCCTTGAAATTGACATAATTGCCATTTTCGGCTTTATTTTTACTTAGTTTTTGCTCTAGCAACTACAAATATTGACCAATCAAGACAAAACTTGTACAGAATGTTGGTGACTATAAGATCTTACGCTGGCATATTTTTCAGCTTGATCTGAATTTTACGTAATGAGTTATATGTGCCCTTGAAATTGACAAATTTGCCATTTTCGGCTCTATTTTGACTTTGTTTTCACTCAATCAACTGCAAATAATGACTAATCAAGACAATACTTGTACAGAATGTTGGTGACCATAAGATCTTACATTGGTGTAATTTTCAGTTTGATTTGAATTTTACATCATGAGTAATGTGCCCTTGAAATTGACAAAATTGCTATTTTCGGCTCTATTTTGACTATGTTTTCACTCTTGCAACTACATTCATTGACTAAACAAGACAAAACTTGTACAGAATGTTGGTGACTATAAGATCTTGCCTTGCTATATTATTCAGGTTGATTTGAACTTTACGTAATGAGTTACATGTCCTTGAAATTCACAAAATTGCCATTTTCGGCTTTATTTTCACTTTTACAACCCATAGTATTGATTTATCAATACAATAACTTTCACAGAATTTCACTGACCATAAGATCTTACTTGCTTGAAATTTTCAGCTTGCTTGTTTGTGCAGCCTGAACCTTTGAAATTGCGTTCAACGAGACAAGCAATCAGGCCTGTGGAGCGCTTCCAGACCGCCAGGGCTGTCCAGTTAGGGGTCAGTATAAGGCTGAAATGTTACATTTGTTACTTTTGTATAATTGCAGGTTCATAAATCAGGTGCACAGATGACTAAAGATGATGCTGACAATGATGATTACCGGTGTTATAACAGACCAATTGACAATTTGTGGACATTGTTTGGTCCGTACAGTGATTGTTTACAATATCCATGTATAAACATTCAAATTTTAAATCCGACAAAACTCCATCCTGTTTTAACCAATTCAAACATAATGACATATTTTGACAACCTGATGAAAGGTTTTGAAAACATTGAGGAAAATGAAGAAATGGTTTTGTGACAAGCAATTTTATCATTTCCCACAATGTTTTTTAGCCAGTTAGAACAGAATATATGAAATTTTATTCTCTTGAAATTGTCATCTGCAACATCTTTCAATTTGGGATAGTCTTAAAAAATCCCTCTGGTAATTGGTTACAAATGATATAGTGCAGATAATCAAATTCAATAAAATATCATGCTGTGACTTGTAAAAAACCAACCAAAATGTCATTCATGTTTATGAAAATTAGAATAAATTTTTAACGTTTTATTTGATTTTTGTTCTAGCTATCAGAAAACATACACATTAACCCAAATAAGTCCTGATTATGTCATTCCTGAAAGAAAAAGCTTAAGAAAACATTGAGACAAAAGAAGAAAATGCTGATAACCAGTGTTTTCTCCTTTTATCTAAATATTTTCTATGCTAAATTGTACCTAAATCCTATCTTTATTCAACATTCATTTGATGTTTGCAGGATGTTTCCTATTGGATCACCTCTAAATTCTAGAGTTTGGGAAAGGGTTAAATCAGAGTAATAACTGGTATAGAGATTTGATAGACATAAGGATGTTATGCCTGCCAACAGCATATCTTCTGTCCTCTTTATTTCAAGTTGTGCACCGGTCCATGAGAAAACTTTCAACCAAAGTAAATATAGTTTACACTCATTTTAAAAGTCAACATCTGATATGTCAAATTTCTGCTTAAGTCGAAGTGAAAATGTGGTCCTTGCATCACCAATGGCCATAGGGTATCAATCAGGTTAGACAAATTTAATTATTTTAAAATGAATAAATCTATTGAAATACAGTAGGAAAAGGAGATAATTTGCTCCTTTCGAGCAATTTTTCATTTCCTGCTATATTTTGATAATACACGCACTTGCCTAACGAAAATGAATAAATATCATTAATCAAAGCCGAAAAGAATTGGGATAAGTCAAATTCACGATATCTCGAGCTAGAATGACGTTCCCTACGACTTCGACACAAGGAATATTACGAAACGTATTGGAAAATGGCTTACTGTCGTTTGAAGGCAATGCTGAAAACTGTTGAGTTTAAGTGAAACATGCTAGTGATAGTGAACTTTCCGAGCGTCTTCAATATATGGGAACTTTTGAAAACCATGGACTGGATGGGAGAAAATGTTGAAAAAAAAATATGCCTGTTTGCGGTTTTTAGCTCACCTGAGCACAAAGTGCTCAAGGTGAGCTATTGTGGTAACTCAATGTCCATCTGTCTGTCCGTCCCTCTGTCAACAATTTGGTGTTTACACTCTAGCATCCACAAAAGTTGGCCAATCTTGATCAAACGTGGTCAAAGCAAGTATGGTCATAAGTTCTCGGATGAGTTTGATTATGGGTCTGATCGGACCTGGAAGTCCGAAGTTATGTGTCCTTGAATATTGAAATTAGCTAGTTTTGACTTTGTTTACGCTATGGCATCTACAAATATCAGTTAATCATAAAAAACTTTGGACACAATGTTGGTGAACATTTGATCTCTCATGAGTTTGATTTCCAGCTTGATCGGAATAGAATGTCATGAGTTATGTGCCCTTGAATTTTACAAAATTGCTGTTTTAACCGTTTTTGACTTTCTTTACACTCTAGAATCTACAATTCTTGATCAAACAAGACAAAACTTAATAACAATTTTAGGGACTATAAGATCTTGCATGAGTTTTATTTTCAGATTGATTGGATAGGAAAATCATGAGTTATGTGCCCTTGAATTTTACAAAATTGCTGTTTTCTACAGTATTTGACTGTTTACACTCTAGCGTCTACGAATATTGATCATTAAAGACGAAACTTAGACACAATGTTGGTGACCATTACATCACACGAGAGTGTGATTTTCAACTGGATCGGAATGAAAAGTTTTGAGTTATGTGCCCTTGAAATTTACAAAATTGCCGTTTTGACCGTTTTCGAATTTGTTAACACTCTAGCACCCACAGTTATTGAGGAAAAATTGACAAAACTTCGTCACAATGTTGGTGACGATAAGATCTTGGAGGAGTTTGATTTTCAGTACGATCAGATCAGAAAGTTGTGAGTTAAGTGCCCTTGAATTTGACAAAATTGACGTTTTCGACTGTTTTTCGACTTTGTTTACGCTCTAGCTTCTACAGTTTTTGACCAATCAAGATGAAACTTGGACACAATGTTGGCCATAAAAACTTGCATGGGTTCAAATCGTTCCCATCGGATCAGATAGTTAAGAGTTATGTGACAAAATTGCCGTTTTCGAATCTAACTACTACAAATATTGAAAGAACAAGGCAAAACTTGACCGCATCCGGATATGTTACGTAATGACGACACTCGGAAAAAACATATGTTTTATGAATCTCAAAATGGCCACATTACGGGTATTCTACCTTAATTAAAGATCAATTACTCTTAATCTTTCCACCCAAAAAATACAACAATATGTATATTCCACTGATTCATTTAAAATTTTTGTGTGCAACATCTTCGTATTTGGACCAAAGTCAAATTTTGACGTTTGGGAATGGGTTTATTATGTGGATTTCAAAATTCATACAATTCATTATGATGTCTGCGTGACATGTCTGTAAGGTCATTGTTCTTGGTCAAAGACACATGTATGTCAAGGTCATAATTACAGAACCTCATAGACCTATATAGACTCTACTCCAAGTTCCAACAAGCATTTGTGCTTCACATGCACGTCTTTTAGTCTAAAACCCTTTGGACTTTGACGAGATAGATCTAATTTTCTAGGAAACGTTTAGGTTGACGTCGACATCCTTTCGCCCGTTTCTAGGCTTTGCCTACTTTCATATTACTGGAAGTGGATTACCCAGGCCTTACCTTAATGTACAGTCAACTTGTCTATTCCGGATCATAACCTATCCCGGATCACTTTGATTTCAGTCTTGAATAACTTCAATAGACGAACTCCGAGGTAAAAACTAGTATTGTGCAAAAAAAATGCATGCAGAGTTGACAGCCAGTCGATTGCTATTTAATTGAAATAATGGCTTGGATCACGAAAAGAGGGTGTATGGAGTTGAACAATAAACCTTTTATTTTATTCTATTTCATCTGTATGTTTGCGTACAAACTATTTACTAACACCCTTACCCTTACTTGTCTATTCCGGATCAGCTTTTTGAAGCCTGTCAAAAGGGGCCGTCTCAAAATAAACGAAAGTCATTAACCACGATTGCAGTTCTAATTCTGATTCTTGTTACATTATATTATGCAATGTGTTGATTAGATTGATTATGAGTTTGTTATCGTTCCAGAAACTGAATAAATAAATGATAACCCAAAGATTTTCATAGTAGATCAAATTTTATTTATATTTATGAGCGGCGTTTTCGCTGATAACGCAAAATGTCGAAAATACACCTTAATACAACCCGTATGTTAGACTTCTAGGATGGCCATCGACGTTACTTTTATTCAAAACTCTCCATCTAAAGAATTAAGCATGATGTGACAATAATGACAGGTCTAAATAATTTTAGACAGCATCTTTATGACGTGATCCGCAATAGGTCAACTTGTCCGGAACCGGCGAATCAACGCACACTAAAAAACACCGTGGACGGCAGCTATTTGCATGGATTGACATCGAAGAAACATTGTATCTTAGAGCTTACATGTATTCTAATTCGTTAAAAAAATTCATCACTTTGGTGCAAAAATTTAGTTAAAATTTTACTTCTGGCTAGTGATCCGGAATAGGCCAGTTGACTGTATTGTGTTAGAGAAGGATATTGTTGACTGCAATATATTTAAATTTAAACCAATCAACCTCCTTGCCATTTTGGAAGGGGTTATTCCTTTCCCAAATAAGACCTGGCCCCGGTTTCTCGAAAAAAAACTTAAGTATAGTCTCATGAGAACATGCTCAACTTCAAAGGGATTCTCTCCAACGTTGAAGGGTATTCGATTAAAGTTCACGTAGATTTCTTGCGATGTGAGCACGGTGCTCAGATTTGAGCATGAGAACGTACTTAAGTGTTTTCGACAAACCGTGACCTGGTTGATAATCCTTATAGAAAATGTTTTTCAAACACTTTCATGTCTTTGTAAAAGGGGTAAATGCTGATATCCAGAATAGAGAATGATTTTATCCAGTAGACAATGACGTAATGTCGGACAAACAATAGTATTATCGTAGGAGTTGTTATAAAATCTCGTAACTATGGCTTGATTCAAGCCGTAGTTACGAGATTCTGTAACAACAGCGACGGTTCATCAAAACAGAACTATAAACCCAGTCTATTTTGGCACAGAATTCATTGGCATTTTTACTGTTGTCTTGGCACAAATACCGTCTTCATCAACATCCTTTGTGTCATCTGCATAAGCACTCGCATCGGATCCGTCTAATTATGTGTCGTTTTGGAATAGATAAATGTCGTCGGTGGGGAGACAAAACCTCGTAACTCAAGCTTATTCAAGTTGTAGTTACGAGGTTTTGACTCCCCACCAGCGATGTGCTTCTTCAGATTGGCATGTGACACTTGACGGGTGAAACGATACTACTGTCTGCAATGTTCGATTGCAATTTAAGACCTTTAATAGCTAGGAAGTATTTCTTCTTTGATATACCGGATTACATTACGGTAATATATATGGGTATTATTATTATATTTCATAATAGTTTAATTTCATTTCTTTGATAAAAAAAATCACAGAAAAGCTACGATCATTTTATGCAAAATGCGGTTAACTAATTTCAAACTCTTATTTAACCCATTACCACACAATGACTCGTATTGACTCCCCACAAGATAATGGCTTTGGAAAACATCGTGAAAAATGAAGAAATTGCTTGTAGCAAGCAATTTCCTCATTTCCCACAATGTTTTCTCTCTAAAAATCCAAAAATATTTCTAATTTCATACACTTGAAATTGTCGTCAGCAGGACCTTTCAATTTGGATCGCCCTAAACCTTTGCCGTTTGGTAATGGGTTAAGAGACAGGGAAATGCTTTATGATGCAATAGAATTGGTAATATTAAATTTCCCAAGTATTGTCTCGTTAAAAGGCGATTTGAATGTCCCTTTGAATGTGTGCGCTTTAATATATCGATAGAGTTGAACATACGCTTATTCAATCAAAATCCTGATCTCGGTTTCGTTTTCTTGTAAGCAGAGCAAAATGGCATCAAGTGTGGCACACTTAGCAGTCCTCCTACAAATTATGACGTCCGTGTTGGCAGTTTTCGAGAATTTGGAATATGACAGAATGTCGTTCTCCAGGGACTATCGAGACACCGTGTGCGGCCTACAGACCCTTGACCAGCATACGAGCCGGATTTCGAGCTTCAATATAGACGACAACACGTGTGATAGTCAGCCCTCGGACCCGGGTAATACTACATTTAAACTGACAAGGAGAGAACCCGTCTTTGACCCAGTAAGTACACGTGGGTATGGTGTTCAAAATGAGGCAAACGTCTATTTTTAAGACATTGGCTCATTTTGAACACCATACCCATGCGTTTCTCTAACAAGGAGAGAACCTGCCTTTAAGCCAGTAAGTATGATGAAAGGGGCCTTATGGAAATTCTACAAAGCATCATTTCTAGAAACAAGTTAGTCTTAGAGAAAGTCAAATGGATGACGTATGATGTAAAAATGAACCTTGTAGTTTAACTTCGATCCGTGTAAATCTCGTCGATCTGCGCTATCCGCGAAGATCAACCAGGTGCATTCTTTTGGTACTTCCTAACAATCTCTTTTTTTATCTACACTATGAACGCCAAAAACAAGGTCTGCTTTGGGAAAGATTAGATTAATTGGTAAATTTGAGTCTACGGAAAAGTATTGATGGTCGGCATTTTCCCCTTTTTCTCAACATTTTGCACGCTCTTAAAGCGTAATTACTTCTGAGCCAGTATCTGATCATGGTCCATTGGTATCGTTTTAGTCAGCCTAGAATAAGGTCAGTCTAAATAAAGTCCGTTCCAGCTCCCATCTGCTGTCCAAGGGTCGGTTGCTTTAGGTTTACGTAAAAAAAAGAGCTAAAATCTCCATTTGACCGAATTTTAAGTCATTGTGATGAATGTGTTAAAGAATTGCTTCAAATCGTGCATAATTATGCATGTACTTGTAAGTCAAAATCCATATTGTTCAACGGGCCGCGGCAGTTGGTTGCGCATCTGCCACTCACTCGAGAGGTCCCGGGTTCGATACCCGGCCGCGGCTAATACCGTTTCTGACAAATATATCACCCACCAATGGCTTTGAAATCGTCAACCTATGTGGGCGAGCAGCTGAAGGCTCGGTTAGGGTGTTGCGGTAGTTCTGGTATGAGAAACAACAGGAATCAGTGGTTATGTGCTCCAGCCGCCGCGATATGACCATAGCAGTTGAAAACGGGTTTAAACCCCAATAAACCAAACAATGTTGGTCAATAGCAATGAATTTTGTGCTAAAAATAGACCGGTTTTAACGTTATGCATTGATAAACGGTCGGTGTTAATATCAAATCTACAACTTTTAGACATAGAAGTATGTTTACATTTATGTTTAGAAGTGCTAAGGTAATGTCGCTGCTTTTCAAAGAAAACCTTGTAACTGCAGCTTCAAACAAGCTGCAGTTACATGGTTTTCGTTGAAAAGCGACGATATGTTCACAGAAAGTAAACAGGTAGAATCAACCGGATTTCGATTTTTGAAGATGTTGGCTATCATAATCAGTCAGACTTTTTCTAAAAACTACGGAATCCTGTTTCTGCAATCAACTTTTCTAAGGAAAATTGAGTTTGTGAAATATAGAAATGTTGAAGTTTGTCTGTGACAGTTGTCAGAAGTTAGTGTGACAATTGTCAGAAGTTAGTGTGACAATTGTCAGAAGTTAGTGTGACAATTGTCAGAAGTTAGTGTGACAATTGTCAGAAGTTAGTGTGACTAACTTCAACTGTTCTTCTTTTGATTTTGATAGAAAAGTCGAAATTAGTGCGACTAACTTCCACTCTTCTACCAAAATAGTTACCTAGAAATATAGAAAACTTGAAGTTTAGTCTGTGACAATTGTCAGAAGTAAGTGTGACTAACTTCCCACTTTTCGACTTTTCACAAACTCAATTTTGGCAGAAAAGTGGAAGTTAGTGTCACTAACTTCCACTTTTTGACTTTTCACATACTCAATTTTGGTTGGAAAATGGAAGTTAACTTCCACTTTTCTGACAAAATAGTTACCTAGAAAAGTAGAAAACTTGAAGTTTTGTCTGTGACAATTGTAAGAAGTTAGTGTGACTAACTTCCTCTTTTCGTCTTTTCACAAACTCAATATTGATAGAAGAGTCGAAATTAGTGCGACTAACTTCAAAATTGGATGGCGGAGACAGGATTCCGTAAAAAAACGCAAATTTAGATTCGCTTGAAAAATATTGTTTCACTGCCGATCTAATACACTTTTTTACTTTTGATGTCAATTACTTTGGCGTCTGAAACACTTTTCAAATCGGACTTGTTTAAAATATCTTCGCTTGGCAATGAGTTATATTTGACGGTTTTCAGGCGATGGAGGTGTACACGGATATAGTCCCGAGTTTTGTGGTGGGGTCGTCTGTCGTCTATGACGTCAGAACGGGGACACAACCCTTAACTGGCAGGTAACCTTTAGATTAGTTACTTGATGACTTTATTTGTTGACATGACGTGGTAAATAGAATTGGTATTTAGTATTTAATTAAGGCCGTTTAACGAAAAGTAACGAAACATTTATATAGAACGGCAAATTATTTTGTTTGTTTTTTAATGTGTTTTTTTTTCTATTTTGAAAACTGACACGTGTCAGCTTTGTATTATCGTATTTAAACGGCTTTCATCAAATTAGACAGCTACCTGATATGCTAAATGTACTTCAAGAACGTTCTAGAATCACCCTGTCCGGTTTTACTACAAACAAACTCATTCGTCGTTAAGTATTACAAATGTAACATGTTGTTTAAAGGTGCAATTACGAGGTTTTTGTAGAAAAGAGACGATATTTAGGCTGCTGAAATTGTATTAGAGCAACCAAAACAAAGAATACGTGACACAACTATACTAAAGATAGTTCAAAACAACAATAACTATGCAAAGAAAATGTTCAATAAATGCTCTAACAAGTGACCGATCAGAATTGGGTTTGAAGTAGAGAAAGTGTAAACATGTCGAAAATTTGCAGAATTTGATGAATCTTTTTACACATCACATGATAAAAAAGGTATTGACGACCAAACATTTTTATTAGCGATGTAAGGTCATCTTTTATTCTATTGTCTTTGTTTTTGTTTAAGTCTAACGATCAACATACAGCGAGACAGCAACCTGATATGTTACCACTTGAACTTCCGGTTCTGGGAACACACAGTCAAATTTAACAGTAACCAAGGTTACTGGGGCTACGAGATCTCCCTGCTTAACCCACTGGCCCTACTAAATACGTTATATCAATTAGAGGTGAAATACAACGATGTTGCACTCGAGGTTTGGATTATCCATTATTTTCGATAGTTTGTTTAAGTTTGGAGAGCGGCCATGTGACTTGTAGATTTTGTGTTTCTTCGGCACCAAATGCCCATGCTACAATTTTCATCATTTTTTTAAAGCGAAATATTCCCTTTTTTGAGGGTGAATGTCAAATGAAGTATTTTGTTGTTCTAAATGTAAACATCTGTCAGAAAATGTTTGATCTTTTTTAAAATGTAGATTTTTTGTCATAATTAGGCCAAACAGGGTGGATGGGGTAAGATAAAGTCAACAATGATTTTTAGATATTTCTTTCAACCATTCCATCACTTTTGTTCATACACTGAACAGATGTTCTAAACCGCCACTTTTTAGAACAAATATTTTGGTATAAATGAAAAACGAATAGCTCGTTTGAAACAATATTTGCACATTTGATTTTGTGATCACTAGCTATCGGTTTAACGCAATAAAGTCGAAATTAAAACAACAACGTTTTATGTGTAGCGTTTTTGATATAAAACCAGTTTTTGCACGTGGCGCACGATGTGATGAGTTAAATTTCACAACATTACTCGAGCATTAGTTCATAGTGATCCGACATGCTGATTTTGCAAAGAAAAATCAACTCAATGGACCGGATGTCCTTAAGTGATATGGGTCGGACTGTGGGGCTTATCGAAAGCGACATCGATATGAATAAGACATGCACCCTTTTAAGTGATTTGTGCATGTTTCAAAAGGTTGACCATGATACTGCAAAATGCATTAATTGTTTTCCGATTGCCTTCTGTTTTTCGAATTTTATGGACCTCAAAGTGCACCAAGGAGCATGGCCCTTAGAATCCACCATACAAAACATTACTACATCACATGTACATTTTCTGAGAGATGACCTGTCTCTTGCACACATTTAACATGTCAGTAATGGATGTTTGACGCGTGTGAGCTAATAGAGAGGATTTAAAATTATGTTTACAAACTGCATTTAAGTGTTCTTTTGGCATGTATTACATTCCATAGAACACGATAAAGCATTCTAAAGTGAAGATAGGCCGACATTGTTGTTAAATGTTTCGTTTGATTTTCTATTGATTCTTTATAACGAGTTATATGGCCCAAACAACCATGTCAAAACCCACCACAGATCATGACCCGTACAGTCTACCATACAAATTGTCATTATTCCACATGTACCTTTCTTGACGAAAGACATTACTTATGAATCAGTTATGTATATCAGTAATGGATCCTTGACGTCTGTATGCTACTCAGGAGGATACAAAGTTATGTTTACAAACTGGATTTTTTGTTCTATTTAATAGCACGTTTTGTATTCCGTAGAACACCATCAAAGCATTCAAAAGAGAAGGCTGGCCGACAATTTTGTTAACAGTCAACAAATATCACCCAGATTTAATGCACATATGAATTCAAATCGGAGAAATGCTCTAAAGTAATCATTTGTCATTACATGAAGTTTTGGCAAAAATACCAGGAAACTAGAAGTGGTGCAGACTTACCTAGGCTACTGAGACGTCTAGAATGATACCTTAAAACTTCCCAGGTAGCTACAACTTAATGAGGGCTCATTGTCAAGCAGAGTTATTGGCGCAGAGTGATGTCACATCCCGTGCTTACAGTTTGCCTTGTTGATGAGAAAATGTAGACGTGACAGTGGCCCTTTTCAATTTGCAATTTTGTCATGTTATTGTCAAAGGATCTCAATGAAATTTTGGCATATTCTATTGAAATGGTTAATCTTTTTTATTTGAAAATTTCAAGCTCCTATCCAAAATATTAATGGAGTTATACGAAGTTACATGCCGTGGCGGTTTAGAAGATCTGTTCAGTGTATGTTAAGTTTCTAAATTGTTATAACATTTGAAATGATCCATTGAGAATAACTTGCTATATGACTTTAAAGAGGCATAACATTCAGATAAAGTATGTCTTGATGCAAAGATTGGTTATTCTAATGAGTAGAAATGCTGTAGTTTTTTTTAAGTTGTTATTTATAAATCTGAACTGTTATCCACAACATTTGGGGGGGGGGGGGTGCACACAAAAATGTGTTTTTCTCGTAAATGGTTCAAAATTTTGGCTACAAATTTTCAGAATTTTCATAAGAAAATCTGCTCTTTAAGAAAAAAAGTAAAAGTATGAAAGTCAAATGTGATCACTTAAAAACGTAAGCCAAATTTTGCGAAAATGGTCATGACTAGTCAAAGGCAGATAACTCTGACACGAAATCGAGCTAGGAAACTTACCTAGATTTTTTAATGTTTTGGTTAGGAAATCTTACTTTACAACATATGTTCAAATGAAAAAAATCATTGAGCGGATAAAAGTAACCAATCTGACCGTAACTCCTTCTTTAAAGTGACATTTCACAATTATTCTTACTTAAATTTTACTTTTATTCTATCTGAAAGAACATGTTTTCTTATGAAAATTCTGAAAAGTTCAAGCTAAAATATTGAACCGTTTACGAGGAATATATATTTTTGTGCTGAAATTAAACAAATTGTTGTGGACAACAGTTCAGATTTATATAGAATTTGCCATTTCTGTCTCAACTTTGCAGGCGTATTTTTCGCTTATAAATAACAACTTCAAAAAACTGATAGCATTTCTACGCATTAAAATAGAAAATCTTTGCATCAAGACATACTTTTAAAAAATGAAATAAATGTGAAATGTCACTTTAACCGGAAAACTTGAAGGCGGTCAAACTTGTCCGAAGACGCACCATTTACAGGGGCGCACGACGGGTTGCAAGATAGATTTCTTGTGTGCTCCTTGCGTTGTAAGAGACGCAGAATGGTCGTAGCTATGAATTACTTGGTCGATTCTTTGCTGCTTCTATTCTGCGACGTGCTTGCGTCCATCAACGAAGTACTTTACTGGGCTGTTCGTGTTGTCAAGCCTGACTAGGCCTAAACTTATACCAGACCGCTGGCAGGCGCAAGTACGAACGGTTGTAAGAGTTGTTTAGACTGCATGTACGGGTCCTTTTCGACTGTCTAAGACAATGTGCTAATCGGGGAGGGTCGTTTTCTGTAAAATCAGCTATTCACGCTCGTTAATTTTTGGGTAAATGTATAAGGATGAGTGCTAATTAATATCAGATCAAGTTAAATATTAAATAACGTTTCAAATGAGTAAATTTCTTGCAAACGACCTACAAGACTTTTCCTAAAGCTGGTCTATTTATTTTTGCATTTCCTCTTTTCAGCTCTTCATCAATGGGAGCCTGTTCCAAGCGTTCCAACATCGTATTTCTATGGCCGATTGTGGCGTCATTCATTGTACCACTGACGTCGGAAGTTGCATGAGGCTGCAGTTCTTCTATCCAGCATAAGCGATAAGGATTTATACAGCAAAACGTCGCTTTTCAACAAAAAAAAACTCGTAACTTCAGCTTCTTTTAAGCTGCAGTTATGAGGTTTTCGTTGAAAAGCAGCGATAAGCGATGGAAATTAATATACCCATAGATATAAAATGTGTGGTTCATCACAAAATATAACTTTGTTCTAAGCTGCAGTTACGAGGTTTTCGTTGAAAAACAACGATATGTAAGGTTAAATCTCATGGTTGTACAAGTTGGAATAACTGCTTGTTGATGTTTCAATTTCAAAACATTCCTATTTGCTTGGAATTTCAGTATGTTTTTAATTCTTTTTATTTTTTATTCTATTGTATTAGGTACACTGTCCAATCATAATATATCATTCAATATTCGACTTATCACTAGTGATAATCTTATTAAACTAGGTTCCGACCACCGATAAATTGATCGAGTTCAGATCAAACTCGATCGGCATAAGTGATCGAGAATGGTTTTTGGAGATTGAGCTTGATCTTCACCGCTCAGGCCTTTTCTCTATTTCTTTTAACCGTCAGAATATTCGTCGCGTCGGCTTTGTTTTGGTGCCGGAGTGGTTGATTTGGCTTATGGAGTGGGTGAGTTGTGGGGTGTTAGGGGAGGAATGTGTGAGGGGTGCACCGAGTGACCTTTGGCATTTATTTGAAGGGAATCCTACCATTTCCCACTTTGTCATCCACCCTTAATTTATGAGTTGATGAATGTACTTCAAAGTGGTATAATTGAAAATTTTATAGGGGACCGGTTGCAAGAAAAGTTCTATACCAGGACCTGGCTCCTAGACTAAATGTATATTTGAACTTCTAAAAAAACCTTTTGACTATAGTATCATGTAAAACTTTGTATATGATGTAATTATCTGAAAAATAAAGTTTTAAAAAAGATATTCGTGTAAGATCGACTAGGAAATGGATCGGGAAGCGACCGTGTATTGCTGAATTAATCGTGTCTAGATATTGAGTGCGTTCGGATTAATGTATTTCATTTAATCTCGCACCCAACCTGCATTCGATCGAGTTGCTCAAGTTCATTTGATCGGCAGTGGTAACCTAGAATTTAATCTGTGTAATGCTAGGTTGACACCGCTGGCCAAATCAACTCAATCTACTCGATGACTTGGATTCTCTGATCAATTCCGAAAAACTAACATTTTCTTGGCCAACTAAACTCCTTTAGTGTTCGACCTACTTTATGGACCAATGAAATTGCAGTATATTTTAAAAATTTCGCCGCTCTATTTCGCATAAACGGGCTGCCGGGTAGTTTATATGACGTCTAAACATAGCCACACCCAGTCTCCAATGAACCGCTAGCGAACACTAAGTCAGATAGAGTCTGTATAGTAGATTCTACGCAATATAAACATTCAATGCGCTGCGCGCATTTGAATGTTTATTTCGCGTAGAATCTACTATAGCGGACGAGAATCGACCTGGCAGAGCAGCCCATGTTAATCGAATGGAAAGCTCTGCCAGGTGAATTATCGTCCGCTATATACAGCCTCTATCTAGTATAATAACAATCGCTATGATTTGGTGAACAAATAAAGCAAATGTCGAGTAAACTAGAGTCACTTGAGAACAAGTCGAGATGATCGAGTGCAGGATGGTTACAGGGTTTAGTAAAATATATTAGCCCAATAGGGAACGATTTTATCCAGTTAAACGTGACGTAACCTCGGACAAACAAATACTTTTTCGTGGGTGTTGTTATAAAATTTTATATCTACGGTTTGATTCAAGCCGTAGTTACGAGATTTTATAACACAACACTGACGTCTTATCATAACATGACGTTAAACACTGACTGTTTCAGCACGAAATTTATTGCCATAGCACTCGATCCCCTGACATGAGATTGGCTCTTGAGTAGACCGGTCTCTTACCAAATACACGATCACTCCCCGATCCATTGTCAACCCGATCGCAGATGATTATTTTTGATATACAAAAGTAAATTTAGTAGGAAGCCCGACCGACGCAGACCAAGCTTAATCACCCTGACCACTTCCGTTTACCCATTCTGACGGAGCTCGATCTGAACTCGATCGCCTGATTTTTAAATTGGCATGATTACCGATCGATGCAGACCAAACTCGATCATATCGACTAATCCCGATCACCCATGTCGAGCGATCTCGATCTGAACTCGATCACCTGATCTGGTTCGATTGTGATTAATTTGATCGGCAGTGAGAACCTAGTAATTACATGAAATTGTAGGTTCGAGAATTCTACGGACGTTATGTTATGGTTGGATTTTAACAATTTCGTGTCAAAACTAACAGCAAAAAAAAATGTCGTTTCTTTAAACGACGATATTTGAAAACGTACTTAGAAATGCAAATGCGACAGTTCATTTATGAGCGCGTTAACAATTTAAACGCGGCAACTTACAGCTATTATCATTTTATAAAATAACGGGGAAATTCCCTTTCCCAAACAAGACCTGGTTTTGACGTCCCTAAGACAATATACTTGATAAAACATTGAAGCAAAAGAAGAAATTGCTGAAAATTAGGAATTTCTCCTTTTGCCTCAATATTATGCTATTTCTACACAATTTGTATCCTCCTCAACTCTAATTTCCTCTTTTGTTGCAGTTTTCAAATTGAGTTCACATTAAAGTATTGCCGTTTGGGAAAGGGTAAAGCAAATCATTTACGAAAGGAGTTGCAGACTTAAATTGCAAAGCAAAAGTAGGAAATGTCAGAAAATGAATAGCCATTTCCAAAACAAGACCTTGTTTTGACGTCCTTAGCAGAATATGCTTTGGAAAACATTGAGACGAAAGAAAACAAGAGCTGTCCGAAGACAGCGCGCTCGACTTTCTAAGTTGCTTAGTATAAAGGGGGCATAACTCCAAATATAGTGGAGCCAGGGTCATGGGCTAAGGTAGAGGGCGTGATGGTGAATAAGTACTCCAAGTTTGGGTTGAATCCCTTTGATAGTATGGAAGTTATTGATGTTTGAAAAAAACTTTAACCTTTGTTGCAACGCCAACGCCGACGCCAACGCCGTCGCCGACGCCCGGGTGACAGTATAAGCTCTCATTTTCTTCGAAAAGTCGAGCTAAAAATGTTGATAGTCAGCATTTTCCCTTTCTGCCTCAATACTTTCTGTGTTATATTGTACAGAAGTTCTAATTATATTTATCAGCAACTATTGTGTAGTCTGTAGCATCTTTCCAATTGGACCACCCTAGTGGGTAAGGTAATGATTTTCCTTTCAATTGAGCTATTTTAGCCAGGGTTCGATACCGGAGAATTCCACTTTCCTGTTTTGTTGCGTATTTTAAGGTAAGTCCTGGGTATTGCAATTCATATGTAGTGGTTATATTTCGACTAATGCCGTGACAATCGTAAGTCCGAGCAAGCACCAAACATTCAAAATAAAAACCGATGGTACAATAGTACCGGCCGAAAATGACAGTGACGTAGGCTAATGTTTACTACTTGACAATCAATCAACTCTGTTCGTATTTGTAACGGTGCAAATCAAACGAATTGATTGGTTTTGCAGCAGTAAACATCAGCCTACGTCACTGTCATTTTCGGCTGGGACTATTGTAGTTCCCTGCTTTTTAAAGTACCATTAGATGTAATATCGACTGTTTCCATAACAACGGAAATAATTGAGCGTGCTCAGATTTCCGGGGAATATTCTTAACAATATTTGTGAAAATGTTTCTAAATTGTATAAAGACAGTGTAGGCTAAAATCTATCAAAAGTCAAACATTCAAAATGTTGAGAGCAACGAAAATTGTCTCCCTTTAAAATCGTCTATTCCCACCATACAAATTTCGTTCCTATCGTGTCACATAACCCACTATACAGGCATCACTTTCACTTTTTATTAATTGATCTAGTTTCTTTCGTCTTTGCGATGTGCCTTTTCTTTTCATACGTATCCGCCATACAAATTCCGTATACATTAAGGTATACAACCCATCAGTAAAAACACCACTTTCTAGCCATAAAAACGCATCAAATTGCACACACTTGAAAAAACACTTCACATAACTTGATTCACTGTGCGGGATTTCAAGGTTATTCTTGAAGAAGAAAATAATTTACAAATATTATTTCATTCTATGTTCATACGCATGGGAGGTAATTTTAAACTTTTTTGTCGAATATTTCCATAAATATGCATTGATTCAAAGTTCTAAACCGTTCAAAATGCTTAATTTGTATTTTGAATGAAAATGTAATAAAGTTTAGGAACTATCTAGGCACTTTTAGAATTTCACATCCGGCTCTTTGGTGCTTATGATGGGCTGCATACTTTCAAAGTATTTCTCGCCTTAACGCAAGCTTTAATATGGTACCAGTTTAACTGGGATACTTTGAAAATGAATTTCTAATATTTTATTCTATAGTAGGCCTACCCTTCCACCTTAATAACTATGACGTCAGCAAAAAGTAACCATGCTCAAGTGGTAAACACAGCGTTATCCTCAAACTGCAAATTGGGAGATAAGAGTTCGAATTTCACATAGTTTCGTTTTATTTATTATTCTTATTTTTTATTTTATTTATTTTTTGTGTCATTTGATATACCGTTCTAGATGATAGCTTTGCACGTAGTTCTGAACTTCTGAAAATAACTCACTTAAAGCAATAATAATATTTGTCATACATGCCAAACATGTATATGACGTGTATAGATATGGCGCTGATGCCAGAGAAATCATTTTGATGTATAGTGTATATTTTGTATAAACAATACATACGAAAAAAAAGCACACCACAAGGATTAAAGAAATTAGATCGATAATCAAATACCGGTAGCTAAAATAAGAAAAGCATGAGTAATTTTCTAGTATGAAACCTTAGCTAAATATTACATTTGTATGAGAGACTATAACATTACCGACTTTGCCATAAAGACTACCGATTGCTTTTACGGTTGTTTTAAATGAAATATTTTAACGACGGATAAATTGCCTGTTTTACTTACTTAGTAAGACTCGTCTGTCCAGAGGTCATGGTTTATTCATAATCGTCGCAATATTGCGACCCATCTTTATCTACGACGTTTTGCTTTACCAACAATAAAATGGTCATAGTTAAAGATATACTAGAGGAAAGAAGTAACGCAACAACTATTTTTTGTATTTCTCTTAATTCTTTTATGTTATTAAGTCAAACTTGTTACTGATTGTTACAGGGTACTGTATCTTGATATTTGTCCTTGTGTTTACGTTAGAACCGGTCTTACCTGTGAGATAACGTCAAAAAGACGTTTACACGTTTTGCACGTGCAAACTTTTAAATACCCAAACTTTACATAAAACTTTTTTGATTTGTATAGATGCACGTCGACTCGACAAAAGGCAATGATTTTCGTTTGGATTTAATCCCTCATATCATTTTGCGACTTAATCAAAGACGTCATCCCGTAGAAATTGTGATGTTTAAGAATGGAACATCTCAACCCCCGATTGCTGCTGACTTTGGCGTACATCGGTTGACAAAATATTGCTTGAGATAACGTCATAAAACGAACAGAACAACTGACGGTCGCCCGAAATTCGATGGTGAACGTCTAACGTCACGACGTCAGACCCATAACGTTCGTTTATTTTACCTACCGAAACAAATTCTCTTATCGAATAAAATTGTTGATGCTATTCATGGACAGTACAGCAATCAAATTTCAGCCAGGAATCGTTGACGTCTAATTGGATTGCGTGCAAGAACGCATTTAACATTGACGCCAGACCCTTCTCATTTACACGTATATTTATGGCACGTACAACATGTGACCTTGATGGAATTTTGACTCTAGGAAGTCAAATGATGAAGTTTAACTATGCATTGAAAAAAGTACTCCAATGAAGGTGATTTTAAGAAAGACAAAAACAAAAGGTATGATCAAATTTATTTTTTGTTGCGTTTCTTTTTTCCTTTAGTATATAATTGAATTCAGTATATAAAATATTTGGGTGATCATTTATTCCTTCAGTTTCAAGTACGATAACAAACTTCTAATTTCTTAAATTTTTGTTCATCCAATTTGCACAGATATAGTTGAATTCAGTATGAAAATATTTGGGTGATCATTTATTCATTCAGTGTCTAGTGCGATAACAAACTTCTTATTTCTTAAATTTTTTGTTCATCCAATTTGCACAGATATAGAGTTGAATTCAGTATAAAAATATTTAGGTGATCATTTATTCATTCAGTTTCTAGTACGATAACAAACTTATAATTTCTTAATTTGTTTATCCAATTTGCACAGATAGATATAATTGAATTCAGTATGAAAATCTTTGGGCGATCATTTATTCATTCTGTTTCTAGTGCGATAACAAACTTCTAATCTTTTGTTTATAATTTATTTATCCAATTTTCATAGATATACATACATGTTATATATAATTTACAATTTCAATTCAATATCACAAAAGATTGACCATTATATTTGTTAGATTATATGTTTTAAGACACGGTGTTGGAGAATCAAAATATTTATAACTTTTCCAATTGATATTTACTAGGATCAAAGTATAGATGGGAAAAGATGACTATTGTTATATTGTCCTCTCTCCCAAACTAGACTTTTCAAAATTTGTAAATTCATTATCAATTATTGAAAAATATATGTTTACCTTTAAGATATGTGTTTAATTTGGAGTTAGAACCTAGATTATTAAAGAGGTTAGTTCTACTGCATGTATGTATTAGAAGTATTGTATAATTATGCCAGTTAGAATTTAAAAGAACGGAGAATAAACAAAAATGTTGCTTACCAAATTCACACTCTTTTAAATGATTTTAATTTCTTTGTGCCATCCTCTTAACAGTTATCCAGTTGGCCTTAATATATAAGTGATTCTTTACTTTTCGTTTTATGAAATATTTAAATGGATAATTTTAAATAGAGAGATCTAGTTGAAAAATCCGTTAATAGATCGGTATTTTTTTCGATCTATTCAAAACATACGTAAGAAAAGACGAAAGTTGGTATAAAAATCACTAGAACATGTTTAAGTTTAGCGTTTGAATAATCCGTTTGACTTCATCACAATCGTAAAATAGAGTATTTTCATGTGTGCGACAAAAAGTGCAGAAATCATCATCAGTGGTCGTCTAAGATTTCGATCAAGATGAAAATTTCACGCATGCATTACATTTTTAAATTTCGTTTGACTATTCAATTTATATCGTTGTCAGTGTAAAATAGCCAAAAACCCAGTCTAAGCCGCTAATTTTGACTAAAAAGGGCGGATAACTAAGGTATGTTTGGTTCAAGGAAGATATCTTGAAAGAACCTCAGAGAGAGTTGCCCAAGGATTATTCCTGTGAAGTTTGGTTGAAATGATGTCAGTAGTTTTTGATAAGAACATTCTTTAAAGAAGAAGTTAAAATAAGTTTTAATCATTGTAATAAAGAATATTACAGTTGGATCCAAATGGACCCCAGCAAAAATCTATCTATGCTATAATTGGTAAAATTGAATGTTGCTTGACTTGACCACTGTAAGTTTATTAGATGTGCACTTAAACAACGCAATAATATACTTACTGCACGTTTAATTGTCAAATTGGTAAACGGGGCCCATAAGGCTGGTGTTTGGTTTATATTGTATATTGAAAGTTGGTGGGGTAATTCTATTCGGGCGCTACCCAAGGTTCTTAATCATCAACTTTCTATCTAACCGAAATAATTGGCGAAATTCTTTGAAACAGTATGCTTTGTTTATGAGCTAATGGTAGATCTATCATGACATGCGATCCTTTGGCTTATTTATGATAAATATTAGAATATTGCAATTTTATGTAATTGTTAATTTTCTTGTATAGTTTCATCTCCCAACTTTGGGAAAAACATCAACGCATTTTCATAAAGCGACATATTGGAATAATATTGTAGGTGAGTTATTGTTTATAACTTGTCATTGCAAAATCATGAGACATTTTTGATAGCTAGTCGGAAAAAAGAGCTACAGGCCCTCGAATGCCCAAAAACCTATGACAAATTGTGGAATAAAAAACCAACGGATCTCAAGTCATGTTATTCATTGTCATTGTTCTAAAACATTGATCATTCAAAGTTCTTTTTTTAAAAAAAATAAGCGTGTGAATACTGTGTACATGTTTTTGTTATACTTCATAACCCACTCCCCATGATCTTTCTAAAATGTGCTAAGTGGGAAGAAATAAGAATCATATTTCTGTAAAAGATTGAATGCTATACATTTATACATCTGTGCAGCTATATGCATTTACGCACCAAACGTACAAAGTCAGTCACTTATACTAACATCAATTCTTTTAATCTAAATTTTCCTACCGAAAGTTTCCTTTGTTTTGTATATGACGAGAAACATGTGTTTGTATAACTTTATAAGATATACAGTCAACACTCATTGTGTCGAAGTCAGAGGGTCCGTCAAAATACCTCGACATATCCCGAGTTCGACTCATCCGATTTTGTTCAGTTTCGAGTTAAATGACTTCTGATCATTTTTGTTGCTCATCAAGTGCGTTCATCAATGAAATATAGTAGGAAAAGGAAAGAAATTGCTCGAAACGAACAATTTATGTTCTTCTCCTACTAAATTTCAATTGTGATATTTATTTCGAAATTATTTTGTTTAAACTTTTTGACATCCATTGGTGACAAGGAGTCGGAATCTTACTTCGGCTTAAACGGAAATTCGACTAATCCGATGTCGACATAACGAGTGTCGATAGTATCTATCTTTCTACCTGAAGAAGGCTGTGATGCACCAAGAAACTCTTAAAAATTCGAAACTAGAGTACATGAGGTAAAAATGTACCTTACAAAAAATAACACTGGAAGTCAGATACATGTAGGCACAATTTGTTAGTATGGGGGTTAAACGGACAAAACCCTTAAATCAACATACGTTGCTTTGTTTCGGTTTTTAGTGTCAGTTTTTGCCGTTTTTTGTGTCTCAAAATGCACATAGAATGTTCGAAAACAAGTCTTTTAAAAATCATTATTTTCTCGTGGGAGACCCCCCCCCCTCCCCCCTGAATCCCATTCAGAGCGGGGATACTCCCTCTCGTGCTCTCCCCATCTCGGGCCAACGGCAATCGTGCGTAATATAAACAAATTTCTGGCTAAGCCCATGTCATATCTCGGAAATGATAGTTGGTATTTTTTCTGAACCAGTCGAATATGCAATGAGTAATCGTGACGCGTAATAATCAATACCCTCCAGCGAAAAAAGAAAGTGCTAATTATCAGCATTTTTCTCGTTTGTATCAATGTTTCTCTTTGTAAAATTTACTGTACCTAAAAGCCTGGTCACATACGCGGTTCTGCTTTCAAATCATGTCCGGATCAATTCAAAATAACTTTGTATTTTTAAAAGGATGAGGCGTGATGTGGACATGTATTTTATGTGACCAGGCCTTAATTAAGCGAACGAAAGCCATGGTGCAACTCATCTAACACTCACAGTTTATTTTGGTCTCTTTTTGTTAACATAAAGATTTTAGATTGAGCTTAGGTCAAAGATATGCAGGGTATTTAAGAAATATACAATACAAATGAGCCAGGATCTGGAAAAACGTCCCTTATAGCATTTGAGACAGCCATGTTTCAACATCAATCTGTGCCTAGATGCAGTCCAGCCAGCATCCATGTTACTCTTAATAGGTTGCTACAGACCAAGATAAAGCTATTGGAGAACAATGTGGTTCCTGGTCAGACTGCGTGTATACGCAGGCTGACCTGGAACCATGTTGTTCTCAAATGCTATAAGGGATGATTTTCCAGATCCTGGCTCAAATGATATTATACAATCTCGTAGGTTTCAAGATCACAGAAAAAATGTCATATGCTTCCATAACAGGATTGGTGATTTTCAATGAATGTTTCGAACATGTATATTGCATCATTATTGTAATGCAATGTATATATAAGACTTTAAATAAACAAGTGTTTCTATTAACAGAATTGAAAACCTGAAGAAATATGACGTCACATTTGGTACGATTGATCATGCTGTTACAACATTTGTCAATGGTTTTGGCAGTTTTCGAGAGACTGGAATACGAGAGAATTTCGGTCTCCACGGACTATCAAGACATCGCGTGCGGCCTACAAGTCCTCGACCAATACAGGAGCCGGGGTTCGAGTTTCGACGTCGACAATAAGACGTGTGATACACTGCCCGAGTCTTGGTTCGATAGTCAACCATCTGTCCCGGGCAGCACGATATTTATATTGACAAAGAGTGAACCGGTCTTTGAACCAGTAAGTACACGTATATACGAGGGTTGTTTGATAAATTCGCGGAATTTGTTTCTCATTTCTTTATTACGTGTTCAAGAATTATGAAATTACACGCACATATAGAAAATCATGTCATACATTTGGGGATACAACGACAATAAAATTCACCCACTTTAATGCACTTTTTTCTGTCTCCATAGCAACCAATATACGCGACGTTGCCTTTGGTCAGTTTTGAAATAACTTTTAAAATGAAAATCGCCTCGGAGAATCATAACTGTGTGCACAAGAACCATGGAAATTAACTTTACGTTTGATTGACATTGTCTAGTCATTTTTTGAAAATCTGTCGTTTTCATTTCAAAAGTTTACGAGTACACAGCGTTTTCAAAGTCATGTCGTAAGCAAATCGTCGAAGAAAACTGACGTCATCTGGTGACCTGATGGCGCGTCGTCGTGATGTTTTGTGTTGAGTTAGAGTTATCGCCTACAGATACACCGAGAGAAATGGTCGAGTCGATAAATTTGTCGAAAAACATTTTATTGAAGTGGCATGGATGCTTAGCGACAGACAAAACATCGGTACATGATGGTGGCTGGCCCGGTAGACCAAACAATCGGTCAGTCAGGGTAAAAGGGCATGTGAAGGACAGCTTATCAGGGCGGATAGGCGCTTGACTGTATGGGCTGTTGCTGTGAAGTTGTCTCTTTCGTATTTTAAAAGTCGTTTATCGTACTTGTACAGGAGTTGAATAATTATGTCAATTAAATTATTTCTTCTCGTCTTCTACGGGACGTCTACCAGCAGAATCATGTTCAGCCTTCTAACCCTTCTTGTGATTTTCTAATGCGGTATGGGTCTGGTTGTGACAATTCCTTAGATAAAACTGTAACGACTTGCAAAATGCGGTTTCATTACCATGATCCCGAAACAAAGAAAGAAATATGTGTACGTACGTAAAACTTTAGGCATATCCCATCCCTAAGCAGTACGGAATTAATATCATAGTTCATTGCCCAGCATATCGAAACTTCCGACGATCTAAAGAAATTCGCTAGAAGTTTATGATGTCATTTATCATTCATCACTGACTTAATCAGAGTTAAACCGCATACAAATGAACTTTAAAGCTGCTGTTGGAGACTATATCGAAAGAGTCAATGGGTCGCTCAATTTCTGATTTTTACAGACCTGACGTCAACTACGGTGGCGTGACGTTACGTGACGCTCTGGCGTAAGGCAACCGACTAGACATGGCCCTATTTAATGGTATCTGTAGAAATCATTTGTAAACGTATGATGTTAATATTTTGCATTCTTACTAACAAATAGTTAAGGTTTATCATGAAACAGATTTAATTTTGATTTACAATGACAATTTTGAATTACAGAATTTATAAAACAACCCTCGTAGACGTATGGCCAATCTGGTACGCCATACCTATACAAATAAATTTGGGTAAAGGTTTTAACCCTTTCTCAAACGACAAAATTTTAGTGTAGTCCTATTCAAAAACTTCTGCAGATAACAAAATTGATGTCAAAAGGAAAGGGATGTGTGTACAATGTAGCACAGGACATATTGAGACAAAAGGAGAAACTTCTGGTTATCAGCATTTTATTCTTTTGTCTCAATGTTCCCCGAGCCTTTTCTATTAAGGACGTCAAAGCCAGAGCCGCGTTCTTTAGAGCAAGATTTCTTGAGATATCTTGAGATTTCTTAAGATGTTTTAGGATAATGCCCTCTTTTGAGCAAGATTTTCACACTGGTATGAGTTAACGTGTCTGACACCGTACACAACGTAGTGGGACCGGAACCGTAACGTGGATGGGACCGCGAAAAACATGGCGGGCAGCGACTGAGTAGCGAGTGTGAGTACATAAACATGATTTTTCCAAATGTTATCGTCCACAAAGACATTGCCCATGTGCCTTACGGAGTGTCTCATATGTTGATATATAAATCTGTAAATTGGTTTGACGAACATTTGCTGGATGTTGAAGTTATGGTTAAAAAAGTCACGTGCGTGGTGTTGGTTTCGAAGAGTTTGGGTGTAAATTGGATATAAAATTCTTCATAATAGCAATAAACATGGCTATCTGGATGAAAGATAGAACATTTAAGTTAGTGTTCGTAACATATTTTACATATTTATGAAAAACCCCTATCAATACCGACAAACAAGGGCTGATAAGGCACAATTGCTATTACAACGAACCCTGTTTACGATTGGTATACAACGATAATGGTAACAACACAGATTTTTTTTAGTGTTCTCCGTATATTTGAAAAAATTCTATGTCGTTCTCTATTTATTTTCAAATTCTAAATCTTTCTCTATTCAGTTTCTGAGAATGTCTGTCAGTTCAGGTTTTGTATGTACCCAGAGTACTCAACCCCACCCTTTTCGAGTTGATATTATCTTCAAATCATGTCCACCGATCAGCAATGGCATAACCCTACTTATACTAATTCCCTTAGCTATCAATGTTCTCAACGCCCTTAAAGCGGCTATAGCTGTCACGATTGACGTTTTTCTGTTACCGAGTGCTTATTATCTGGTGATATGAACAAAGCCTATTCCAACTGCATAAAACCAATAAAACCAGTGAAAGAATGGTACATTGGTACATTTTCCCTTTCTTGCAATGTATGTCAGTATGTCATGTTTACAATGTCAAGGGCGAGTCGGAATTATCCGAGTCCTGGGCGGTTAAAAGCGAGCGTCTACGGAATCTATTTTTAAATCGAGTGGAATGATGTCAGAGAATAAACAGTAAAATTTAAAAATGTGAGACGTCTCTTTAAAAGGGACCTTTTGGGAAGTGTGTAGCAACCCTAAACAATCTTAGAGGAAAGCACAGACTGATCAGGATCGAAACTGTCAGGCCCGTAGGAACAGGGGGGGGGGGCTAAAGTTGACCAAAAAAGCCGAATTTTGTTAATTTTACACTGAAAATTTAGGGAAAATCCAAATTAGCCCCCCCCCCCCAATATTAAGACAAAAGGGCTTTAGCCGCCCCCAATATGAAATTGCTTCCTACGTGCCTGACTGTTGACACTTATGGCTTAATTCATGAACATTTCCTTGACTCAAACTTCAGTCAAACTCAACAAAGGACGCCTGAAGTTACTGATTACTCCGTTAGCACGGGATCCCCGGACCAGAAAGACTCAGTAACAAAGTAGTATTCACAGTCAAAATCTTTCTTTTCTTTACAGAGGAAATCTTTCTTAACCCTTTTCTTAATTTGTTATAATGTTTTACAACCCTTTATACCCGTTTCGTCGAAACATCGCTTGAAAGTGATTTTCATAGTTAAACTATTTTTATAGGAAAGGTCATTCATGTCTTCATAGATAAATTCGTTCGACAAAATAAAAAAAATTAATCCTCTGACAAACAACAATGCTTCTGAAAACTTCGATGGAAAAGAATTATTATGCGGATTTAAAATACGCATCTTTTCTTAGAATGTATTCACAAAATACTAGTAGCCAAACATCACAGCTCCACTGATAACATTAGAACCTGTCGATTGAATTTTGATAGTTGTTACAGACGACAAAATAATTGATGCATCAATTAGAAAATGATTAGGTTATATATCTAGCATAGAAAATATCGAGGGAAAGGAGAAACTGATGATCATCAACAATTTCCTCTTTTCTCTAAAAGTTTTCCTATACCATTTTTGTCTTATTCATAATGTTAGTTGTCGCACATTTGAAATAGGACTTGTCTAAAATTAAACAATAAAATTGAAAATTAAAATGGTGACAAAAGAAGAAGCGTTTTGGCATTTTCAAAATCTAAAAAAAATACTTTTATATCACAGAAACTTGATTTTATGGAAGAATATGTTTCAGAAGAATAAATTCCAGCAAAATTTCTTTCAAAAATCTGTTAAATGTAGGAGTAAATAAGCATGAGTTTAGCTCAAGGTCCGACCTTCTTGCCTCGAGAAATCCTAACTTAGTTTAGTCGCCTCGAGCCGTCCTTGTCTTTGAATACCAACCTGTCCTCAAGAGCGAAATCTAATAAAAACATCGTGCTGGCTGCACGATAAAATGTAAGAAACTCGTGCAATTCTAGTTGAGGTAACTTCAAATAAGTAAGAGTAACGTTCATGAATTAAGCCATAAGTTGATACTCTGGATTTACATGTTTTTCCTATCACACTACATATTATTATCTAAATACGGATATCGTTGGCGCTTGCTAAATGTGACCTGTCTCTCGAAATATGGTCTTCTGTTGACGACAGAATCTAACTTACCCTTTCGCAATTATAACCTTGTTTTGATGTCATCATTAGAAGGGATTGAGAACACATTGAGGTAATAGGAGAAAATATTGATAACAAGCAATTCCCCCAGTTGTTTAGATATTTTCTCAGTTTTATTTAATTCAACAAATCCTATCTCAACGTTCATAGTTTGTCGTGATTAAAAATCTCAAAATAGAATATCAAACTTATTGCCGTTTGGGAAAGAGTGAGGCATGACTATTAAATAACTGGTTAACCCTTTCCAATAAAGACCTGCTTTGGACTTCCCTTTGCAAAAACACAGGAAACATTGAGACAAAAAAAAAAAAAAAAAAAAAGGAATGCTAATTTTTAGCAGTCTCTCCTATTACCTAAATATTTTCTATGTCATATCGTAAATAATTCACATTTCCAATGTCATTGGATATGCAGTCTTCAAACGATTTCAATTGAGAAGAGTTTTATCTTTTGTCATTTTGGGAAAGAGTTGAACATTTATTCGTAACCAGGCACGTGCTGAAATCCCACGAAAATCGGAATGTTTCAAAATTTTTACCCGTCGCACTAAAGATGAACCTTCTGCAAAGTATAAAAGGATAGACAATATCCAGCCTGTGCGAACTGCGCAGACTGACAAGATTCGAGACTCATAACTCGTAGGTAATTTTCTGGGCCTTGAATAATTTCTCTATCTTACTATGTGTTCATTTTCTAAATGCGACATCTAGTTTACGTCTGCTTAGTATGAGTCGTTTCTCAAAATTTTGTTTTATGAACTTCCCGTAAGGTCCCTTTTAGCGTGACGTGTCACTTTTATTAGATACCTTGGTATCAGATGTTCACCCGACTATAAACGAATATTTACGGCTTTTGCAGGTACCCGAAATATATGATATATAAATCTATATATAGACACAATTGTAAACACCCAGTAAACTTTTCAGCGCCGTGGAAAGTTAGAATGTCAATATACATGCGCTTATTGTGGGTAAACAGCGCATGGTTACTCGCTTGAAATACAGGCTTTCTGCATCTTTTTGCTCATACTTTAATACTGTAAACCCTTTTTATGGCAAATTCGCAGGTTTTTTGACAGCTATAGCGGCTTTAACTTGATCACATATGATGAAAAATATAAATATTTTTTTTTCATATTCCAGATATACATGTACTTCTACAGTCACGATGGGAAAACGTAAATATGCATCTGAAAGTATAAGGATAATACTTGATTACATTAAAGAAAGCATACTTGTTTTAAAGCGATTTTTAAAATGGCCTAAAAAGGTTTTCTACAATGCATAAAAAGGGGACGGACTCATTATCGTTGTAGTGAAAATGGCACCGGAGATCGTTGTAATAGAAAATTGTCATAATTTAGCCGACCTTATTCGTATTTTAGCAGATTATGATTAGATTGACTATCTATTCATTATTGCGTGTCCAGAGGATAAGGTCTTTGCAAATGACAACGTGCCTTTCATCTATTTTGAAAGCATTTATGGCCAACCTCGAGAGTTTTTGTCAGAAATCAATGGCACGGGCCGAACTTTTTTTAGTTGAACGTGAAAGCGGAATAACTTTCAGACTAACGACTTGCACGGAGACATCAACAGGTATGTCTCACACTCCGTAAGACCAGTCTCCATAAAAAATAGACGTGATGAACTTAGTTAGCTATGTTTTAATGTACTCACTGGTGTTGCAATGTCACTTTCCGCCATGTTTTTCGCGGTCCCATCCACGTTACGGTTCCGGTCCCACTACGTTGTGTACGGTGTCAGGCACGTTAACTCATACCAGTGTGATTTTTAAAACGATCACTGGGAGCCGCCATTGCTGTATACTTCCTTAGGAACCCCTCTGTAAATTTTGTAGAATCTATATGGGATAGAATTGACCGAGTTGTTCCGAATGCTTCATGATTCATAAACCGCGGAGTTCCGAATGCTCCATACTTCATACAAATGACGTCATGATGACGTCATTTGTATAAAGTATGGAGAATTCGGACTACCTCGCTTAAAATCTCGGTCTCAAAAACGCTGTATCAAAAACATCTTAAGAAATCTTAAAAAATCTCGCTCTAAAGAACGCACCTCAGGTCTTGTTTTGGAAAGGGTTAAGAAGCTAAATATTAATTAATTGTTTATCAAACCAAACACGTTAGGTGATCATTGGAATCGTCTTGTCCTAACTATATAATTTCTTCAAATACCCTGTGACCAGTCTGGAGCCATATTTACAAATCTAATGTATTATATTTATTTAATTCTCCAACATTAGGCAAATGCTTCATTTAAGTTATAACTCGAAATGTTGTTTAAACATTTTTGTTTTCATGTCCATACTTCGCTGACTATCAGTACTTTCAGACCTTTGATTAAATTTAGGAAATGGATGTGTACACTGATATAGTCCCTGCGCTGGTGGTGGAGTCGTCCTTTGTATATGACATCAGAACAGGCGTCTCTGACGTCAGCAAATATCAACCTTATGAAAGGTAAGCTTTGAAAGTGTCAATTAATTAAGCAACTAGTTGACATATCTTAATTGGTAGCGCATTGTATTGTCAACCATAAATCATATAAGATAATTTCACGTACAAGAACATTTTTTCTACCTTGTCCACTTTTTAAGTTAAAGTGACATAACGTTCAAATTTCATTTTTTTTAAAGTATGTCTTGATGCCAAGATTTGTTATTCTAATTTATATAAATGCTATCAAATTTTTTTAAGTTGTTGCTCATAAGCGAAAAATGCAACTTTAAAATTGAGACAGAAATAACAAATTCCATATAAATCTAAGCTGTTGTCCACATTAATTTGTTGAATTTTATCATAAAAATATATATCTAAACGGTGCAATATTTTGGCTTGAAATCAGAATTTTCATAAACAAAATATACTCTTTCAAATACAATTCAAAGTAAAATTTATGAAAAATATCTGTGAAATGTCACTTTAATGTTCTTTGTTGTTAAGGATCATTTTTAAACATGTTATGTGACTTATGTATAAGAGGAAAATAATTGACCCGGCAGAGTGACCTTAACTGTTCACAAAAGTGGAAAAGTTTATTGTCCAATTTAGATGGAAATGGCCCGTAGTTAATTTACGTAAAAGCGTGCACTGTATTCGTTATACGACATTGTACCGCCATGTGAAAATAAGATTTTATCTTATGTAGTCGAATAAAAGTGTTAAGCTACCGTGGTCTGTTTGGATCGAAATTTTCAGTAAAGCTAATCATTAAAATAGGCGTTATCTCCAAGAAATGAAAATATTTAGATACAGTTCACATCTTGGTCATACCCTACAGATGGCACAGACTGACTAGGATCGGCATTTTTGCATATTCAGTTAACCAAATTACCATTTTAAGATGACGCGACAAATGTATGCACGTGCAAATACTGTTAAGTCGTTGAATAATATGATTGTTAGCTGTAAATAGCGAAGCATGCGAAGTGTTCGGCAAATCATGAGGGGTTCCGGCACACCTATCACCCCTGAACGATAAGTCTGTTGACCTTTCCGCTTGGTCTGCTCTGCCGGGTCAAATCTCGCCGTCAATATTGCATCGTAATAAGAATAGCAAAGATTTGTGCAAAACAATAGACTGGGTTTACTGTTATGTATTGATAAACTGTCGGTGTTTTTTTTTATAAAATCTCAGCTTGAATCAAACCCTAGATATAAGATTTTATAACAAAAGCTACGAAATACTATTGTTTGTACAAATTGTGCACATGTCAGTTATCTTTCTCATTGTAGATGGGACGTTCATTCTTTCATGACAATCGACGTACAACGAGACAGTGACCTGATCTGTTTTCACTTTGATATGCGGTTTACGGACAACAGCGTGAGGTTTAACAGTCATGTAGGTTATTGGGGCTCCGAAATTGAAAAATTTAGCCCATTGGTATTAAATTCGGGATATCATCTGGAGGTGAAATATAATGTAACTGCACTTGAGGTTCGTATCGTCAGCCCTTTCCCAAACGACAAAATTTTGGACTTGTCCAAATTCAAAGATGCTGCAGACGACAATATGAATTGCATAAAATGTCGCATTCTCTGATCATTCTGGGTGGAAAAAATTGTGGGAAATGAAGAAATTGCTTGTTACTAGCAATTTCTTCATTTTCCACAATGTTTTTCAAAGCCATTATCTTGTAGGGAGTCAAAAAGAGTCATTGTGTGGTAACGGGTTAACGTGTTTCACCCATCCCTAAATACCAAACACTTTGGGCAATTTTTAGCTTCACTGGCAATCAGGCCAGTAGGCTATTGTCATGGTGCTGTGCAGCAACCACTTATGTAATAAAAACGAGAAATGTAATAATTATTACAAAACTCGTTGCGATGACAAATTTCGTCTTACATTTCATGTAGCAACCAGAAATGTAATAAAATCGAGAAATGTAATAAACTTGTTTTTTAAGTATTTTTGTCTTTCACAAAGTGTCTTCTTCTGATTCAAAGTGCAAAAATTGTCGCAGTTTGGTAGTTTGTTACATTTCTGGAGTGTGTTACATTTTTCGTTAAATGACAGCAAGGAGTTTTATAACGAAAAATTTAATTCATTGCATGTCGAATATTGATTCATAATCCCATTATTGTTTGTTCTAATGGATGTTTCATTCTATACACTGGAATGCAATTATCATTTGGCCAAAATTTGAAAAGTCGTTAAACGACTTGACTAATCGTCCTAAGTGCAAATATTGTAATGACAGTGAGAACAAAAGACGACAATATGATTCGATGTAATTAACTGAAATGTCATTGTTTTGTTACATTTCTCGATTTTATTACATTTCTCGTCGATGGTTGGAAACCAGTTTTGCAATAAAATCGAGAAATGTAATAAAAATTTATATGTACTTTTTCTGTTTAAAAAAGTATCCTAAATACAAATAAAGGCTTCATCTCAGTATTTTCCATTTACCAATGTACAAGATAGGTCTACATTGGACTCTGACAATCTGAAAGTGTTAAAACAACATAAACTTAACGTCATAGTGTCAAATATTACAATATCTGTTATATTTCAGTATCAAAATATTAGTCAAAGGTCAAATTTTATACAATAAGGTAAATTGTCATAGTCTTGTAGTTTTGTTACATTTCTCGATTTTATTACATTTCTCGTTGATGGTTCGCAACCAGTTTTTTAATAAAATCGAGAAATGTAACAAAACGACCAAGTTATGATATTTAATCTTGTTATAAAAAGACAACCCCCTAAATCAACAGATAGTCGACACCATGGCGTTAGGTGATGTTGTTTTAGCGATATCAAAATTTGACAAGATTTTAAAAAAAAAAAATCCATTGTTGGCTATATCAAAATTGTCAGTGTTCAGTGTCTATATTGTAATTTAGTTTTTGTAATGAACTTAACTGACACCTTTAGTCCCAGTTTAAGTTACTTTCTCCAAAGGTAATGTTTATTAAAAAATTTTATTACATTTCTGGTTTTATTACAAAACTGGTTGCTACATACTAACGAGAAATGTAATAAAATCTAGAAATGTAACAAAACTACCAACGACGACATTTCAGATAATTATATCGAATCATATTGTCGTCTTTTTGCTAACGGTGAAATCAAGCAATATTTACAATATTTGTCATTAGGACGTTAAGTAAAGTCGTTTTTTACGTCTTTTCCAATTTTGACCACACGAAAAGTGTGACCCTATGTATAGAAACGAACATCTGCAAGAAGCAAAAAATAATGGGATAGTGAGTAACTATTCCACATACAATAAATTAAATTTTTCGTTAGAAAACGTGTTGCTTTTATTCAAGGAAAATTTTGTAACAAACTCCAGAAATGTAACAAAATGCCAAACTGCAACATTTTTGCACTTACAATCAGTACAAGACACTTTGTGAAAGAGAAAAATACATAAAAACAAGCTATAAAAATTAAATAAGCTATTAAATCAGAGCATGGTTCTTGGTTAGACTGCATGTATATATATAGGCTGATCTTGAATCATGCTGGTCTCAAAATCTTTGTGGGATTTTAATCCAAATCCCTGAGGCGCGTTCTTTACAGCGAAATTTTTAAAGATATCACGAGATTTTTTTGAGATATTTTAGGATAAAGCATTCTTTGGAGCAAAATTTTTAAGATGCTCACTGTGATGCAATGTAATCCTACACTTCTTTCGGAACACATCGACCAACTCTATGGAACCGAAATGAGAGAGAATTGACAGCGGTGTTCCGAATGCTCCATGATTCATAAACCGCGGTGTTCCGAATGCTCCAAAGTTCATGCAAATGACGTCATCATGACGTCATATGTGTAAAGTATGGAGCTTTCGGAACACATGTGTCAGAATCTAGGTCTTAAAAACGCTTCATGTAAATCATCTTAAGATATCTTGGAAAATTCTCGCTCTAAAGAACGCACCTGTGGTCAATAATTTGCAATACGAGATGGTGCGTTTTCCAGACCTAAACTTCTTTTTTCCCTTTTCAGATACTCATCAACGGGAGCCTGTTCTATGCGTTCAGACATCGCACTTCGTTTGCGGAGTGTGACGTTATACATTGTACCACCGACGTCGGCCTTTGTAGGGGGCTACAGTTCGTCTACCCAGTATAGGCGATATTTGGGTCAATCTAAAACATACTTTGAGAAATTAGCTATTGTGTGACTCTTTTGAAAAGTTGTTTACGAGTTCTTGATTCATCAATAATAAGCAGGGCTTATTCAAATTAGATATTTAAATCAAGCCGTAGTTACAAGATTTTATAGCA
The DNA here is from genome assembly GCA_963680895.1 of Fragum sueziense. NCBI lineage: Eukaryota > Metazoa > Mollusca > Bivalvia > Cardiida > Cardiidae > Fragum > Fragum sueziense. Next base: position 8,481,261 of record OY804592.1, read on the forward strand.
GCACATACGAAATACTATTGTTTGTCCGAAATTACGTCACGATTAACTGGATAAAATAGTTCCATATTGTGTGATCTGTATCAGCTTTTGAACGAACCAACATGTTTTTTCCGTTTGGAAAAGGGTTACGACACTTAAGACTTCTTCAGCGTTGTCTTTGAAAAGATCATTTAGCCAATGTCAATTGTTTGTACAGGCTATATTCGGTACGAAAATGCTTAACCCTTTCCCAAACGACAAAATTTTAGGGTGGTCCAATTTGAAAAATGATGCGGACAACAATATTGATGAAATTAAAGATAGGATTTCTGTACAATAAAGCACAGAAAATATTGAGGCAAAAGGAGAAACTGCTGGTTATCAGCAGTTTCTTCTTTAGCCTCAATGTTTTCCCAAGACATTTCTATTAGGGACGTCAAACCGGGTCTTTTTTGGGAAAGGGTTAAAACGTGATTGTCTGACTTTCTCAAACAAATTCGGTTTGAACTTTTTCCGTCAAAAATTAAGGGTAATTTAAATTGAAAGCATCTTCAGATGAAAAAATTGAATGTTGATAAAATATTTAATAAAGTATATGCGCAAAATTTTGCATCTGTAGAAAATATTGAGGTAAAAGGGGAAATGCTGATTACCATCATTTTCTTCCTTTGTCTCAATGTTTTCCTAATCCTTTTCTATTATGGACGTTAAAACCAGGTCTTGTTTAGGAAAGGGTTTATTATTTCCACAATGGAATCATGGGAAATTTTTTAGAGAAAAGAAGAAATTGCTCATCAATGACCAACATTTTCTACTTTTCTCTCATATCATTCCTTGATAATACAAACTTTTTTTAAATCAATAACATTACATTTATTTAACCGTTTGTAACACCTATCATTTTGGAAAAGGTCTATCTTTACCTTTGATTGGGAAAAAGGCTGAAATAACAAAACTGAATTCAACGCTTTTCTACAGTAAATAGCCACTTTTCATTGTACCTAGCCAAAGCAAGAGCATCAAGATTCTACAATTTTAAATAAAGTGCACTCTATCTTGTTTCATGTATTGTCTAACCATTAAGAACCAAAATAAGGATTTTGGATTGTTTAAACCCTTTTCTAGAAGGCAAAATGTTAGACTGGTATTCATTCAAAGAAGTTCCAGTAAAATGACACTACCGAAATCTTCATATTTCAATTATATGGTAGGCAATACTTATAGTAAAGAATAAAATTGATGATCATAAATTATGTATTTTCTTCATTTTTCTGATATTTTTATCTTGGAATCTTTCTATAATGGAAGTCAAAACAAGTTTTTGAATGAGAAAGGTATATCAATATACAGTAGACAATACGCTTTGACTGACAAGTATTAAAACTTTTTACTTTAAGGTAGTCCAACCATAATGAGATTCACGATGCGTCGGAATTGTTCGGACGACATCGTAAACATTCGGCGGTGGAATGGTCCACCGCCGAATGTTTACGACTTCGCCCGAATAGGTCGGATACGTGACGAATCGTTACGACGGCCGTGCGAAAATTCCGACGTCGCATGAATCTCATGAAGTGGGATACCTTTATAAGGAACATATCCTAAGTGTTTCCCCCAGACCAAAAAGCTGTATAGGCCTCCAATGAAGCTTAATGAGAATCAGTGTAATGCTCCTACATCTAAATTCTTCAAAATGGTCAACAAATAGAGACATTTAGACGTATTTCATGTCAAAGACTGAACATTAATGCATTCTTATAAATTAGAATGTAAAAAATCTGTATTAAAACATTATGGAAAAAAGAAGAAATTGTTCAAAATTAGCATTTGCTTCTTTTCCCACTATGTTTTTATTCACAATTATTTGCATGAACACAATGCCTTTCAATGTTTGCCAATTTGTATAATACCCCCGGTATGCCACTACGGCATCAAATTATTCTGCGGAGAACGCTGATCCTGGATCTAGAATGTCTTTAAGGTATCCAAACCCTCAAAAGCACCAAAGCCAAGTTGCGAAATTTGAAAAGTGGCATTAATTCTTAAACTGTGTTATATTTCCATTCCAAATACAAATATAAGCATTTTGAACGGTTTAGAATTTTGAATAAATGCATACTTATGGAAATATTTGACAAAAATGTTCAAAATTACCTCCCTTGCATATGAATATAGAGTAAAATGATATTTGTAAATGATTTTCTTCTCGAATCATAATCTTGAAATCTGGGACGGTGAATCAACTTATTTGAAGTGTATTTACAAGTGTGTGTAATTTGATGCATATGGCTAGAAAGTGGTGATTTTTTCAGGGTCTGTAAACCTTAAATCTCGCTATAATAATATCTATTTTCACAATGCGAAGTCTGGTTGAAGCCTGCTAAGTCTGATCTTTTTTCTTTAAAAATGTTGTATGAAATATTCAATTTTTAATTTGAAATCAAGTTAGAACTATGCCGTATGCTGATGGATAACCGTAGTAACGGACGGACGACTTTTTAAGGTATTGCAGACTTTTAACGAAGATAAACCAATTTTCAAACGAAAAATTTAGACTGGTCTAAATTCAGAGATGTTGCAGACGAGAATTTCAAATGAATGATGTTTGTCCTTTATGTAGAAAACATTGTGGAACATGTAGAAATTGCTTGTCACAAGCAATTTCTTCATTTTCCACAATGATTCCCAAAGTCTTTTGGGATGCTAAAGGAGTCAACATGTGGTAACGACTTAACAGGTTTTGTTTTGACCTCGCTAGAAAGGGCTCTTTGAATCGGGTTAGAATGCCGATGTTCAGGAAAGAGTAAATATTATAATCCATTACCATACGACAAATTCTTAGACTGCTCAATAGTAAAAAATGTTGCAGACGACATTTTCAAGAGAATAAATTTAACATTTATGCATTTCTGGGTAAAGAACAAATTGGAAATTAGCAAAAATGCTTGTTAAGAAACCAATTTCTTCATTTTCCTGAACATTTTCAAAAATGTTTATTTTGTGGATGCGTCAAAAAGCGTTTGAGGAATCATATAGAAGTTTTGGTACAAAAAGTACACAAGGACTCTCAAAAGGGTTGAAAGTCAAAAAGCCATTTCGCTGCTTTTCAACAAAATCTTCGTATCTGCAGCTTAAAACAAGCTGCAGATACGGGTTTTTGTTGGAAATGCAACGATTTATTTCTTCTCATAACATACTTATCTTTGTTGCTGTTTGACAGTCTAGACAAATCTGCATTACGATGACGGCAGACTTATTTTTGCAATCTTTTAGAATTTTCTTTGTGGTCCTATCTTGTGGGTACGGACACGAACATAGCGAAACAAACAATGTCGGACTGTTACCGATTGGGACACCACAACGATGCGCCACGGTTCTAGGACGTAACGTCACGACGTTCGAAGTTTTGCCTGGATACGGCTGGGACAACTTAGCCAACGAGGAGCTTGGACAAATTGTTCATTTTAAATATGAACAGTGTCGACTAACGGAAGACGGGCTATACCTGATACCCGATGACGTCAACGTGGTGCCCGTGAAGACCAGCAACGTCGGTTTGTACTCCGAAGTGATTGATTCGATGACAGATTATAAATCAGTGACGTCGTCTTCGATAAATACGCATTTTTCTGTTGGACTGAAATTCGGACTCTACAATATAGCGGGAACATTTAGTTCGGATCATCACAAGGCTAAACGTCATATGTGCAAGAAGGATCAGAATACGGTGTTGTCGCGCGTAACGTCAAGATATGACCGCTATAAGGTGATAATCCAGCCAGACGCCCCATTAACGTCGGCGTTTAAACAGCGGGTAAGTAACATTGATGAATTTACGTTATTGCATCTAGCTAAAATTATGGGCAGTAAGGGAATTTAGACGCATGAGAAAATTCTGCTTCATGAACTTGTAAGCATTTTATTGTTGGTAAGCATAAAAGAAGATCCTTATGAGTACTAAATAGTATGGTTTCGATTTGAGATACATTTTTAGCATGATGTAATTCCCTCTTCATAGAATCAGACTGACGTTCCGTTGACATTTAGAATTATGGAACTATGGTATGTTACAAATGTTCCCTCTTCTCTTTTAATAGACAGCACACTCTAAATGCGACAAGGCATTTCAAAGCCGAAGCCTGGTAATGAATATAAACAAGAATAGGCATATACCCTTGCACTTCGGCGTTTTACGTTATTACTGAAGCTTGTTGAAGACTATACGTATAATAATCTTATACAAGCAATCAGCAAATTTAGTCTTGAAAAATGTCCCTTATTATAGCTTAACCCTTTTCTAAACAAGACCTGGCTTTGACGTCCCTAATAGAAAAGGCTTGGGAAAACATTGAAACAAAAGAAGAAACTGCTGATAAACAGCAGTTTCTTCTTTTGTCTCAATATTTTCTATGCCATTTTCTATACAAGTTCTATCTTTAATTACTTCCATTTTGTCATTTGCAGCAGTTTTTGAAGTGGATCACCCCAAATTTTGCCGTTTAGGAAAGGGTTAATAGTACAATGTTTCATAATCAGCATCTGCATATGGGCAGTTTGGTCAGGATTAGTGCCTCTATCAGTGTTGCTACAGGTTCTGAAGAAGTTATTAGAGAAAAACATAAATCTTGATAAGACTTAGTCTGGGTTCCCGTCTGATCATTTCCCCTCTTTACTTTCTCCGGTCTAAATATAAGGCATTATCAACACGATCAAAAACGGGTGCCGCAATATGTAACGGGTATCGATCTTTATTGTGTTATCTTACTGAGCAAATTGTATATTGACGACTAGACCCAGGCTAGATAAGACCGTGCAAATGCACGGGCGGATCTACGTACATGGTATTCTAAAATGCCAAATTACCTTGTGGGTGTATTTACATGTATATGATTATTTTTGAAAGATATGTCCCTTTGCAAGACGTATGTTTAGATATATTTAACCCTTCTCAAACAAGACCTGGTTTTGACGTCCCTTGTAGAAAAGGCTTGGGAAAACATTGAAACAAAAGAAGAAACTGCTGATAACCAGCAGTTTCTCCTTTTGTCTCAATATTTTCTGTGCCATATTTTACACAAATTCTATCTTTGCCATCATGCCTTTTGTCGTTTGCATTAGCTTTTAAATTGCACCATCCTAAAATTTGTTGTTTGGGAAAGGGTTAAAGTGTTCTTATACGGAGTTGGTGGCGGGGAAAAAAGTATGTAAAAATGAACGTTTTTCAAAATCCTGGCTTCATTTCATTTCAGGTGTTAGACATAGGCCGCAGTTTCCAATTGAACGATCGAATGACAGGGCGGTACCTTAGCGAGTTACTTGTGCGTGACTTTGGGACCCATGTTGTTACTACAGTTGACGCAGGAGCCATGCTCGTTAAAGAAGATGTTCTGAAAAAGAAAAATTCAAAAACCACCGACGACGAAGAAAAGAAGCTTCAGATAGGAGCCGGGCTTTCCTTTAGTGCTGTATTCCCTTCGCATAATGCAAACTTCACTTTAAATTTCGGTATTGAACACGGAAGCGCGGAGGCTAAATCAATGATTTCCAACTACTCGAAAATTGTCAAGCATTCTACGATTACCGCGCACGGTGGAAAGGTTTTGGATCCATCTAACGTAGAAAAGGATTCTTGGATAGAGTCGCTAAGTAATAATTTAGTCGCTGTTGACAGACTCGGACATGCAATCCACGAATTGATGACCCCTTCAAACTTTCCAGAACTCCCCGTATCGATAATATTAGACGTATATAACCATGTTCAAACAGCATTTCAGAACTACTATCAACATAATACATATAGAGGATGCACCAACCCGATGGCAAAGAATTTCGATTTCACTGCGAATCTAGAAAGTGGAGCTTGTGAATCAACAGCAAATGAAAATATAATAGGAGGAGCTTACCAAACTTGCGAAGTAATAGAATCTGACGCCGGGAATCTGTGTGCATACCATGTGCAGAAGAACCCGTTAACCGGTGACTTTTCCTGTCCAGAGGGGTATTTAGCGGCTCCGCTTGTGTCCGGGAATCTCAGTCACGGAGTCATTGAGAGACGTTGTCGGGGTGTTTGGTTCTGGAAGAAATGTACGAATGTCATCAGAAGGAGTTCGTCCGTGTTTCGGTCTTATTGGTGCGCCCCGAACAATATTCAAAGACAGACGCAGAGAATGTACTTCGGTGGAATTTATACTTCAAAACGTCCGAATGAGTTGACTGGTCAACAATCCTGCCCTAGCGATGACTCGCAGGTAGTAACAGTAGGCGATGATATAAACATATGTTTGGAGTCAAGCCATGTCTCGAGTTACGGGTTTGGTGGGATGTTCAGTTGTCAAAACGGGAACAAAATGGCGGCGAAAACTGAAAACGATTCTTCGAATGCCTACATGAAGCAGCGTAAATTTCCGAAGACTTGTCCTCCGAAGTTTTCACAAAAGTTTGTAACACATGTGGACGGCTGTGAAGTCGAATTCTGCTCTAACATATTAGAAACAACAAGGTCAGCTGCATTACCAGTGCTGCAAAGACCCCCGTTTACCAAACACCCTTATCCAGATAAAGACGTTCCATCGAGGGAGGACTTGGTTCTTTTGGGTAGCGACGGCAAATGGTTCAAGAATGAAAGGGCTTACGACAAAATGACAGAGATCTTAGATTTGGAGACAAAAATGAAAAGTTACAAGAAATCGAGCGACTCTTTGAACAAATTATCCGTGGCTTGGTCGTTGCTTACACCAGCAAGTACAATCGCTGAAGACGAATCTTCTACATTTGATACAGTTGACTCGAACTTTCCATTCGGAGATGATCAACTTTCTGCTTCGATTATAGCAGTTATAGCCACACTGGCGACGGTTTGTTGCATTCTTACGACCTCTCTATTCGTGGTGGTTCGGCGACATCGCGTTGATTGTCAAGCTCGTGCAGCGCATCACTTGATCAACCCTAATACAACTGAGTCAACTAGACTGGGTCTAGAGAATGACACAGAGACAAGCGTACTGATTCAGCCTCAGCACAATGACTACGGATCGTCAAATTGAACCTGAAATTTCATCAATCTTTTTGCTATAGAACCGTTTTTAAAAGCCGGGTTGTAAATAAATTAATTCTATCTTTTTAAACTTGTGTGGCTACGTTTTAAACTATTGATCAGCAACTTTCGTTTAGTTAAAATTGAGTGACACAAAATGGAAGAAAACGTCGATGGAAAGGGATAAATGATAATTATTTTTCTGTGGAACATTGAAGATACAGTTGCCTATAGAATCACATCTTTAGAAGTACTTAACACGTGCTTAACCCATTAGCAGAAGAACAAAAAATGGACTGGTCAAATTTTAAAAATGTTGTAGGCGACAATTTAACGTGAATTAGATTAAACGTGTTTTGATGTTTTTGGATAATATTGTCGGAAAAATGACACAAGTAATATCTTGATTTTCTACAATGTTTTCCAAGGCACAAGCAATTTCTTGATTTTCCACAATATTTTCCGAAGCCAAAATCTTGCAAGGCGCCAAAAAGCGTCATTGAGTGGGAATGGGTTAGTTTTATACCATTGAAGGACGTTAATGAGTCAACCC